>OZ005735.1:17118910-17243910 GCA_963930755.1 Eudasyphora cyanicolor | reverse complement strand
AATGCTGAAAGTTTCTTCAGAGCTTTTGCTCAAAAAAGCTGCCCCCGAAAATAACCAAGAAACAAACCAACCAATAAGCAACAATAAATGACCACCACCCCCACAGTCCTAAAATAATCTAAATGGATGTACTTAAAATAAATGCAAAACAAAAGAAGAAGAAGAAAAAGAAAATAACAACAAATTTCCCATTTTGTATAAATGTATTGTATAGAAAAATAAAAAATGCTTAAACAGAGTAAATAAAGAAAAATCCCCCCCAAAACTATGCTACAAATAACAAAGAAAATATATCAATGTATTAGTGTTACACAAAAAAATGTTCGAAATCAAAATCTTTTCGAATTATGAAAGCTTAAAGATTGGCAAAAAAAAAAATTCCGAAAAAAAACTTTTTATAAAAAAGTTCCAAGAGACGAAAGCTGAACAAAATAATTGTAAAAAATAAATGTTATACAAAAACCAATGAAATAAAATCAAATAGCAAGTATACCAAATAATTAGTAATTAAAAATAAATTCCACAAGTAAAAGACAGAATATCAAAATGTTGCCGTAATTAAGAACAAAGCTTTTTTGTTTTTAATATTTAAATAAAATAGAAAACAAAAATATATCAAATGGAACTGTAATGAAGACATCTAACTTATAACCAGACAATAGAAATAAGCTGTTCAAAAGAAGAAATGCCCAAACTAATAACAAAACAACCGAAAATAGTTGAAATATATACAAAAGCAAATAATTTTGAAACAAATCTTATAAAACAAAGTTTAAAAAAAGCTTTAAAGCTTTACCAGCTTTGAATGTTTTCAAATTTGCCCACTCTCTCTCTCTCTTAACAAAGCCCCTACCGAATTCAGAGACAGCTTGCAGAACAAGAATTTTATTGTGTTATTTAAAAATAAATACCAATTCCAAAAAAGCTTATGAACAATTTACATTTTTCAGTTTTTTTTAGTAAAACTGTGAAGCCACTAAACGAATTACAAAAAAAAATAAGTTTTTACCGAAAAATATTCTTAAAAAAATTATAAATATTTATAAATAAATAAAATATACATTCATATATTTGTCTATATATATAATTTAGTATTTAATTGAAAAACTATATACATATGTGAACCTATTTATAATAAACATTTCTTATATATATATAAAACCAGAAAAAAACATTGAACTATACCAGATATATATACACAGACACAAAAAATAATCCCTGATAAAAAAAACCCTAACAACAAAGTAATAAAACATTAAATGTTGATAATAAATAAATGTAAATAATACAGATACAATACGTTTAGGATATAAGCATGCATATATATAGTATGATGAAGTAATCTATATCACACTTTGGCAGAGGGGGACATTATAAAAATCAATTGGGTTTGAAAAATCCACTAAAAGAAAAATAATAAAATTTCCAAAAAAAAAAATACTTTCCTTACAAAGAAAAAAATTGTCATTATATATAATATAAAAAAATAATTTTTTTATTCCTAAGAAAGATTTCCTTACTCCAAAACGAACATTTCAAAAAAAAATATATTTATTTATTTATTTATATGAATTACAATACAAAGTAAATTTATATTCTAATTTTAAGGTCCAGGGAAAGGCCGGGTTACAAAGACCATATGGCTGAATTTTTCAGCGACAGACCAGAGCCTCTGGTGGGAATCGAACCCACGACCCCCAAACTCATAGGCGAGTACGCTACCAACTCGCCTACTGGGGCGCTCAAAAAAATATATATTTGGTATAATTGCTCTTCGACTAATAATATTTTTAATTCCAAAGAATGATTTATTTACTCCAAAACATTTGTTAAAATAAGAAAAAAATCTTTGGTATAAAGAAGGGTTTCTTTAGAATACAGACATTTTTTGGAATAAAGAAAAGTTTTTTTTTGAATAAAGAAAATATTTGTTTTAATAAAGAACAATTTCTTTAATCCAAAGAAACATTTCTTAAAAAGGAAAAAGAAAATTTCTTTGGGACAAAGAAAAGTTTCTTTGGAATGCTGTTCGACTAATAATTTTTTTAATTCCAAAGAAAGATTTCTTTACTTCTAAACATTTGTTCAAAATAAAGAAAAAAATTCTTTGTTATAAAGAATTGTTTCTTTAGCATACAGACAAGCTGTTTTGGAATAAAGAAACGTTTTTTGTTTTGGTTCAAGAACACTTTCTTTAATCCAAAGAAACATTTCTTAAAATGGAAAAAGAAAATTTCTTTGGGATAAAGAAAAGTTTCTTTGGAAGGAAGAAAGGTTCTTTGGAATAAGGAAAATTTGTATTGAAATAAAATGTATTTTTGAAAAGTTTAATTTAGCTGGAATAAAAAAAGTTCTCTGGAAAAAAGAACATTTTCTTTGGAATAAAGGTAATTTTCTATTTCTATGAAAATTGGCTGTATTCCAAAGAAACGTCATATTTTTGAAAAAAGAAGAAAAGTTTCTTTTGGAATAAAGACAATTTTCATTGGAATAAGAAACCTTGCTTTGGAACAGATGTTGCGAATAAAATAATGAAAAGTTTCTTTGTAAAAATTAAAATTTCTTTGGAATAAAGAAGCGTTTTTGGAATAAAGAAGCATTTTTGGAATAAAGAAGACATTCGTTAGAATAAAAAATCGTCGTATTCTTGAAAACAAAACAAGAAAAGTTTCTTGGGAATAAAGACAATTTTCATTGGAATAAAGAAACGTTGCTTTTGAATAAATACAAGATTCTTTCGAATAAAGAATAGTTATTTTAAAATAATGACAACTTTTTTTTGGAAAAAAGTCAAATTTCTTTGGTACGAAGAAGCTTTTTGGAATAACAAAGCTTTTTTGGAATAAAGAAGACATACTTTAGAGTAAATAATACATTCTTTTGAATAACTAAGTCATTCTTTTAAATAATAAATAAATAAGACATTCTCTTAATATATTCTTTATTCTTTACAATAAAGAATATATTATTTACAATACAGAAAAGGGTTTTTAAAATAAAGAAAAATTTTTTTTTTAATAAAGTATAATTTCTTTCGAATAATGAAAAGTTTTTATGGAATAATGAACTCTCTCAGAAAAAATAAAAATCTTCTTTGGAATAAAGAACAATTTCTTTGGAATTAACAAGATTTTCTTTGGAATAAAGAAAATCTTCTTCTAGGAATAAGAAATGTTTCTTTAGAATAAAGAAACGTTTCACTAAAACAAGGAAGCGCTTCTTTAGAATATAGTAAAGACAAGTTTTTTATAATAAAGAAAAGATACATTAATTAATTAAATAAAAGTCTTAAGAAAAAATATTTTTTTTTTAATAATGAAAAGTTTACTATTTTTTTAGTCTAAAGAAAAGTTTCGTTGGAATAAAGAAACATTGCAATAAATATAAGTTTCTTTAACATAAAGAATTTTTTAATCCAAATAAAGAAAAACATTTTCAGTATTAAGAAAGGCATCATTGGATTAACTTTCTTAAAATAAAAAAACGACTCTTTGAAATAAAAAAGGTTTCTACTGATTAAAATTAAATTCCTTTGAAACAAAGATACATTTCTTTGAAATAAAGAGGAGAAACATTGAAATAAATATAAGTTTCTTTGGCATAAATAAAAATTCTTTTGAATCAAATAAAGAAAAACGTTTTCAGAATTAAGAAAGGCGTCATTGGATTAAATAACATTCTTAAAATAAAAGAAACCTTTATTTGAAATAAGGCAAGTTTCTACTGATTAAAATTAAGTTCCTTTGAAACAAAATTTAATTTCTTTGGAATTATATTTCTGTTGGCTTGAGGTCATAAATAAAACAAATTAATTATGAATTTATTGTTTTATTTTTAAAATTTTTATTTTCCCGATATTTTGGACGACTTCGGCGATCATTTTCAAGGGTTACAATTTATTGGAAAACAAAACAATATAAACGATTCTGCTTCTCTCGAAAGTTAATGTCAACTTTGGAATCATTATAAGTTTCTTTGGATGCTTTTCATGGAATAAAGAGGAGCTTCTTCAAATTTCTTTAGACTAAAGAAAAGTTTATTTGGAATATAGAAACATTGAAATAAATCTAAGTTTATTTGAAATAAAGTGGAGTTTCTTTTGAAACAAATAAAGAAATGTTTATGCGGTATTAATGAAGGTACAGTTGTATTAATAACATTTAAAAAATAAAAAAATCTTTTAAATAAAGGAAAGTTCCTATTGTGTAAAATATTTTTTTTTTTTTGAATAAAAGTACGGAAACGTTTCTTTTGAATAAAATAAAGAAAAGATTATTCGGAATTATGAAAGGTGTAATTGGATTATAAAACATTATTAAAAAAAAAAGTTTATTTAAAATAAATGAAAGTTTCTATTGAGCGAATTAAATGTTTTTGGACCAAAGAAAAATCTCTGTGGAATAAGTATACGTTTCTTTGGAATAGGAAATGCTTTCTTTGGACTAAAGAGGAGCTTTTGCAGAATAGAATAGTAAAAGTTTCTTTAATCATTGGATTAAATTATATTGTTAAAAATGAAGAAGAATGCATTTTAATAACGAAAGTTTTCTTTAGGATAAAGACATTTTTTTTTAAAATGAAGGAGAGTTTCTTTAGAATAAAGACATTTTTTAGAAGAAAAGACGAGATTCTTTTGAATAATCCAAAGAAACATTTCATAAAATGGAAAAAGAAAATTTCTTTATGATATTCTTTTGAATAATGAAAAAATCTTTAGAATAAAAAATAAATTCTTTAAAATAAAGAGGAAATTTTTTGGAATAAATAAAAGTGTCTTTGTAGTAAAGAAATGTGTGTTTGTAATAAAGAGAAGACAAGTTTTCTTGTAATAACAAAGGAACATTGAATTTTATAACATTATTAAATGTAAAGAAAAGTTTCCTTGGAATAAAGAAAGGTTTCTTAGGAATAAAAACATTTTTGAAAGAGAAAAAAGGTTCCTTGAAAGGAAAAACTTTTTTTTTGGAAAAAGAAAAAGTTTCTTTGAAATAAGGAAAAAATGGTGGAAGAGAGTTTTTTTTGAAGCAAATACAAATTTCGTAAGAATGAAGTAGAGTATCTTTGGAGTAGAGAGCATTTTCCTTGATATTTTTTCTTTTCTTTGCAATAGAGAAATTTTCACAGGAACAAAAAAATTTTTTTGGAATAAAAACAAGTTTCTTTAAAACAAAGACATTCTTCATACTTAAAATTCGGAATAAATATATCTTTGAAATAATGAAATAAAAGAAGATATCTAGGAATATAGAAAAATATTCTATAACATTCTTACAAAAAAAGAAAAGAAACCTTAGAAGAAAGTAATCTTCTTTGGAGTACCAAACTCTTTAAAAAAACGAAAAGAATAAGTAAAGAAAACTTTCCTTGAAATAGAGAAAAGCTTTTGGAATAAAGTAATTTTTCTATAGAAAAAAGAAGAATGTCTGTGGAATAAAGAAAATTTTCCTTGAATATTTTTTTCTTTGGCAGAAAGAAATTTTTATTGGAATCAAAAAATTGTTCTTTGAAATAAAAAAGTTTCTTTATAAAACTAATAATAATAATAAAGAAATGTTTTTTTGCTATAAGAAAAATTATTTTTGAAATATTTTTTTTTCTTGAACATTCGTCCTTAACTATCTTTTCCTTTGGAATAAAGAAATTTGTATTGGAATCAAAAAATGTTTCTTTGAAATAAAAAAGATTTGTTTATAAAACTAAAAATAAAAATAAAGAAATGTTTTTTTTGATATAAGAAAATTTTTTTTAAATATTTTTTTCGTGGAGCTAAAGATATGTTTTTAAGAAAAAACAAAACAATCTAACTTTGTTTTAAATCAAATAATTTTGTCTTCACTTTATGAACAACAATTTTTCTGCTTTCTTTTCATATATATTTTTAAAAATCTCTCCGTTTTATAATTTACCTACAGATCAAGGTGTGATATAGATTAGTTTAGATATATCAAAATAATATATATACAAATCCATATATAAATACATGTTACATTGAACAAGGAATATATATATATATACATACTTTAAGTTGGTAAATAATATTATCTATGGATATAAGCAAAAACAAGAACAACAACAAAACAATGAATTCAATAAAAAGCTAAACATGAAAACAAAAAAATAAAATGGAGTGTTTTTAAATGCTAAAATTGGCATTTGAATGGATTTTATGGGGGGGGGGGGGGGGGGGGGATAAACATATGTTCTGTGACTCTATGGTCAGAGATCCGCTACTCCTCCCCTCTATGTATATTCTCTTTTTTTTGATTAATTATTATTTAAAGGATTTTCCAACAAGAGGTGTTATTTTGGTATTGAAAGAAAAATGCCATTTTTTGAGATAAATGATCGGATGTTTATTTTATAATAAAGAGCAAGGTATGCCGTAAATAATGAAAAACAACATCAGCCAAATGACCACCACGACCACGCTTACAGGACAATATCCTTTTTATGAAATTTTCCATCACCAATTCGCAAAGTGGCTACCCTATGTCCTCGATAGCCTCACGAATTCTATCTTTGAGGTCTTGAATCGACGCTGGGCTGTTGGGGTAGACCTTATCTTTCACGTGGCGCCAAAGGAAGAATTCGCAAGGTGTTAAATCACAAGATCTCGGTGGCCAATTGTGATCACCTCTTCGAGAGATAACACGGTCCGGAAACATTTCCCGTAACAGAGCAATGGTTTCGTTGCTTGTGTGGCACGTAGCGCCGTCTTGTTGAAAGTAAACGTTGTCCAGATCAATACCATCGAACTCCGACCATAAAAAATCATTAATCATCTCTCGATAGCGCAATCCATTCACCGTAACTGTTGATCCAACATCATTTTCGTAAAAGTAAGGTCCAATGACCCGGCCGGACCATAAATCGCACCACACAGTCACACCTTGAGGATGGAGAGGCTTCTCAACAATAACTCTTGGGTTTTCCGAGCACCAGATGCGACAATTTTGCTTGTTGACGTAGCCACCGAGGAGGAAATGGGCCTCATCAGTGAAGATGATTTTTTTTATCGTTAGTTTCGTTTTTTGATCGTTTTGTATCGTTCAATGATCGTGTATCGTTCCACTTTTAGTAATGGCGTAGTTTCTACTTGTCAAATGTCAAAGAATAGAGGCTTCAAAAGTGACAGCTACCGAAATACCGGATGATACAAAATAACACCTCTTGTTGGAAAATGTATATATTTTTAACAAAAACTTTAGTGAAGTAGGGTACACGTAATTTGAATTTAATTTTTATACCCTACACCACACTGTGGTACAGGGTATTATAACTTTGTGCATTTGTTTGTAACACCCAAAAGGAGAAGAAATAGACGCATCGTTTATTATACCGATCGACTTAGAATCACTTTCTGAGTTGATTTAGCTATGTCCGTCTGTCTGTGCATGTATTTTTTTGGCCCAAGGACGATCCCTATTGAATTTGGGTAAAATCGGTTCAGATTTAGATATAGCCCCCATATATATGTTAGCCCCGATATGACATGTAAGCGCTGTAAAAACTTTATTTTATATCCGATCAGTATGAAAATCGGCAGAAAGAGGTTTCTTATTATATGATTGAACACTGTTAAATTTGGAAGAAATCGGTTCAGATTTAGATATAGCCCCCATATATACGTTACCCCCCAATTTGTGCATGTATTCTTGTAATCAAAGTACAGGTCGCAATTATGGCCCGATCTTGATGAAACTTTACACATATCTTTTTTTGGCCCAAGGACGATCCCTTAAAATCGGTTCAGATTTGGATATAGCCCCCATATATATGTTGGTCCCGATTTGACATGTAAGCGCTGTAAAAACTTTATTTTATATCCGATCAGTGCGAAATTCGGCAGAAAGAGGTTTCTTAGTACTCGAAGGAATACCGCCAAATTCGGAGAAAATCGGTTCAGATTTAGATATAGCCGATTTGACATGTATGCGCTGTAGACACTGTATTTTATATCCGATCAGTACGAAATTCGACAGAAAGAGGTTTCTATTTTACATGAATGAGTAATCAGGGAAAATCGATTCAGATTTATATATATATGTTCCTCCTGATTTGGTTACAAAGCGCTATAGAAGTTGTACTTTACTTCGGATTCCAAATTATTATCGCAATCACCCATATCGCATTGTTAGGGAGTTGTAGGGTATTATATAGTCGGCCCCGCCCGACTTTCTACCTTTCCTTACTGGTTGTATTTAATTTTATTTGTTTTTTACCCTTGGTTAAAAAGCTTAGTTATATGCATATTGTAATTTATGTTTAACTAGCTTACCCGGTGCGCTTCGCAGCCCCCATCATTTATCTATTTTCTGTTTAGGGTACTGTAAAATAGCCATACCCCTTTCTTTCAAAATTACATGATTATTACATATGGTGCAAAATGAAGAAGATATCATTACTTTTATATATAAAATACGAACCCTCGTTTCATTTCTAGTTTATGTTCCAAGAGTTACCCTGACTTCATGGTACAATATTTATCCCTTTTCCCACAGTACCTCTGGACGTTGAAAAACAATTTTTTTTTGGTTCATACGTTAGCAACTTTCCCCTTGTTTATGTTCCAGTACCCACATTCACACCCTGGTACAATATAAAACCATGTTTGTCCCACTGTGTCTATAAAGGCACGAATATAAAACTCTAAAGTAAATCGCTCCATTGTACCACATTTAACCTTTAGTGTGTCATAATTAACCACTTTGCACGATTGTACAATATTTTAAAATGATAATCGATATTTCAAGATCCAAATTCGCAAGCTTAGGCCGTATTTCAAAATTTTTGTCCCCTATCTGTGCCATTTATTTAACTTTTTCCCCACGGTTTAAAGCTACCATTAGACGGCCATTATTTTCTGCCATTTAAATGGCAGTGTGACGTCAGCACAAATGGCACAAAAATGAGGACCATTGGTTTGATGATCTGCCATTGAGAGTTAACGAAAAATGGCAATCAGACGACAATGGCATTACGTTATTTTTGTCACAAAATTGAATGGCAGAGATAGTTTGCCATTTAAAATTTTTTTGAGTGGTGCCATTAAAATGGTACATGAAAAAATGGTAATCACACGGCAATGGCATATCTTAATACAATGGCATTCACAACATTTAAATGTTCATACTTTCGTGCCATTTTTATGTATTGCGATCACATGGCAATGGCATTCATTGTCATTTGTTGTATTTTTCTCGACAAACATTTTATGAGTGTTGTGAACTTATTTCAATATATTGATTTTAGAAAATAAAAATTAAATAAACAAAAAATGTCGAGAAAATATGATGCTGAGATGGCGATTTTGGCATTATGTGTATTGGAGAGCAGCGAAGACGATGAGCTAGAAAATGAACCAAAGCGAAAAAAGCGCAGTGTTTGGCAAAAAAAGTGGTTGGGCCGACGCGAGAAGCACGGGTTTTGTAGTCAATTGCTGCTGGAGTTGCGTGAAGAAGAACCAGATTTATATCGAAATGTTCTTCGTATGTCATCCGCTCAATTCGATCACCTGGTGGCTTTGGTAAAGCCATATATTGAAAAAAAAAATACAAATATGCGAGCGTGCATTCCAGCAGAAACAAGACTTGCACTAACGCTGCGGTATCTGGCCACTGGCGAAAATTTTAATTCGTTGCGATACCTTTTCCGCATTTCGCAACCATCAATTTCATTAATAATTCCCGAAGTTCTCGACGCTATTTACAAGGTACTTGTCGATGACTTCATTAAGGTGATTATATTTTTCAGTGAAGTATTTAATATAACCAATCAGTTAAAATTTTTTATATACCTGCAAAGATTCCGAAAAACGAAACCGAATGGGAGGAAGTTGCGAAGCAGTTCAACGAATTGTGGCAATTTCCTAATTGGATCGGTGCAGTAGACGGCAAGCACGTAGTAATGGTCGCACCGCCTAATGCCGGAAGTGTTTTCTACAACTATAAAGGTATGATTTGCTTAATATGAAATTTGCTAAATAAATAAATTCCGTTCTTTTATGTAGGTACACACAGCATTGTTATGATGGGAATCGCAGATGCTGAATACAAATTGTTGTATGTTGACGTCGGTCGTAACGGAAGATTCTCGGACGGAGGTGTATTCAACCGTTCCACTTTCGGTCAAAAGTTGGATAGCAACCAGCTGCGTTTGTCAGCACCGAAATCACTGCCTGGCAGGGACACTCCCGTTCCGTATGTCATAGTCGCAGACGATGCTTTCGCAATGCGACCAAATTTACTTAAGCCGTTTGGACAACGTGGTCTGACATTGTTGCAGAGAGTGTTCAATTATCGCCTGAGTCGTGCACGTCGAATTATTGAGAATGTGTTTGGCATCATGTCGTCGCGGTTTCGCGTTCTTCGAAAGCCAATTCACCTGGATGCCGAAAAAACGAAGAAAGTTGTATTGGCTTGCTCGGTGCTACATAATTTTATGATGACCATCAACAAGTCGACTTACGCATCAGCGAATGCATTCGACCGTTACGACGAAATGGGCAATATGACTAGCCCTGGTGAATGGCGTGCCGAAGCAGAAAGAGGTACTCTACATGCGCTGGAACCAAATCAAAATAGTGTAATGTGCGCCTTTTGAGGGTTAATAAAGGGATTTTTTTTTAACGGATATTTGTATTTGAAATACCGGGAAGAAGGTTGGCAACAGCTGTTTTGTCAAAACAAACGACAGCTGACATTTAGTTTAGAGTGAAGGAGAAAAAAAGGCAACAGGAAGAAAGTTCTGACAAGGAGAAGTTTCGTGGCATAAATGGCAAGAAGCTTCTTCCCTTTTTCTGCCTGGAGTTGAACCTGACCGGACGCAGTGGCTATTCCCCGGAGACCTAACCAAATAAAAAGTCTCAATATACGCGCAATTTCAAAATCGTTTATTGTTTTTGTGATTTAAAGTCTGTGAAATATACCATATTTGAAAACAAAAGACTTACAAACTAAGCAAAAGAAGTTTCCTAAAAGAACAGTTAAAAGAAATACTATGAGCTTAATTTGAGTTAACAAAAATTTGAAGTTAACAAAAGTTGAAAGTTAACAAAACTTTAGAACTACATAAAGAAAAACTAAAGTGCTATACATATACAAGAAAACAAATGTATAAATTTAAAACAAAGACAAATTAAAACAATAACTTTTTACAATACATAAACCAAGAGAAAAAAGACTATTTGCACAAAACTAAAATATAAACGCGTGTGCGCCGCAACCAAGATAATCACAGCCACTTCATCAGGCGTCCAGTCCAACGAGGGAGTTCCAGCTTCGCATAGCCAAGCCTGGCATGCGACGGTAGGCCAAAAGTAGACAAACACTGCACACTTTTACCCCACCAGACAGACAGACAGACCGACATCATATATCTATATTTGTAAAAAAAAAGGAAATAAATTTGGATTAGGAGTGTTCAATTTCTGAGGTTTAAACAATTAGTTTTTGTTACATACCTTTTTAAGTGGTTTTAGTGCACCAAAACATAGGGTTGAGCTCAGGCCTAGGTTAGGTTGTCTTTTCTGTCTTAGGGCTCAGGGTTAGCCCCTTACTTTAATTGGTTTTTCCTCCTAATGAAATAGAACCAAAAAGACAACGATCATTGGTTGGTAAAATTTATTGAAAATAAAGACAAATATACATATAAAAAACCCATTCTACATTTACTTACCATAAAAACTTCCGGACAGACATATACAGACGACAGAAACTTTTGGTCATCCCAAACCCGACTCAAACTGCTGGTCGCCAATCTCCTTGGGGGATCCTGTTTCCCTGCTAAATCCAGAAGAATCCTGAGATATCCGGGTTTGGATTTTCTAAACTCACCTGCGAATCTGAATTTTTCGACATTTTTGTGTACTCACCTGCTACATATTTACCTGTGATCTCGCCATCATCGTTCATCCGTGCCGAATGCTAACCTGAAAAGAGAAAGAAGAGATTAATTATTTGTAGTTTTTACCTTTTTTTTGGATAAATTGAAGTAAAATAAATCAAATTAATAAAATGTTAGAATAGTAAATTGCGCATTGTAACTTACATTTACTTTTGGTCATACTACGATTAATGTTGGAATCTTGAAATTTTCGAATAATTATGTAGATACATTTCAGTCTGGCTTCGAGCCTATAAATAAATGAAGCATTGTCATGAATTTTGAAAAGAAAAGATAAGCATATTTTTAGAATGGAAGGCTAAGGGAGATATTAAAGGGTAAGTGTTCCACGCGGCTAGAAAGGAGGGTGAAGGAGTCTGGGGTATTCCGGAAACATCGGACAACGGATACCATGGTTGGGGTGGGCAATGTCCAAGCACAAGACCATCGAATGTGCTTTCAAAACCAGAATAATGATGTGACTGGGGGCTTGAAAAGATACGTGATTCCGTTATTAATATTTTATCCAAAGGCTGGTTGATTTTTGTTTTTTGTCAACTACCTGAGGTGTTGTTGCTGACAAGAACCGCGCCCCTAGACTGAGCCACAGCCGGAGCTCTAACGCCAGCAACCAGCGCAAGTCAGCACAGCATCTCACTCCCAAAAGGTAGCAGTCTCGTCTACGGGACTACGACATAGTGCTGGCTACGTCAAGGAAGTACGAGAATAATTTATGTACTATTTCGCCAACGAAGGCGAACTTCCATGGCAGTACAATCACATTTAATTTTGTTTTATATTTTTGTAATTTTCTTTATTTTAAAAAATTTAAACAATGTTCAAAAATTAATTATTAAAATTTTTTTTTTAATGACAAATGCGAAATGTGCACGTTTATTTTAATGGCCTTCATAAAAATTAGTTGGCGGTGGAACAACTGCAATCGTATTTAAAATTTGTGGATCAGTGATTTCTAGTCCATTCTGGTCCAATATCGTGACAGTTGACGTTGCATCAGAAGATGTATGGGATCCCAAAAAATCATACAACACTTTGAACAGACATGATTCCAAATTGATCGCATCCTTTGGAGCAAGATTTCGCAAATGACCTGCGAATACCTCGCCAATTGCCGTGAAACGATCAGCTTGAGCTCGGTTCTGAAAATTAGCCAACACTTCAGCCGCCATTTTTTTAACCCCTAAGGAACTTAATGTTGGTGATGGCGTTTGTACTGAAGTTCTGGATGCAGATCGTTTTTTACGTTGGCTAACAGTTGGTTGAATGATAATAGGACTAATTTCAAAATCTTCTTCATTCATTGACTTCGATAAATTGTCCGAAACTGTTCCATCGGTTTCGCCATTATCCTGTGGGGTAACAAGTTAATGAATGAAATAAGAAAGATTGAAATGAAAGGACAAAAATATAAATCACCTTATCCAAAGTTGACGTCGATTTGGTAGATTGCTCGATTTCTGCAGACTCAATGAATAACAACTCATTGAAATGTGGATACTTTAAATTTTTACCTTCATCTGCGCCTTGACCTGATTTTTAATTGCGATGTTTCCCCAAGAACACTTTAAAATTGCTGCGCATGCTGTTCCACTTTGTCCTAGCTTCGGAAAAATTTCCAACCATGTCAAGCTCTTCAGCGACTACTTCCCAACAATCAAGTTTGACATGTGCTAATTTGTATTCAGGAACAGAATAATCCCACAGCGGCCGTTGCTTTTGAACCGCCAAAATCAGTCTAGATTCATCTTGTTCGGACCACGTCAATCCGATCTTTCTGGATGGTCTATTGCTTTTTTTTGTTTTAACTTTTTTCGACGTCGATGGCATTTCAAACTCATCGGTCGATTGGGATTCCTCACCAAAAATGTCGTTATCCATGTTTTGCCGAACGATTACACAAAAATAAGTCAAATGAATGAATGAATCCCACCATAAAGTAGAAGCAACACGTGTTCTTGTAAAATGAGGCAATTTTTGACAATTTTTTTCTTGTAGATTTGGCAAACGTCAAAATAATCCATAGTGCCATTTCATTTCAACAACGAGTAAACACTGTGAGTGAACAGTACGATACCACAAACATTTAATAAGGAATAAAACGAATTAAAACAAAAGAGTAAATAGTTTCACATTTGCCACCACTGATCAAAACAAACACAGATAAAAAAACTTTTTGATAGCAGCAGCACGCTCTCACAAGAACACATGATGTAAACAAAGTAATTTCAAAATAATAAAGAAACATAGCTACAAGTGGGATTCAGAGGTCAATAAACAAAATGCCGAAAAAATTTTCTTAATATATATACATTTACCAAAAAAATTTAAAACTATAATTCACAAATTTAATTTTTTCTAATTTTTAATGTTGCCATTTACAAAAAATGGCATGTCACGAATTCATGCAATACCATTTTTGGGACGATACCATTTAAATGGCAAAACAATCTGAAATCCTGCCATTTTATAAAGCTGCCATTAACAGAGTTATTAGACGGTCATTATACTCTGCCATTTGAATGGCACGAAATCGTTTACCATTTGCTTTGTCATTTCAAATGGCATCGCAAATGGTGTCACAAAAGTGGCAATCAGACGGGGTACCATTTAAATGGCAGCCTTGTGACGTCAGTATGAAGTCACATTGCCATTTAAATGGCAGAAAATAATGGCCGTCTAATGGTAGCTTAAGTAGAAGAACCTATTTGGAAAAAACAATTTCTTAGCTTTGGTTAATGCTGTAAGAGCTACCTTTGCATCAGGGACCACATTCAACACCTTTTGCACCACTGTTCCATTTTAAACACATTTTATTACACTGTGCTTCTAAAGTACGAATTTTTCTGGGACTATTTTGTTCCCTTTTTTCCTCACTTACCACATTTAACCATTTTACCGTATTTACCTTTTTGCTTCACCGTACCATATGTAACGTTTTTTGCTCCACTAAACCATATTTAACACATTTTTTCCCCTCTGTAACATGTTGAACAATTTTTGCTTGCCCCAACTGCATCATAATTTTAACCTTTTTGCACCACAGTGCTACATAATTGCAGTGCATACTAATTTCAACCTTTTTGCACCACAGTGCTACTAAAAGCATACATTTAGAAAAAAACATTCTTATTTCATATTTAACTTACCCTCTCTCCCTGCATCCATATTTTTACCCACTGTACTAAATGTACGCTTTTTGACCCACTGTGCTATATTTAACCTTTTGGGTCCACTGAATCAAATTTAACTCATTTTTGTTCTACTATATTTTGTCCACTATATTTAACCATTTTTGCCCCACTGTACCATAGTTAACACATTTTTGCCCCACTGTTCCATAGTAAACGCTTTTTGCCCCACTGTACCATACTTAACCCATTTTGTTCCACGTTACCATATTTTACTATTTGTGCCCACTGTAACCATTTTTGTCATACTGTAGCATAATTAACCATTTGTGTCCCACTGTACCATTCTAACACATTTTTCCCCCACTGTTCCATAGTAAAAGCTTTTTGCCCCACTGTACCTTATTTAATCCATTTTGTCCCACGTTACCATATTTAACTAATTGTGCTTCACTGTACTGTAGTTAACCCTTTTTGCCACACTGTGTCATATTAAACCCTTTGTTTCACTGTACCATGTTTAACAGTTTTTGCCCCACAGTACCATATTTAACCCTCTTTGCTCCACTGTACAATATTTAACACAGTTATGCCCCACTGTGCTGTATAGTTAACCATTTTTGTCACACTTTACCATATTTAACCCTTTTTGCCCCACTGTATCATAGTAAATAAATTTTTGCCCCACTATTCCATAGTTAACTCTTTTTGCCCCACTGTACCATTTTTAACTGATTTCGTTACACGTTACCATATTTTACTTTTTGTGCCCACTGTAACCATTTTTCTTATACTGTACCATATTTAACCATTTGTGTCCTACTGTATCATAGCTAACACATTTTTCCCACTGTTCCATTGTTAAAGCTTTTTGCCCCACTGTACCATATTTAACTCATTTTGTCCCACGTTACCATGTACCATAGTTAACCCTTTTTGCCCCACTGTGTCATATTAAACGCTTTGTCTCACTGTACCATATTTAACAGTTTTTGTCCCACTGTACCATATTTAACCCTTTTTGCCCCACTGTATCATAGTAAATACATTTTTGCCCCACTGTTCATTATTTAACGCTTTTTGCCCATTGTACCATTTTTAACCCATTTGTCCCACTTTACCATATACATATAACTATTTTTACCCCACTGTACCATAGTTAACCCTGTTTTCACAACTGTGCCCCATTCAACTCTTTATCTCACTGTACAAAATTTTTACCCACTGTACCAAATTTAACAAATTTTTGTCTCACTGTACCGTACTCGTATTTAAAATGTGTCTCCACGCTAGCGTACTTAAACCTTTTTCCCCGACTGTAACATATTTAATCATATTTTCTCCACTCCACTATTTAACCGTTTTTCACCACAGTGCTCCTAAAACCATATAAACTCTTCATATCTCATGTTTAAGCACCAATTTTGGCAGATTGTTCTTTTTTTCCCACATGCTCCATAATTAACCCGTCGTGTCCCACTGTGCCTCTTAAAGTTAGAATTACTAAAAATTACTTCCAATCTCTATTTTATGTTCCAAAAGTTACCCTGGAACCAATGATCCATGTTTGACATTTTTAAGCCACTGTACTATATTTTACACTTTTTGCCCCACTGTGCCCCGAAAACTACGAATACAAAAAAAATTTAATACCCCGATCAGTAGTCATAAAGACAACCCTCGCTTAAATTTTCACCATTCTAATATTAGGCTTTAAATTTTGCGTTGGTACCATATTTATACCTTTCTGTCACACTGTGCCTCTAAATTTTAAAAAAAAAAAATCACTCCTTGTTCTTGTTTACGTCCCAAGAGCTATTCTCACACCAAATTTCACGATTCTAGGTCTTGCCATTTGGATTTGGCTGTTGTACCACATTTTTTTCCTTTTTACCCCATTGTGTACGTAAATGTTCCAATTTCGAAAAATCCTGTCAATTTCAGAGTCTACCTCATAAGAGCTACCCCAACACCAAATTTCACGATTCTAGCTCTTGCCATTTGAATTTGGCTGTTGTACTACATTTATCCCATTTTTTCCTTTTTACCCCACTGTGTTCGTAAATATTCGAATTACGAAAAATCCTGCCAATTTCAGAGTCTACCTCATAAGGGCAACCATCACACAATATTTCACGATTCTAGCTCTTGCCATTTGGATTTGGCTGATGTACCATATTTATCACTTTTTACCCCACTGTGTGCGTAAATGTTCGAATTTCGAAAAATCCTGCCAATTTCTGAGTCTACCTCCTAAGGGCTACCCTCATACCAAATTTCAAGATTCTAGCTCATTTCGTTTAGATTTGGCGGTGGTACCATATTTATCCCTTTTTGTCCCATTGTGCGGCTAATAGTACGAATTTCGAAAAATCCCGCCTTATTGCTCGCCTACGTCCCAAGGACTACCCACCCACCAAATTTCATGATTCTTGCTTCAGCCGTTTGGCCTGGGCAGTCAATCAGTCAGTCAATCAGTCAGTCAGCCAGTCAGTCAGTCAGCCAGTCACGCAACAATTTTATATATGGGGAAAAACACGTCAAAAGGCCCACTTTTGTCAATTTTATTCCGATCGGGTCAAAACTTGGTGGGGTTGCAGAAGTACTTTGGGTATGCTATGTGCTTAAAATACAGCTTCCTAGCGTGATACGTTATGAAGATACAGGGTGTCAAAGTTGGAAATTTTGACCATTGTATCTCCCGACTACGTGGGCCGATTTGAATGAACCGTGGCTTATATGGCAGCTATTTAGAAACGCACAAAATGTGCATTGATAATTGTTTGCAAATATTCAATTTTCATATTTTTTTCTCGCGACTTATGTTTTCCTCGCGATTTTAATTGTGTTCCGCGGATGGGATTCTATATCATTAAACTACAAAAATGAAGTCCATTCTGTTTACTTTATCAATACGAATTTTCGCTGTGGGATGAAAACCACAACAAAAGCTATGGAAATTTTGAATGTCAAACCTACTATTTTTTCATTACTTCTTTCGTATTATAAAGTGAGTTTATTCTAAGATGTGGACCGGAAACACGATTAATAAAATGTAATGGTGGCATTCTATAGCCAAATACGCCAGAACAACAAAATAACTTATTTCGCAAAAAGTCGACGTCGCATTTTTTACACTGGCCTACAATATTGCACTGGTCAACTCGAATCCTAGCGAGCAGATATCGGACACGATCTCGATGGATTTTGAGGTTCTAAATCCGAATATAAAATCAAAAATGCAATATATATTCGCGTTTTTGCGATATTGTATTAATTATGTGATAAAAGTGCTGATTTTAGACTTTTTGAAAACAGAATCGCGACAGACGCACTTTTACCAAAAAAAAATTGCAGGTTTCTCAAAATAATCGCTTTGCTATTAAAACGAGTATCAAACGAATTAAAAGTTAATTTTATAAAGGGTCAAAATCTTACACCATCTTGTAGATATCATATTTTATTTTTTTTTATTTTTCCAATTGTAGCTATATTAAAAATACGATTTCTCCGACTAGGTTTCCCGGGAGATATCTCGGAGATGACTTACGATTATTACAGTTGTTGAATACTCGTATTAATTGAAAAGCGATTATTTTCCGAAAACTGAATTTTTTTTGTAAAAGTGCGTCTTTCGCGTTTCTGTATTCATAAAAGCTGTAAAATCAGCATTTGTATCACATAATTAATACAATATCGCAAAAACGCGAATATATATTGCATTTTTGATTTTATATTCGGATTTAGAACTTCAAAATCCATCGAGATCGTGTCCGATATCTGCTCGCTAGGATTCGAGTTGACCAGTGCAATATTGTAGGCCAGTGTAAAAAATGCGACGTCGACTTTTTGCGAAATAAGTTATTTTGTTGTTCTGGCGTATTTGGCTATAGAATGCCACCATTACATTTTATTAATCGTGTTTCCGGTCCACATCTTAGAATAAACTCACTTTATAATACGAAAGAAGTAATGAAAAAATAGTAGGTTTGACATTCAAAATTTCCATAGCTTTTGTTGTGGTTTTCATCCCACAGCGAAAATTCGTATTGATAAAGTAAACAGAATGGACTTCATTTTTGTAGTTTAATGATATAGAATCCCATCCGCGGAACACAATTAAAATCGCGAGGAAAACATAAGTCGCGAGAAAAAAATATGAAAATTGAATATTTGCAAACAATTATCAATGCACATTTTGTGCGTTTCTAAATAGCTGCCATATAAGCCACGGTTCATTCAAATCGGCCCACGTAGTCGGGAGATACAATGGTCAAAATTTCCAACTTTGACACCCTGTATCTTCATAACGTATCACGCTAGGAAGCTGTATTTTAAGCACATAGCATACCCAAAGTACTTCTGCAACCCCACCAAGTTTTGACGCGATCGGAATAAAATTGAAAAAAGTGGGCCTTTTGACGTGTTTTTCCCCATATATAGATTGGCCAGACGGCTTTGAATTACAAGTTTGTTTTTGAGTCGATTTAGCGATGTCTGTCCGTCTGTCTGTAGACGTATTCTTGTAATCAAAGTACAGGTCGCAATTATGGTCCGATCTCAACGAAACTTGTCACATATCTTTCTTTAGGCCCAAGGACGATCCCTATTACAATCGGTTCAGATTTGCATATAGCTCCCATATAAAGGGTGTCCCAAGAAGAACGCAATTTTTAAATCTCGCAACATTCGAAGTGTCATTGTTTGACATTTGAATAATTGTTATTGTTTGTTAGTAGAAGGTACGAGGTTAGTAAAAATGGAGAAGGACAGCGAAGGGAGTTCGTTAGTTGGGTATTGGAGAGACAACATGAAAATGCTGATTTTGCCGATAAAATCATCTTCAGTGACAAGGCCCATTTTCATCTTGATGGCTTCGTCAATAGGCAGAATTGTCGCATTTGGGGTGCGGAAAATCCTCGAGTGATTCACGAGAAGCAAATGCATCCTCAACGTGTCACTGTGTGGTGTGGTTTTTGGGCTGGAGGAATCATTGGACCTTTGAGGCAGGTCAAGCGCAAACAGTCAATGGTGTTCGGTATCGTGAAATGATAACCAGTTTTTTCTTGCCTAGAATTGAAGAAATGAATGTGGAGGGCATGTGGTTCCAACAAGACAGCGCCACATGTCATACAGCCAGAGAAACAATTCAATTGCTGCATCAGTAATTAAAAAATTGCGCTCTTCTTGGGACACCCTTTATATGTACCTCCGATTTGGCATATACATGTGCACTGTATTAGCAACATTTTTGAACCGATTTGTACAAAAAATTGACAGAGAGTAGTCTCGTGATACACTTAGAGACAATACAAAATTTGGGGGAAATCGGTTCAGATTTAGATATAGACCCCATATATACGTTACCCCCGATTTGACATGTAAGCGCCGTAGAAACTGTATTTTATATCCGATCACAGCGAAATTCGGCAGAACGAGGTTTCTTATTACATGAAGGAATACTGCCAAATTCGGAGAAAATCGGCTCAGATTTAGATATAGCCCCCATATATATGTTAGCCCCGATTTGACATCTAAGCGCTGCACATAGGAGTATTTTGCTGATCTAGCCGGACAAAACTTTTTTCGAGTGTTAAGTGGAGTGTTTCGAGTGGAAAGAGGCGGAACAAATTCTTTTTGTTCCTATTACAGGACAGTATAGGCTATATAACAACACAAAAATCAGCGCGGGACCGCATCGGACTATATAACAAAATCACATTTGAACATGAAAAACTAGGTTTCAAAAAATGACTTTTTTTAATTGTGAATAAAATACACATACCTTCCTTCTTTAAGCACTGAAATATGAGTTTGATGTTCACACTTACTTGCTGCACCAGAATCCATCGCTTTGTCTTCCAAAAATTGCACCAAAAACTTTAAAATTAAGAGTCAATTGGATAAATTTCCAGTCATTGAACTACGCACTTTGTACATGGTCAACTTTACACTGCTGGAAATGAGTCGCATATTTGTCTCGAAGGTTAATGTCTTATTGATAATAATGAAATGTAGTCTTGGTAACATAAAACAAAAAAGTATTCGTACCCAGGGTCGATTTTAGAAAATGGGGTTTTGTCCAGCTGGATCAGCCAAATACTCCTATGTGCGCTGTAGAGACTTTGTCCAGCTGGATCAGCCAAATACTCCTATGTGCGCTGTAGAGACTTTATATCTGATCAGTACGAATACGAAAGAGGTTTCTATTTTACATGAATGAGTATTCAGAGGAAATCGATTCAGATTTATATATATAACCTCTATATATATGTTCCTCCTGATTTGGTTACAAAGCGCTATAGAAGTTGTACAGGGTTTTCCAATAAGAGGTGTTATTTTAAATCAAACGGTATTTCGGTAGCTGTCACTTTTGAAGCTTTTATTCTTTGGCATTTGACAAGTAGAAATTACGCCATTAGTAAAAATAAAACGATACACGATTCAAAAACGCGCTGAAATTATTAAAATTCACTACAGAAATGGTGAAAATCTTGCAGTCGCAGTTCGCAAAACTAAAGCATTTTTGGGTCGTCGTGAAGCACCTAGTCGGACCGCAATACAGAAATTGGTGGAAAAATTCGAGCTGTTGGGACAAGTTAGTGATGTGAAGAATAAAACTCGTGCACGTCGCTCAAGAACAACTGAGAATATTGCTGCTGTAGCCCAAAGTGTTGAAGAAAACCCAGGTTTGTCCATTCCTCGTCGTTCTTTGGAATTGGGCATTCCACAAACGTCATTACACCGTATCTTGCATAAAGACTTGGGTCTTAAGGCTTATAAAGTTCAGCTAACACAAGATCATCAACAAAGTCGTGTCTTTGCTGATTGGGTCCTGGAAATGCATGAAAATGTTCCGGCATTCCATCGAAAAATCATCTTGACTGATGAGGCCCATTTCCACCTAGGTGGCTACGTCAACAAGCAAAATTGTCGCATCTGGGGCTCGGAAAACCCAAGAGTTATTGTTGAGAAGCCTCTCCCCTCTCCATCCTCAACGTGTGACTGTCGGGTGCGGTTTATGGTCCGGCGGGGTCATTGGACCTTACTTTTACGAAAATGAGGTTGGATCAACAGTTACGGTGAATGGATTGCGCTATCGAGAGATGATTAATGATTTGTTATGGTCGGAGTTGGATGCTTTCAACAAGACGGCGCTACGTGCCACACAAGCAACGAAACCATTGCTCTGTTACGGGAAAAGTTTCCGGACCGTGTTATCTCTCGAAGAGGTGATCACAATTGGCCACCGAGATCTTGTGATTAACCACCTTGCGACTTCTTCCTTTGGGGCCACTTAAAAGATAAGGTCTACGCCAACAGCCCAGCGTCGATTCAAGACCTCAAAGATGAAAAGGATATGGTCCTGGTTAGCGTGGTCGTGGTGGCCATTTGGCTGATGTTGTTTTTCATTATTAACGGCATATCTTCCTCTTTATTATAAAATAAACATACGATCATTTATCTCAAAAAATGGCATTTTTCTTTGAATACCAAAATAATACCTCTTGTTGGAAGATCCTTTACTTTACTTCCGATCATTACAAAATTCTCCAGAAAGATGTTTCTCAATTTAGGAACGAATATTGCTTAATTTAGCGATTATCGGTTCAGAATAGGTATATCCACATATATATGTTCTTACCCATTTACCAATTATTCCAAATAATTATCACAATGACCCTTATCGCACTGTTAGGGAGGTGTAGGGCATTACATAGTCGGCCCCGCCCGACTTACTGCCTTTCTTTACTGGTTTTGTTTTAATTAAAGTACACTTTGCAACAAATGAACACTTTTTGAAAAACACACGGACTTGACAGTATAGGTTCGATTCTGTTTGTGTTAAGTTTTGGGCTTTGGTTTCGTCTGACACATATAGTAAAATTTTATTTCCAATATTTTTGTAGAACATTTCATCCCCGCCCTCCCCATTTTAAGGGGTGTTTTTTACGATTTGTTAAAATGGGGCCAAAAATTACAGTTATGTGGGGGAGCTAGAGGGTTAATATGTTCCACAAAAATATTTGCCTTAATATTTTCTATAAAGTTGTTGAACATACCCTATACCAAAAAAATATATATTTGTTACATAATAGCGAAATTCTAATATTTTTGGGGTACAATGAGGTTTTTTGAGCTATTTAGGGTACCTAGACGCGTTCAGATTGTATTGATATGTTCACAAAAGTTGTTCAGATTTACATTGGCTACAATTTTGCCAAACATTGTTAGTGAAAAATTACGAGTCCCTGAAAGTTATGCTGAAAAAAGTGAAAAAAAAATATTTTTTCGCAAAAAATTTTAAAGAAACTTTTTTCAGCATATTCCTAGCTAAATTTTTGCCAAATATAGTTAAGCGGTATCACCAAGTCTGAATTAGTTGTTGGATAAAAGCTGATGACACCTTTTTCGAGGGGCCCACTGATTTTCAGAAACTTTAGAGGCCCATAAAAAAAATTGATCACCAATTTGCCAAACCGAGTATAGGGTTATACTACCCTTTGGTAGTAGAATCAATCCTATACTGTAAAGTACGTGTATTTTTTTCACTGTTGCACAGTGTTATTATCAATTTAAATTGCATTTAATAACATTAAAGTATGTACTGGTATTAAAGATTAAAGCTGTTTACATTTGGTACAAAATGGTCCATTTGTGTGGGAGGTACCAAAAGGGGCGTGCCAATAACGGTCACTTTTCTCTGAACGAAATTTCAAGTATTTGTATGCACTGTTATTCAAGTTATAAGCTGGTAACTTTTGGTACAACATGGTCCATTTGGGTGGGAGGTACCAAAAGGGGCTATTTTTCTCGAGGTAATAGTGACTAATAAACAAATATTATGTGCAGAATTTCAGAGGATTCAAATAAGTAGTATAGAAGTTATTAAATAATCAATATTTCACTAAATGTTAACCCTTTGTGGGGGAGGTACTAGAAGGAGTGGACCAATATGGCCCATTTTCGAACTTAGCCGGAGATTGAAGAAAATATTACCACAAACCAAATTTGAAGTCAATCGGTTACTCCTTTCGAGAGTTATCGCGCGCACCAGCCAGCAGACAGACGGACAGACGGACGGACGGACGGACGGACATTGCTCATTCGACATAAAATTACCCAAAACGGATGTCTGCCAAACATATTTATGGTCTTAGGTCACTCCTTCGATGTGTTATACTTTTGGTTCGTAGCAAATGATATATGTATACCCTCCTCTCTAAAGTGAGGGGATAAACATAAGGCTTGTCATTTTCTTGATAAGATCGCTATTAACGATGACAAATACTGTCTGTGTTGTCTATCCCTCACAATGAACGTCACTGAGGGCAATGTTAAAGCTTTTAAGTGAATATCTCAATCTCCCCTGACTAAAACAAGCGTAACTGATGTTTAACAAAAAAAAAACAAACAATTTAAGCGACAGCAAAGCAAGTAAACAATTGAAACCATTAAATTTTCCAAAAATATTTTGCATAAATGCTCAGTTGATAGACTTCCCCGAGAGCTGAATGATTTCTGCGGATATAATGAAATATTCAATTTTCCTACTCACTCTACCCGTGGCAGTGGTTAGTATGGCTTCAATTTTGGTTTTCAATAATATCTACGTATTCTTGTTTTTCGCGTTTCTACCCAACCGTAACCACACTGCCAGCACTGCTATAACATTGTACTACAGTCATATCATCATGAAATCAATCCGGACTTTGTGCAGAATATCACTGTCGGCTTGATCAAATATAATAATGTTAATGTCATCAGTGGCTGCATAGTCTACTCCCAGGACATAGAGACATTTGGCTTGAAGTTGCTAGCCAAAGTTCCCAGGGGTTTGGGAAACTCCTGGGTCTGGATGAATGTCAGCCTCAATGGCTGTGATTTGTTGGGTGGCTCTGATCGCAGACCAAATATTATACAACTTATTGTCAAGGGGATTCAGGCGACAAGTCCAAAGTTCCCGAAAAAATGTCCCATACCCAAGGTAAGTAAATATGTATAGTAAGAATAATTTTGAAATGGCAAATCTTGTTTGTAAGAGCCCTGTTTTTTTTTGGTTTAGGGTTCGGAAAATTGCTACAGCAATTTCTCTTTTAGTGCGGTGAAACTTCCTCCCTATATGCCGGCCGTGACCTTTAACTTTGAAATGGAACTACATCAGAAAAATGTTTCCCTTTATAAAGGCTTCTTTGTGGCGGATGTGACGGGTCGGCCGTAATGTTTTAATAGTTTATTTTTATAAAATTCTATTTATTAATTTCCGAAACTAAAAGTGTTAAATATTTTAAAATAAATGAATAATCTGAACTTTTGTCTTCTATACTTCGACCTTATGCAGGATTCTCAAGAGAAAGTATCTTGAATTCCCTAGAGCAAGTGACATGGCTTCCCCTGAGAAAGATTCGAGCATGTCTGGAGAAACAATCGTGGCTGAACTAAAGAAAATGATTTCCAGAAAAAATTGTAGATTTGCTAGAGAAACAACAGTTGATTCCCTAGCGAAAAAATGGTGTGTAATTTAAAGAAAAAAATCTAACATTTCCCTTAAAAAATTATTCCAAAGGAAAGAATCTTAGATCTTGGAATCTATAGAAGAGATCGTCATTGCCCAAAAGAATGTTTTGTGAATTCTCGGTTCGTACATGTCTCCCTGGAGAAAAATTGTGGATTGCTTAAACAAGAGCCGTGGATTCCTTAAAAAAATATTTCTAAAATAATATCCGTTGAGAAATGATTCCCAGAAAAAGATAATTGGATTACCTAAAGAAAAATTCGATCATTTCCCTATAGAAATGATACCCAGGGAAAGAATCTTGGATTCTCTAGAGATCGTCATTGCTGCAAAGGAAGTATCGGGAATTCTCGGTTAAGAACCTTAATAAAGAACCGTGAATTTCTTAAAAAAAAACAAGTATGAAAGTTCAGTCGGGTATACGGACTTATGAAATTTATTTATTTTTTGTTTTAATTAAATTATTATCAGTTTAAATTGCATTTAATAACTTTAAAGTATGAACTGGTATTAAAGTTATAAAAGCATTGCACTGTACGAAATTTCAAATATTTGTAAGCACTGCTATTAAAGTTAAAAGCTGTTAACTTTTGGTACCAAAAGGTCCATTTGTGTGGGAGGTACCAAAAGGGGCGGGGCAACAACGGCCATTTTTCTCTGGATTTTTTGGTACTATAAAAGCATTACACTGTACATCTGGCATCTTCGCCTATTTTTCTCGAGGTAATAGTGGCTAATAAACTAATACTATGTGTAGAATTCCAGGATTCAAATAAGTAGTATAGAAGTTTTTAAATAATCAATATTTCACTAAAAGCAGTGGACCAATATGGCCCATCTTCGAACTTAGCCGGAGATAGAAGAAAATATTACCACATACCAAATTTGAAGTCAATCGGTTTTAGGAGCACAGTGGTCAAAAACGCATTTTAAATACGGTACAGTGAGGCAAAAATTTGTTAAATATGGTACAGTGGGTAAACATTTTGTACAGTGAGATAAAGGTTTGAATGGGGCACAGTTGTACAAAAAGGGTTAACTATGGTACAGTGGGGTAAAAATAGTTATATGTATATGTATGGTAAAGTGGGACAAATGGGTTAAAAATGGTGCAGTGGGGCAAAAAGCGTTAGTTATTGAACAGTGGGGCAAAAATGTATTTACTATGATACAGTGGGACAAAAAGGGTTAAATATGGTACAGTGTGACAAAAATGGGTAACTATACAGTACAGTGGGGCATAACTGTGTTAAATATTGTACAGTGGGGCAAAAAGGGTTAAATATGGTACTGTGAAACAAAGGGTTTAATATGACACAGTGGGGCAAAAAGGGTTAACTATAGTACAGTGGGGCACAATTAGTTGAATGTGGTAACGTGGGACAAAATGGGTTAAATATGGTACAGTGGGGCAAAAAGCCTTAACTATGGAACAGTGGGGAAAAAATGTGTTAGAATTGTACAGTGGGACAGAAATGGTTAATTATGGTACAGTATGACAAAAATGGTTACAGTGGGCAAAAATAGTAAAATATGGTAACGTGGAACAAAATGGGTTAAGTATGGTACAGTGGGGCAAAAAGCGTTTATTATGGAACAGTGGGGCAAACATGTGTTAACTATGGTACAATGGGGCAAAAATGGTTAAATATAGTGGACAAAATATAGTAGAACAAAAAGGTGTTAAATTTGATTCAGTGGACCCAAATATATAGCACAGTGGGTCAAAAAGCGTACATTTAGTACAGTGGGTACAAATATGGATGCAGGGAGAGAGGGTAAGTTAAATATGAAATAAGAATGTTTTTTTCCTAAATGTATGCTTTTAGTAGCACTGTGGTGCAAATAGGTTAAAATTATGATGCAGTTAGGGCAAGCAAATATTTTTCAACATGTTACAGAGGGGACAAAATGTGTTAAATATGGTTCAGTGGAGCAAAAAGGTTTAAATATGGTACGGTGAAGCAAAAAAGTTAAATACGGTAAACTTGTTAAATGTGGTAAGTGGGGAAAAAAAGGGAACAAAATAGTCCCAGAAATGTATAAAAATTCGTACTTTAGAAGCAAAGTATAAAAAAAGTTTTTAATATGGAACAGTGGTGCAAAAGGTGTTGAATGTGGTCCCTGAGTGCAAAGGTAGCTCTTACAGCATAAACCAAAGCTAAGAAATTGTTTTTTCTACTTAAAACGTGGGGAAAAAGTTAAATAAATGGCACAGATAGGGGACAAAAATAATCTTGCGAATTTGGATCTTGAAATATCAATTATCATTTTAAAACACACACTAAAGGTTAAATGTGGTACAATGGAGCGATTTACTTTAGATTTTTAAATTCGTACCTTTATAGACACAGTGGGACAAACATGGTTTTATATTGTACCAGGGTATGAATGTAGGTATTGGAACATAAACGAGGGGAAAGTTGCTAACGTATGAACCAAAAAAATAGTTTTTCAACGTCCAGAGGTACTGTGGGAAAAGGGATAAATATTGTACCATGATGTCAGGGTAACTCTTGGAACATAAACAAGAAATTAAACGAGGGTTCGTATTTTATATATGAAAGTAATCAAATCTTCTTCATTTTGCACCATATGTAATAATCATGTCATTTTGAAAGAAAGAGGTATAGCTATTTTACAGTACCCTAAACAGAAAATAGATAAAAGATGGGGGCTGCAAAGCGCACCGGGTAAGCTAGTATATATATATATCATTTGTAACACATCGAAGGAGTGACCTAAGACCCTAAGTATGTTCGGCGGATATCCGTTTTGGGTCATTTTAAGACGAATGAGCAATATCCGTCCGTCCGTCTGTCGGTCTGCTGGCTGGTGCGCACGATAACTCTCAAAAGTAGTAACCGATTGACTTCAAATTTGGTATGTGGTAATTTTTTCTTCTATCTCCGGCTAAGTTCGAAGATGGGCCATATTGGTCCACTCCTTCTAATACCTCCCCCACAAAGGGTTAACATTTAGTGAAATATTGACTATTTAATAACTTCTATACTACTTATTTGAATCCATTAAAATTATACATATAGTATTAGTTTATTAGTCACTATTACATCGAGAAAAACAGGCGAAGTTGCCACGCTCCTTTTGGTATCTCCCACACAAATGGACAATTTTGAACCAAACGTTATCAGCTTATAACTTGAATACCAGTTCATACAAAGTCTTGAAATTTTGTGCAGTGTAATGCTTTTATTGCACCTAGAGTCCAGAGAAAAATTGACGTTATTGGCACCCCCTTTTGGTACCTCTCACACAAATGGATCTTTTAGTACCAAAAGCTAACAGCTTTTAACATTAATACCAGTGCATACAAATATTTTAAATTTCGTACAGTGCAATGCTTGCATAGTACCTAGAGACTAGAGAAAAGTGGCTGTAATTGCCACGTCCCTTTTGGTACCTCCCACACAAATGTACCAATTTTGCACCAATAGTTAACTGCAAATAACTTTAATAACAGTCACATAAATACATGAAATTTTGTTCAGTGTAATGCTTTTGTAGGACCTACAGTCCAGTGAAAAATGGGCGTTATTTGGTACGCCCCTATTGGTACCTCCCACAAAAATGGACCATTTTGCACCAAAAATTAACAGCATTCAACTTTAATACCAGTACATACTTTAAAGTTATTAAATGCAATTAAAATTAATAATAATTTAATTAAAATAAAAAAATAAATAAATTTACTAATATTTTTTTTTTGGGACTCAAGGTGAGGGGATTCATAAGTCGGTTTACCCGACTGAACTTTCTTACTTGTTTGTGGAATCTTTCTCTAAAAAATCCATCATCCACGATCCTCGAATCTTTGTTAGCGAATCCATAACACTACACAACAAAAAAAATTTTTTTGTGTCCTAGACATAAAAATTATTTTTTTGTATAGATTGTGGCATACTTTTTTAAAAACATTTTTATTAAAAATGTTATTATCGTCGAAGGTACCCTTAGTATTTGCACTATAATTTTTGGAGTATATGCGCGATCAGGTCGACTTATGCGTTAAATTGAAGCTATTAATGTGGGCTACCAATGTTGGAAATATCTCTTTCACTTAGAAACAGTGGTTTAGTAACAGTCATTAAACAAATTGGAAAAAGTAGATTTTTTTCAAAAAAAATCCTAGGACAAAAAACATAAAAAATAGAAAAAAAATCGAAAAAAATATAATATAAATACTTTATGTTATTTTTTAAAAGTTTGCATCCTAGCGAAGAAAATAATGCCTATTTGAAAAAAATCTATGGATAAATGTAGAAATTATAGGCCTTTTGGTAGAGGAAAGAGAATTTCAAAAAATCTTTTTTTTTTTTAATTTCTGTTTAAGTAGCGATTTTATTTATTACTTTTAATTATATTATGTACATTTGAGTTTATTTACATGAAAGAGTTTCATTAGAAGTAATTGTGAGTTCTTTGTTGACGTCTGAAGATTTCGGAATCGGTTTCTCTGGAATGAGGAACCAAATATAATCTCCCATCATTCTTTCTTCCCAGTGCCCTTGGTAACGCTGGACTTGATGGACTTCAATTCTTGGTGAAACCTTTCGCCATGTTCGACACTTACGTCGCCAACATTCTCGGGGAAAAAGTTTAAATGAGAATGAAAGAAATTCATTTTGAGGGACATATTTACACCTATTGGAATACATAAACCGAAAAATAAGTTGGAAGAATACATATGTGTTATATACATAAATATAAAAAAAAATATATTTCTAACCAATTTTTTCATAATTTTTTAACAAATCATTAATCATTGTTTCACATTGCGGGCTTTTATTGGATCCAAGGAAATTTGAAACTACAAGCTTAAACGACCTCCATGCAGCAATTTCATCCGACGTCAAATACGAATCGAAATTCACAACTTTCATCAGTTTCCTTATTTTAGGACCATCAAAAACGACTTCTTCGATTTTTTGAAAAGAAAGACTTTTAAATAAACTTTTTAAATATGAGAGTGAATTACCATCTTTCCTTAAGGCTTTTACAAAATTGTTAAAGAGCCCCAGCTTAATATGCAGTGGTGGCAAAATATCGGCTATCCCAGAGGCATAACATACGAACTACTTTTAAATCGCAACAAATTTTCCAGTCATGTTCATATTTTATGTATTTTATCAATTTAGCCATTGTTTCGTATGATTCCTTAGTGTTGACAGCATGAGCAATGGGAATCGACGGTTTCTGATTTCCGTTGTGTAAAAGTACTGCTTTCAAACTTTCTTTGAATTGTATGTTTGATTAAGTTCCTCGAACAATCCGGGAATGTTCTTGCAAAAGTATCTGTTATCCACAGTTGTATAAAATTGTTTGTAAGGTATATCACGGACTCTATAATATGATATGTTAACATCTGGGGCCAAAATATTGTACTTTTTAATCCCAGATGCAAGTAGTTCTGCCTTATCTTTGGTCAGTTCCAAATATCTCACTAGATCAATGAGGTGAAACTGAGTTAAAAGCGATGACTTCTGACACAAACTTGAATCGCTCAGAGTTGAGTACTCAGTTGAACTTGATGATGTTAGCTATACATGGACACTTCCTACTCCAATCTATTAACTTAGACAAAAATAGCAGTCCGTATCGTGAATGAATGGTTGTCTCCAAATCATTCGCATTCCAAATTGCACGTAAAGTCTAAAATTAAAACTTTTTATTCCACAAAACATTTTAATACGAGTACGTTAATTTTAAAGTACTTACAGCATTCTTCCACTAGATTTACATGGCACGAATTACACAAAATACTAGGTGTCCACTGTTCGTTCATATTTTTAACTCGTATACCAAAATATTACACATATACATATTTCTTCTATTATTTTACTAAACGCACGTCGAATTTTTTTAATAACATATTTTCGACAGATGTAGCAGAAATTGTCGGCATCATTTACACATTGAAAAGTTCTTTGCCGTTTACTCATACTTCGAAATATAACTTTATAATATTTTTCAGAAAATCGACTTATCTCTTTAAGGCGCTGAATTACACTAATTTATTAAAAAGAAATTGCATTCATAAATTCCGGGTTTAAGGTACATAAGTTGCAGTACCTGTAGCTGACATATAGTTCGCTTCGAATGTAGAAACCCAATATTTTCATCACTGCCGCGTACTACTTTGTATATACGACTGGGATGTCCATGCCCCTAAAAGGCGTAACTGAATGGAAACCTCATAAATAAAAAACCACAAATATTGTTGTATGACCCTCAACCTGAGCGGATCTCATCCAATATAGCTCTCACATTGCATATCATGTTTTATGGAGGTTTACGAGCGGCCATAAAACCTCGCCCTCTCTATAATTTTATAATGTCTGACATCAATCCTCATAAAATAAAATACAAGTGCAATGTCTCATATATGTCTCTCTCACATATGGCGAATTCAATATAAGCAAAAACATCATTTAACCAGTAAGGAAAGACAGAAAGTCGGGCGGGGCCGACTATAAAATACCCTACACCTACCTACCAATGCGAAAATGGGCATTGCGATAAGAATTTGGCAGTGTTCATACATGTAATAACCCAACTCTCTCTGCCGATTTTCGTACTGATCGGATATAAAACACGGTTTCTACAGCGCTTACATGTCAAATCGGGTGAAACATATATATGGGGACTATATCCAAATCTGAACCGATTTTCCCCGAATTGCGCAGTGTTTTTTCATGTAATAAGAGAACTTTCTCTGCCGAATTTCGTACAGGTCGGATGTAAAATACGGTTTCTACAGCGCTTTCATGTCAAATCGTGTGAAACATATATATGGGGACTATATCTAAATCTGAACCGATTTTCCCCGAATTTGGCAGTGTTTATTCATGTAATAAGAGAACTCTCTCTGCCAAATTTCGTACTGTTCTGATTTAAAATACAGTTCCTACAGCGCTTACATGTCAAATCGGGTGAAACATATATATGGGGACTATATCCAAATCTGAACCGATTTTAACCAATTTCAATAGGAATCGTCCTTGGGCCAAAAAAGAGCACTATGCTAAATTTCATCACAATCGGACCATAAATACGACCTGCACTTTGATTACAAGAATACATGGACAGACAGACGGACATGGCTAAATCGACTCAGAAAGTCATTCTGAGTCGATCGGTATAATAAACAATGGGTCTATCTCTTCTCCTTTTAGGTGTTACAAACAAATGCACAAAGTCATAATACCCTGTACCACAGTGTGGTGTAGGGTATAAAAACGAAAAAATATGAAAGAAGATTTTTTTGAATTTCCCTAACATTTACAAAATGGCTCATAACTTTTACATCTATCCAAAGATTTTTTTTCAAATAGACAGTGTTTTCTTCTTTAGCATGTTGGTTTGTGAAAAATGTAATAAAAAAAATGTTTGCCTTTTTTTTCTATTTTTTATGTTTTTTTTGTACCAGAAAAAGTGTTTTTTTTTTTAAATAATTTTTTTCTCATATTTTTGACGACTGTTACTAAACCGTTAAACCCCTCACAATTCCCTTTAATTTGAGGCATAATCCCTTTAATTTGAGGCTTAGACTTGAAAAATTATGGTCCAAATACTGAATGTACTTTCCATGAAAGCTGGAATTTTAAAAAAAAATTTAAAAAAAATTAAAAAAAAATTAAAAATAAAAAATTACCATAAAAATTTTTTTTAATATTTTTTTCGTGTTTGTGACACCTAGTTGCACCAGAAACTGTTATCCACTTCCCTTGGACAAAAATTTTGTTGTATAGTGTAATTTTTTCTTTAGGGAATGCTCCATACTTTCCATACTTTTCTAAGAAATCCACTATATTTTCATCATGAAATTCCGGAAAACTTTTGTGGGGACTCCATGATACTTTCTTCTATTATTTCTATAGGGAAACCATGATTATTTCTCCAGAATTGACACGTCACCTTACTCAGAGAGTCGTTAATAAAAATATAATAATAAAATTAATTAATGCCCAAAACATTTTGTTACCTATTTACCAAGCGATACAGTGGAAAAAACCCTTTATTCAGAGTCTATATCATTCTGCAAAATTATTGAACATAGTTCAAATTACCGTAGCATTTTTAAGATAGCTTGTGATAGTACCTTAAATGTATGACAATTCATATTCAATTATTTATACAAAACATACTTATATGTAATTACAGTCAGAATTATTTAATCTAAACGGGAAATACAAAACATTTAACTATGTTTTGTTGTCCGCCGCAAAATAAGGTCAATAAATTTCCAGTTAGTTAGTGCCAATCGCCTGAAATAAAATGTCAGCATTGCTCAGAGTTCTTCTGCTGATCACTCCACTGGCCGCAGCTGGAACGGTTAGTATAGACATCGCAGAGATCTAAAAAATGTATATGTATATTGTAATTTAATAGAAATCTTCCTGCCCTCATTTAGCGTTCCTATATAGTAAAGTTTGTCAACTATCATCACGAATTCCGACCAAATTTTGTGAAATCGAATAATCTGGACATTATTAATCAGACATTTAATGGCTGTTTTATATTTGCCAAATCAATTGAAGAATTCCAGATTGGAATTAAGGCTACGGTCCCAAAGAAAACCGGTGGAACCTGGACCTATTTCAATGTGACTCTGGAAGGTTGTTCTCTGCTGGGCAACAAAGCCATACGGCCATTTTATCTAATTGATATTGTGTTGACGGCTTTAAAGAAAACAAATCCCAAAATGCCCGATAAATGTCCCATGCGAAAGGTAAGTCAATACCGAGAATAATGATTTTTTTTTTCGTTTTTTAATAAGTGACCTTAATTTCATGCCATTCTTAGGACACTGAATACTGCTATGACCATTTTTCCCTCAAAACTATTAACTTGCCAAGAAATTTTCCGAAGCTACGTTTTAATCTATTTCTGGAACTTCTGCAGAAAAATATCAGCTTTTTCAGAGGTTACTTTGTTATGGAAATTGCGGAAGGCAAGTGAATCTTTTGTTTGTTTATTTTTTTTATGAGATGAGAAAATATATACATATGTATATGCAATATAATTATGTTGTTTTTGTATTTAAAACCAGTAAGGAAAGGCAGAAAGTCGGGCGGGGCCGACTATACAATACCCTAAACCTCCTTAACAATGCTATAAGGGTCATTGCGATAACAATTTGTAATAATTGGTAAATGGGTAGGAACATATTATCTAATTCCAAACCGATAATCGCTAAATTAAGCAATATTCGTTCCTAAGTTGAGAAACATCTTTCTGGAAAATTTTAATGATCGGAAGTAAAGTACAACTTCTATAGCGCTTTGATACCAAATCAGGAGGAACATATATACACGCTGAAAAAAAATCGCTTCTGTAGTATATTGTCCCAAACATATTCGGCTTGAAACATATATATCTTTAGGGTACACTCTAAACATATAATATTTGGTACACACAAAAATTATATATTTGGGAAGATGTTGTTCTAAACAAATCTTTGTTTACATCCCAAATGTGTTTACTTTGGACTATTTTTTTTCCGAAACGAATATTTATTTGCATTTAGGTATTCAGAAAATACCTAAATTGTGTTAAATTTTTTAGTAATTCAAAGTTGTCGTAAATATAATAAATAATAATTGAAATCATATAATCTTGGATCGAAATATATTAATTGGAGGATTGACAACTGATGATGGCTTGGAATACTCAGAAATTTTAAATGATTGATTTAAATCATAAGTTAATGCTGCATTTGGTATAATAACTGGAAGGTTCAATTCGAAACCAAAACCAAATGAAATTCGAAAAATTCAACAAAAGTTTCGAAAATCTTTTTTAAATAAAATATATTTGGAGAAATTCCTAAACAATAATTTTATTTGTATTCAAATACATATTTTATTTGAGAAATTTAGTTTGCAAATATTATATGTTGTAACATATTAATATACGAGTTCCAAATATATTTTCTTTTGATTCAAACATATCAAAAAAGGCGATTTTGCCCCGTGTATGGAGGTTATATATAAATCTGAACCGATTTTCCGTGAATACTCATTCATGTAAAAAGACCTCTTTCTGTCGAATTTCGTACTGATCGGATATAAAATACAGTCTATACAGCGCTTACATGTCAAATCGGGGGTAACATATATGTATATGGGGGCTATATCTAAATCTGAACCGATTTTCTCCGAATTTGGCAGTATTCCTTCATGTAATAAGAAACCTCTTTCTGCCGAATTTCGCACTGATCGGATAAAAAATACAGTTTCTACAGCGCTTACATGTCAAATCGGGGGTTACATATATATGGGGGCTATATCTACATCTGAACCGATTTTCTCCGAATTTAGCAGTATTCCTTCATGTAGTAAGAAACCTCTTTCTGCCGAATAAAATAACATTTTTACAACGCTTACATGTCAAATCGGGGGTAACGTATAAATGGGGGCTATATCTAAATCTGAACCGATTTCTTTTGAATTTAACAGTGTTCATTCATATAATAACAAACCTCTTTCTGCCGAATTTCATACTGATCGGATATAAAATAAAGTTTTTACAGCGCTTACATGTCAAATCGGGGCTAGCATATATATGGGGGCTATATCCAAATCTGAACCGATTTTAACCAATCGTCCTTGGGCCAAAAAAAAATATGTGTAAAGTTTCGTCGAGATCGGACCATAATTGCGACCTGTTCTTTGATTATACATGCACAGGCGGACGGACAGACGGACAGACAGACGGACATTGCAAAATCAACTCAGAAAGTGATTCTGAGTCGATCGGTACAATAAACGATAGGTACATATATTTCTTCTCCTTTTGGGTGTTACAAACAAATGCACAAAGTTATAATACCCTGTACCACAGTGTGGTGTAGGGTATACAAATAAATAAAAATTGGGTCTATTTATAAAGAAACAAATATTAATTTTCCAGAATAGCTATAAAATCGAAAGTAAGATACAGGGTGGCTGATGAATATTGCTACATTAAGAAACTCAAATAACTTTTTTTTCAGTGTATGGAATTCAGTTTTCTTTTATTCATGTTAAAGCTCATTAAATTTAATTAAATATAGCTTAATTAGTTTTAAAAATAATGGAATGTCTCGTCAGACATGGAAAGACAGTTCAACATGTTTCCGTCCACTTCAACCATTTGAAGCATCTTCTGGCAAAATTCCAAGCGAATCGGGAAGTCTGCTGAGTTCACTTTGTTGGCCATTTGAATTTTATATGGGAATAACTGCAAATCTTTGTGCATAATTGACTGCAATGACTGTCTGCTTATACCCATTTGAGCAGATAAGGTTCTTGTCGAAACTCTTGGATTGTTTTGTATGGCATCAGCTACAGCAGCGATTGTTTCCTCCGTCCGAACTGAAGGGTTTCGATGGTAAGGTCTTCTATTGACTGTCCCATGCTCAGAAAAATTGTTAACAAGTCTCTTTATGATCCATCAGCTCGGAGGATTGCCTCCAAACGTGCCCCTATACTCTCTTTGAACCGAAACTACGGACTTCAGTGCGTAATAGCGGCGGACAATCCAAATTCTTGTTTCAGTGTCCCAGTTATCCATTTTTGTTAAATCTAAAAATCAATCTGCAAAATAAAAAAAAAAATAACCAGATTCATTAAATAGAAAAAAAGTTATTAATTTTTTTTTTTGGTAGCAGCTTTCATCAGCCATCCTGTACATAGAGAATCAACTATGTATTCCCTAGAGGAAAAACTCACGGATAACTCAAAAGGAAATAGGGATTGAACGAATATAACAAATAGAACAAATCGAGGAATCCGTAGAGAAAGAGGCATGGAGAAAGCAATGTAAATTGTATATAAGAAGAATCATAAGAAAAATTAGGAAAAACATTTTGGATTAGCGAAATAAAAGTAAGTTCCCAAGGGAAATATTCGTGGGTTCGATAAAGAAAGAATCTTGAATTCCCCAGGAAAAGATTCGTGCGTTCCCTAACAAAAGAATCGTCAATTCCTCAGGAAAAGAATCATGAATTTAGCTAGAGAAAAAATTTCGAAATAATCGTGGATTCCGTAGAAAGAAAGGCAGCTCTATTTAAACAGGGTGTCCCTTGGAAAAATATTGTATATTCTTAATTTTATAAAAAAAACTAGTTCGTGTTCTTTATGGAAATATTTATTTATTACACTGTGCAACAGTGAAAAAATACACAGACTTGACAGTATAGGTTCGATTCTACTACCAAAGGATAGTAGCCAAACCCTATACTCGGTTTGGCGAAATTGGTGACCAATCTGTTATTAAGGGCCTCCAAAGATTCTGAAAATCAGTGGGCCCCACGAAAAAGGTGTCATCAGTTTTTGTCCAACAAGACTTGGTGATACCGCTTAACTATATTTGGCAATAATGTAGCTAAGAACATTTAACATTTTATGCGAGAAAAAGTTTTTCGCCAATTTTTTTTTTTAAAGTGAAGGAAAAACATATTTTCCTCACTTTTTTCAGCAAAACTTTCAGGTACTCTTAATTTTTCACTAACAATATTTGGCAAAATTGTAGCCAAGGTGAATCGGAACAACTTTTTTGAACATATCAATACAATCTGAATGTGTCTAGGCACCCTAAATAGCTCAAAAAGACCCCAAATGTAACTCAAAAATGTTAGTATTTCACTATTATGTAACAAAAATATTTTTTTGGTCTGGGGTTTGTTTAGCAACTTTATAGAAAATATTAAGGTCAAAATTTTTGTGGAACATATTAACCCTCTAGCTCCCCCACATAACTGTAATTGTTGGCTCTATTTTAACAAATCATAAAAAACACTCCTTAAATTGGGGAGGTCGGCGATGAAATGTTCTACAAAAATTTTGGCCATAAAACTTTACTATATGTGTCAGAAGACACCAAAGCCCAAAACTTAACACAAACAAACCTTAGTATCACCAACCTTAGTATTTGTAACATAGGTAATAAACCGACCTTTACAATTAAAGACAGACAGGAGGTACTCGACGTAACGTTTGCTACTGACCGGCTGTCAGACAAAATTATTGGGTGGAATGTACTGGACGACCACTCATTCTCAGATCACCATTATATTGAGTTCAAACTCGCGGAAAAAGCGCCTAAACCTGCCGTCCACAGAAATGTAAGGAAGACAAAGTGGCACCTGTATGAGAAGAATTTCAAGAAAGTCCTCAACTCTAAACTTCTGTACGAACCGAATGACAAAGCCGGTCTGGATAATCTGGTCGATCATATCACCACATCATTCAATAGTTCCCTTGAAGAAGCCTGTTCGAAAACAAGGTACAAGGGTAAAACTAAACCCCAATGGTGGACTTCTGAGCTAACGGCTATGAAAAAGACCTGCAACAAGCTATTCAATAAGGCTAAATCTAATGGGGTCGCTAATGATTGGGATGCCTATAAAGAGCAACTCAAGATCTATAAGAAGGAGCTTAGAAAGGCGCAAAGGCGCTCTTGGTATACCTTCTGTGGTGAAGTGGAAAAGGTCTCCGACGCCGCTAGGCTGAGGAAGATATTATCTGCTTCACCCTGTACAGTGGGATATTTACAGGATGAGGCAAATAACTGGACCAAAAACAGCGAGCAGTCGCTCAATGTACTGCTCGACACACATTTCCCGGGCAACTCTGTAACAGAACCCGAGGATCAGCAGGACCAACAAGAGTGCGAGTGGACTGCGAGCGTCGCTAGCTTCTTGACTGAGAGATCCAGAATAAGCTGGGCTATTAACAGCTTTGAGCCCTTAAAGTCACCTGGTCCAGATGGCATCACTCCAGCAGAAATGCAGAAAATGTTAAAGTACATTATCCCCTGGCTGGAGAAAATTTATGTAGGCTGTATCAGGCTTTCATACGTCCCTAATCGGTGGAGGGATACCAAAGTGGTATTCATACCTAAAGCGGGAAAGATATCACACACTAGGCCAAAAGACTTCAGACCAATTAGCCTATCCTCCTTCCTATTGAAAGGTCTGGAAAGACTTTTAGATCATTTCATTAGGGAAAACCTGGATACAAAACTCCTGTCGGGGAACCAACATGCCTACAATAAGGGCAAGTCTACAGAATCAGCCCTGCACGAACTTGTGAGCACTATCGAATCGTCCCTGCATTTCAAGGAATTCACCATGGTGGCATTTCTTGACATAGAAGGGGCTTTTAACAACATTCACTCAGATGCGGTAATTGCGGCACTCTCACATCTAAAAGTTAACAATAGTTTGATTAGACTAATTCAAAGTCTGCTCACCAGAAGACGCATAACAGCATGTCTAGGGTCCACAACTCTAACAAGGTATGTAAACAGAGGGACCCCGCAAGGAGGAGTACTGTCTCCACTAATTTGGAACCTAGCGGTGAATGAAATCCTGCTAGATCTAGAACGTTGCGGCTGCAAGGTCGTGGCATATGCGGACGACGTGGCAATCGCAGTGAGTGGCAAATTCGTAAACGTCCTCAGAGACATCCTACAGGTGGCTCTGAACAAGTTGGTTAGATGGGCCAGAAGCAGCGGTTTGGGCGTTAACCCCAACAAGACAGAATTGGTTCTCTTTACTAGGATGAATAATGTCCCACATGTGGACCCTCCACCTCGGATAAATGGAACAGATCTAGTCTTTTCTGAAAGTGCAAAATTTTTAGGAATAATTCTAGATAGGAAAATGTTATTTAGACTTAACGTATTGGAACGTGTAAGGAAGGCCAACGTCGCCTTATATTCCTGCAAAAAGGCTGTAGGGTCGCGGTGGGGACTCTCTCCTAAAATCGTCCACTGGATATATATAGCAGTAGTTCGTCCAATACTGTTATACGGTATTGTGGTATGGTGGACGGCAACTGACAAACTAACCATTACCAACCTACTAACAAAGGTTCAGAGAACTGCCTGCCTGAGCATAAGCGGAGCCTTAAGGACTACAGCGACCGAGTCTCTACAAGCCCTACTCCATATACTGCCGATTAATATTGTGGCGAGAGAAGTTGCAACCAAAGCGGCAATAAGATTAAACTGCCTAGCAATGTGGAGGTACAAGAACTATGGTCACATGAGGATATCAAAGTGTAGTGCTATGGTAACAGACCGAGTGGACTATATACCAACTGTGTACACCTTCGAGAGAAATTACATCACTATGATTCCCGCCAGAGACGAATGGGTCGGCAGAATACCTGGTAATAGAAACCATCTCCACTTTTACACGGATGGTTCGAAGCTTGATGAAAAGGCTGGCTTCGGAGTACACTGTGAAGAACTTAGTCTGGATATAGCTCACAGACTACCAGATACCTGCAGTGTCTATCAAGCCGAAATAATGGCAATATGGGAAGTCGCCAAGTGGCTGAGTCGCAACATAGTAACCAACACTGGCGTTGTCATTTACTCGGACAGCCAGGCTGCCATCAATTCTCTGGAGGCAACATCCCTAAATTCACAAACAGCCCTCGACTGCCGCAGATCTCTTAACGAGATGGCTGAGCAGTTTAATATACACCTCATATGGGTGCCTGGGCATAGGGATATCCCGGGGAACTGCAAAGCCGATGAACTTGCTAGGAAAGGGACGACATTACAAATTCTCGAAGAATTTGCATATATTGGTGCGCCACTATCCACGTGCAAGCTTTGGCTTAGGCAAGAGGCAATCAGGCAGTCCAACGAAAGATGGACAGTAATCGGCACCTGCAGGGTAGCTAGACAAATCTGGCCAAGGTATGACCTGAGAAGGTCAAAATATCTTCTCGCACTAGAGAGGAAACGATTGTCTACGTTAGTACAGGTTCTGACGGGACACTGCTTGATCGGCGAATACGCCAAAAGATTGGGTATTGACTCCAATGACTTCTGCCAAAGCTGTGGAGATGAGGAAGAAGTGGAGAGCATTGAGCACTTGCTTTGCGACTGTCCCGCTTTGAGTAAACGACGACTGGACATACTGGGGTCGGCCTTTTTAGGCAGTCTAACAGATCTTTCTAGTACTGATATTCGTACTATCGATAAATTTATATATCAAACAGGTTGGTTTCGATGAGGGGCATTTCAGCCCGTGGTAACACTAGGGACCTAAACTGGTCTATGTGAGCTTGTAAAAAAATACGGCTGCCACCCTAACCTAAACCTAAACCTAACACAAACAAAAAAAATGTCAAATTCTATTGACTGCACTCCTTTCTCTGTTGAATCCAGGATCCTTCCTCTATCAAATATGCACTTCTTTCTCAATGAAAATCTACGAATTATTCTCGATTAATCCACGATGCATTCTATATTGAATCGGCGATCATTTATCTAATGACTGAACGATACATTCTCAAAGGAATCCACGATCCTTTCCCTATTGATTGCAAGTTCCTTTCTCTGGAATTCCACTATTTTTTCTCAAAGGAATCTACGAACCTTTTTCTGGGATTTGACAATTTGTTCTCAAAGGTATCTACGAACTTTTCTCTGGGATTTCACGATTTTTGCTCAGAGGAATCTACGAACCATTCTCTGGAAATACACAATTCACGAAGCCACGATTCATTCTCTATTGAATCGACTGACTGTAGATTTTATTAAGGAGCCGATGATTTTTTGCTAAAAGGAAATTACTATTCTATCTCAAAGGAATCTACGATCATTTCTTTATAAAATGTGCATTTCTATCTCTAAGGAATCCACGATCCTTTTCCTGTTAATCCACGATTCATTCTCTTTTTAATGATAATAATAACACTGTGTGGGCACAAAAATGTATCCTCGATGAAAACAACAACGACACTAAAAGAAGTATATCTACCAAAATACCCGACACCCCCGCTCATCCCCTTACCGCTGAAAATCGATTCTATCTCTGTTAATTAATCATCTATGCTATTCCCAGGTAAAACGTGGTCCTATTAATCAACTATCATATTCCTAAAGAATCCACAATTCTACTAGACAACTACATATCACGTTCCTAGGGTATCCACGATCCTATTGATAAACTATCATATTCCTAGGGAATGCATGATTCTCTTAATCGACTATCCTTTTCCTAGAGATCCACAATCATATTAATCATCTATCATATTCCTAGAAAAACCACGATCCTATTGATTAACTATCCTATTCCTAGGGAATCCACGATCCTCTTAATCGACTAGCCTATTCCAAAAGAATTCACGATCCTATTTATCAGCTATCCTAATCCTAGGAACTCCAAGATCCCATTAATCATCTCTCATTTTCCTAGGGAATCCACGATCATATTAATCAACTATCCTAATCCTGGGGTATCCACGGTCCTTTTAATAAACTATCCTATTCTTAGGGTATCCACGGTCCCTTTAATAAACTATCCTATTCCTAGGGTATCCACGATCGTATTAATCAACTATCCTATTCCTACGGACTCTGTTATCCTAATAATTAACTCTCCTTTTCTGGGGAATCCACGATCCTATAAAACAACTATCTTGTTCCTAGGAAACCCACGATCCTATTAAACAACTATGATATTCCTTGGGAAACCACGATCCTTATAATCAACTATTCTATTCCCAGGGCATCCACGACACTATTAATCAACTATCCTATAGTCCACGATCCTATGAAACAACTATCTTATTCCTAGGGAACCCACGATCCTATTAATCAACTAAGATATTCCTAGAGAATTCACGATCCTTATAATCAACTATCCTATTCCCAGAGCATCCACGGCACAATTAATCAACTATCCTATAATCAACGATGCTATTAAACACCATCCTATTCCTAGAGAATTCACGAGCCTATTAATCAACTATCCTTTTCCTAGAGAATCCACAATCCTATTAATCATCTATCATATTCCTAGAGAAAGAACGATCCTATCGACTAACTATACTATTCCTAGGGACTCTAAGATGCCATTAATCAACTATCATTTTCCTTAGAAATCCACGATAATTCTAATCAACTGTCCTAATCCTGGGGTATTCACGGTCCCTATAATAAACTATCCTATTTCTAGGATATCCACGATCCTATTAATCAACTTTCCCATTCCTAGGTAATCTGTGAGCCTAATAATCAACTATCCTATTCTTGAGAATCCTCGATCCTATGAAACAACTATCTTATTCCTAGGGAATCCAAGATACTATTAATCAACTAAGATATTCCTAGAGAATCCACGATCCTATTAATCAACTATTCTATTCCCAGAGCATCGACGGCACTATTAATCAACTATCCTATAGTCCACGATCCTAGTAAACAACTATCTTATTCCTAGGGAATCCACGATCCTATTAATCAACTAAGATATACCTAGAGAATCCACGATCCTTATAATCAACTATTCTATTCCCAGAGCATCGACAGCACTATTTATCAACTATCCTATAGAGTGGCCTTCGGTAGCGTAGTGGTTAGTGCATTAGACTTGGATCCCGGAGGTGCTGGGTTCAACTCACAGCCATGGTACCGGAAAAATTTAACATCAACATTTCATGTTTTCATTATAATTCGAGTTTCTGCAGCTAAAAATAACTCACCGGGCGCACTACCACTACAACAACATCTGATCACACAAGTCAACAGGGAAGCTAAAAATAGACATAACACCATGACGACTATTAACAGAAATGCAGCGCTACTAGTGGAGAATAGAAACGGCAAAACTCAAATAACATCCATTCCCTGATACTAACAGACGAATGTTAATTTACAACCGGACAACATTGCGTGGATGGAAACAGTATAAGGTTCCCGCGATAATCGGATATATGCCGGAACGAAGTCTGTAATAGAAGTAGACTTAAGGATTATCAACTCAGCATCTCCAAGCTGCTAAAACAACAACAACAACTATCATATAGTTTACGATCCTAGTAAACAACTATCTTATTCCTAGGGAATCCACGATTCTATTAATCAACTATGATATTCCTAGAGAATCCACGATACTCTTAATCGACTATCCTATTCCAAAAGAATTCACGATCATATTTATCAGCTATCCTATTTCTAGGGAGTTTTTTGTGTTAATTTTATTTAAAAATTAATAAAAGTTTGATTCTTAAAAAATAAATAGTCTTTTATTTATTAAAATTAGCATTGGGTCAATTTGACCCAAAAGATGTTATTAAGGATATATTTCGAAAGATAGCACAAGGGGTAAACATCTATCATATTCCTAGAGAAACAACGATCCTATTAATCATCTATCATATTCCTAGAGAAACAACGATCCTATCGATTAACTATCCTATTCATAGGGAATCCACGATCCTCTTAATCGACGATCCTATTCAAAAAGAATTCACGATCCTATTTATCAGCTATCCTATTCCTAGGGACTCCAAGATCCCATTAATGAACTATCATTTTCGTAGGGAATCCACGATCATACTAAACAACTATCCTAATCCTGGGGTATCCCCGGTCCCTATAATAAACTATCCTATTTCTAGGGTATCCGCGATCCTATTAATCAACTATCCCATTCCTACGGAATCTGTGATCCTACTAATCAACTATCCTATTCTAGAAAATCCACGATCGTATGAAACAACTATATTATTCCTGGGGAATCCTAGATCTTATTAATCAACTAAGATATTCCTAGAGAATCCACGTTCCTATTCATCAACTATGATATTCCTAGAGAATCCACTATTCTAATAATCAACTATCCTATTCCCAGAGCATTCACGGCACAATTAATCTACTATCCTATAATCAAAGATCCTATTTAACATCTATCCTATTCCTAGAGAATCCAGGAGCCTATTAATCAACTATCCTGTTTCTAGGGAATTCACGATCCTCTTAATCGACGATCCTATTCAAAAAGAATTCACGATCCTATTTATCAGCTATCCTATTCCTAGGGACTCCAAGATCCCATTAATGAACTATCATTTTCCTAGGGAATCCACGATCATTCTAATCAACTGTTCAATCCTGGGGTATCCACGGCCCATATAATAAACTATCCTATTTCTAGGGTATCCACGATCCTATTAATCAACTATCCCATTCCTACGGAATCTGTGATCCTACTAATCAACTATCCTATTCTAGAGAATCAAGGATCGTATTAAGCAACTATCTTATTTCTGGGGATTCCAAGATCTTATTAATCAACTAAGATATTCCTAGAGAATCCACGATCCTAATAATCAACTAAGATATTCCTAGAGAATCCATGATCCTAATAATCAACTATTCTATTCCCAGAGCATTCACGGCACAATTAATCTACTATGCTATAATCAACGATCTTATTTAACATCTATCCTAATCCTAGAGAATCCAGGAGCCTATTAATCAACTATCCTGTTCCTAAGGACTCCAAGATCCCATTAATCAACTATCATTTTCCTAGGGAATCCACGATCATTCTAATCAACTGTCCTAATCCTGTGGTATCCACGGTCCCTATAATAAACTATAATATTTCTAGGGTATCCACGATTCTATTAATCTACTATCCCATTCCTACGGAATCTGTGAACCTATTAATCAACTATCCTATTCTAGAGAATCCACGATAAAATTAAACAACTATCTTATTCCTAGGGAAATTTTTAGTCCACAGTACCACATTTAACACGTTTTTGCTCCATTGGTACATCTTTTGGACCCTAAAAGAAATAATTTCGCAAATGCGCTTCTTATCTGTAGTTTATATTTCAAGAGCTACCCTCGCACACTGTTCTCAACTTCTCCCACACACCCTTCATATTTCGCACAATAGGATCCTATGCCGATGTTCAAAAGATGAGACTGAACTTGGTAGTGGTACTGTATTTATCCCTTTTTATCCCAATGTATTCCTAAAAATATTCGTAAAACTATATGTTGTGCTATGCTTACTTCCCAAGGGACGGCTACCCTTCCACAAAATTTCATGGTATTAGCATTTGCCATTTGGATTTGTCGGTGGTCCCATATATTCTTTTCAGAAACAATCGTGAGTGTTAAAAGCACGAACAGTGGATTCGAGAGAAACAGTCGTGAATGTTCAAGAGAGGGAACATTTATGCAATAGAGAAAGTATTTCCTAGAAAAAGAACAATGGATTCCATAGAAAAATAATAGTGGATTCACGGGAGGAATTAGTGGATTTCCAAGAAAAAGAATAAGAATAATGGATTTCATATAAAAAAGAATCGTGACCGACCTTCAAAAAAGGTCAGTAGATAAATTGTCGTATATTCTCTAGCAAAAAAGGAGCTGCTAATTCCTTAGCCTACACTACTAACAATTCACAAAAAAAATTGCTTTATTCACTTTCATTTCGCATATTTTAATTAGAATCTGAATCATTTAAATTGTGCTGTCATCGCTTTCGTCCTCCAATTGTCACACCAAAGTAGCCTTTGTAGTAAGTAGAATTCTCATGTGTAAATTGAAGTATAGCAGTTAAATTCATTGGTGGCATTATCGAAGGAAACTTTATGCTAGAAAGTGAGAAATTCTCGTAACAGTATTCCGTATCCTGGAAAAGAGACCGAGTACGTAGATAAATACGTAATTTAATCAAATCCATAGCGTTTAGAACTAGAAAAATGTGTAATTTAGTCAACTTTAGAACAAACTACCTTAGTCATTGGACATCTTTGGGGCATTTTAGGATTTGTTCTCGTCATAGCTGCAGCAATTAGTTGGGCAAGGTTGGGGCGCATAGCTTCCTCTAGCAACTTACAGCAGTCGACTTTTATATTTCCCAGTTTTCCAACTTTACCCACATTTTTGGTATATGTTACTGTAAATGAAAGCTCCACCTGCCTTATATCCTTGGCAAATACAAAACAGCCGCCAAATGTACGAGGATTGTCTTTGGAATAGTTGCTCAAGCCAAATGAAACGCTTTTGTAATATTCCGGCAGTATTTCATCGCGATAGGACACGAACTCAATGGAAAACGAGAGCTAAAACGGCAGTCAGATATGTAAATTGTTTTTTTTTTTTTTTTTTCAAATACTGTTTTAATGGTTCAAACTTACCGGACCGGAAAGGGCTAATGGTGCCACAAGCAAAAGGCAAACTTTGGTCATCACCGATCGTTTATTAAATGTTGTCATTTTGCTGCAGCGGTTGACTACTAAATGAATAGGATTTTAAAATTTCGAACGCCTGTCTTAATTAATATATTTTCTTTAATTGAAAATGAGATAGATAAACATTGGAACAAACTCTACCACAAAATCCACTTCGCAATTTAGCTAAGGGGTGATTCGGTGGGGAAGGGATTTACGAACGTTTTTCCACAAAATGTTGTTACAATGAAATTTCATTTCTCCAGAAAAGGTTGTTTAAATTAAAATTACAATAAAAATTTGAAATTGCCTTTTTCTAAACACTTTATTTGTCGAATGTTCTGAAATTTCATTTCTCCAGAAAATTTTTTTCAAATTCTATTTTTCCACAAAATTTGTTAACATTCGAAGGATTTTGTTTTTGAAATTTTCATTATAATCACTTTTTTAGAAAATTTCGATAAAATTGGATTTTTCTAAAAATTTTTTGAAATTTTATTTTTCTAAAATTTTTGTTAAATTAATGTTTTCTAGAAAAATTTTTTAAATTGCATTTCTGCACATATTGTTTAAATTCAATTTTTCCACAATTTTTTTTTTGCATTGCACGTTTTTCTCTCGAAATTTTCATTATAACAATTTTTTTTAGAAAATTTCTTTGAAATTGCATTTTTCTAGAAAAATTCGTTAAATTTGCTTTTATTCAAGTAATTACGTCGCAATCGTATTTTAGTTGAAAATTTCGTTAAAATTATATTTCTTTATTTATTTCTCTATTTATTTATTTTCTTTATTTCTCTAGGGAAATTTTCAAAGTTGAATTTATATACCAAAATTTTCGAAATTGCGATTTCTTCAGAAAATTTTTCCACGAAATTTTGTTAATGTTCAGTTTTTTCCCTAAATTTGCTTTATACATTTTTACAAAATGTGGATAAATTTAAATTTTTCCAAGAAGTTTCTTCTCAAAAGCATTTTTGTTGAAAATTTCGTTAAAATTACATTATTTTTATTTTTTGTTGAAATGCATTTTTTTAAATAACTTTGATGTTTAAAATTACATTTCTCTAGAAAATATTGTTCAAATTGAAACTTTCCACAACACTTTTTGAAATTGCATTTCTTTGAAACTACTTTACTTTTACAAAATTTTGAAATTTGCGTTTACTAAAAAATTTTGCCGACAAATGTAAGTTTTATAGAAAATTTCATAATAATTTTGTCGCAATCACATCTTTCCAAGAAATCTCGTCGCAATCACATTTTTGCAATGAAATGAATATTTTGCCGACAAATTTAAATTTTGTAGAAAATTTCTCTATAACTCAACAAAATTTTCTAATTTTCTAAAATGTCGTAAAAATTACTGCAACATTGTATTTTTCTGCAAAATTTTGTTGTAATTGCATTTCTATGGAAAATTTTTGAATTGCATATCCCTAGAAAATTTTGTCCTAATCAAATTTTTCCACAATTTTTTTAGAAATTGCACTTTTTTAATAAATTCCGATTGGGAAACCAGGTTTTCCATGTTTACACAAATAATGTTTAAATTATTTTTTTTTATATACAGGGTGGCTGATGAATATTGCTACATTAAGAAACTCAAATAACTTTTTTTTCAGTGTATGGAATTCAGTTTTCTTTTATTCATGTTAAAGCCCATTAAATTTAATTAAATATAGCTTAATTAGGTTTAAACATAATGAAATTTAAATTGTAAATTGTTAACTAGTCTCTTTATGGTCCATCAGCTAGGAGGATTGCTGCCAAACGTGCCCCTATACTCTCTTTGAACCGAAGCTACGGACTTCAGTGCGTAATAGCGGCGGACAATCCAAATTCTTGTTTCAGTGTCCCAGTAATCCATTTTTGTTAATAAAAAAAAAATTAACCAAATTCATTAAATAGAAAAAAGTTATTAAATTTTTTTTTTGGTAGCAGCTTTCATCAGCCACTCTGTAATTTTTTTAGGAAATGGTGTAAAAGTTCAACCAAATTATAAACTCAAAATGCTGACAACAGAGTTTGGTTTTTGCTCTTTCTTGTAAAAGCTGCCATTGAAGTGAAAAAAAGCTTTCATTATATTCCACGGTTACTTGAAAGAGAAAGCTTTCTTGTGTGATCTTTAATTTTTATATTTTTTGTTATCTCTTCTGTTTCAATTCCACTGCGTATCTGTTAGGTTTTATACTCTCTTTATGGATTTCTCTTAGACTAATTTTGCAGAGTTTTTCTTTTTTGTAGTTCTTCTCTTCATATTTGCTCTTATTTAAAAAGAAAGAAGAAAACGTTTACCTTTTTCCTTCAGCTTTTGCCTGACCAATTTTAATTTCCAATTTTTCTTTTTTCTATTAAGGAGGAGTCCATAAATAGGACTCCTCCTTAAATTCCAGCTGGCAATATCTTAATTAGCCATGCATGCATGTTACCCTTTATGGCCACAGAAAGAGAGGCCTAAAATTGACCCATTCATTCATTGGCATATTTTGTTTTATGTTCAAATTTCGTGTTTGAAATCTATAACGGACATTAGTTCGATTCCGGCGATGATTTAACCCTATTTTGTATAAATTATATGGAAAAGCATAACAAAACGATTTCATGGTCTCACCCTTGTGAAGTAAGGACCCTAAAAAGGAACCTCTGGCACAGAAATTGGGCCACAAATGACCTTAGCAAATATTTTAAAAATAAATTGAATATTCAAAGACGACGCCATGCATGTATACTTTGCCACACTCACTGCAAACGCTTTCCATTTCCATGAAAGCTATGGAAATGTTTGTTGCCTATTTGGCAAATGGTAGTCTCACTTTCTCCATCTCCCCCGACAAAACTAAAAAACACTAACCCAAAACAACCACTAAACTAATTTCAAGGACAATTATTAGGTCATCTTTGAAATGACTTTCAAACGGCTTCTTCATCGTGATTATTGGAAAATTCTCATTTGCCAAAAACAGAAAATAAAAACAAAAATTTGCAAAAAAAAATAAAAATGAAATACAGCGTTAGTTGTTGAATGGGTCGTCGGTTGGGGCATGACTAATAGATAAAATATGTGTTTTTATCTACGAAATGCACTCACTCACTTTTATTTCACACACTTTATTGCCTTTTATTTCACAATTGAGAAATTCCCATCAACGACTCGGGTACACAGGAGGAAGCAACAAAACAGCTGATTAGGTATATGTAGTTAGTTTCATTTGGGAGAAAACAAAAGGTTTCTGTTTTGATTAAAATGCCAGAGATCATCAACTGTTAGCGGTAGTAAGAGAATTCTCTATGATTTGTTATGTTCTCTTTAATAAACTCTTTTTAAGAAAAACAAAAACGCAGTTAATGATAACAAGTCTCTTGATAAAAACAACACTAAACACAGAGAGAGTAAGAGTAAGAGCAAATGCAAGGCCAGAAAAATGAGCAAAGCACTATAACTATCTGCCAAGAGCGTCTTTGCTTATTTCATGCATTTCTTTAAAAAATGCCTAATGTTTTTTAGACAAAGCGTCACCTATTGAAATATATGTATACGAGGGAAGAGTGAAAATTTTGTACTGCCATAACATTTACATTAAACTAATAATTTTAAATAAACATAAGGGTGAGGTACAAACGGTGTTGCCAGATGAGTCGATATATCGCCATTTTGGTGATTTTTTGTGAGACAATAAATGTCAAATGACGACTTAAAATTGTTGACTATATTTTTGATTGGTTTTTATAATACGAAGACAAAAAAGAAAACTGAAGGAAATTTTTGCTTATTAAGTTCTTTTTGTAATTTAAAATTTCTTGGCTAGATGCTTGACAGTATAGTCAAGGCATAAAACAAGTGAAAACGGCGGTAATTTCGGTAGGATCGAATTTTATCTACACTCCACTGTGGATCGCATTCAGTGGATTAACATCAGATCTCTGAAATTTAAGTAGGAATGTTTTCAAATACACTGTACACAATTGTGACAGGTTCGCAACTTTAAGTTGGTAACTCTGATTTATTTAACAACCGTAGGCTGATGGTTGCGTTCTGTTTAGTTAGTTTTGTCACTTGCAAATTTTTGTAATTTTCTATCAAAATAATGGTTCTAAAGGGATTTCCAACAAGAGGTGTTATTTTGGTATTCGAAGAAAGATATCATTTTTTGAGATAAATGATCGGATGTTTATTTCATAATAAAGATGAAGGTATGCCGTTAATAATGAAAAACAACATCAGCCAAACGGCCACCACGACCACGCTTACAGGACCATATCCTTTTCATTAAAAATTTCCCTAAACCAAATCGCAAAGTGGCTACCCTATGTCCTCGATAGCCTCACGAATTCTATCTTTGAGGTCTTGAATCAACGCTGGGCTGTTGGCGTAGACGTTATCTTTCACGTGGCGCCAAAGGAAGAAGTTGCAAGGTATTAAATCACATGATCTCGATGGCCAGTTGTGATCACCTCTTCGAGAGATAACACGGTCCGGAAACTTTTCCCTTTACAGAGCAATGGTTTCGTTGCTTGTGTGACACGTAGCGCCATCTTGTTGAAAGTAAACGTTGTCCAGATCAATACCATCCAACTCCGACCATAAAAAATCATTAATCATCTCTCGATAGCGCAATCCATTCACCGTACCTGTTGGTCCAACCTCATATTCGAAAAAGTAAGGTCCAATGACCCCGCCGGACCATAAACCGCACCAAACAGTCAGACGTTGAGGATGGAGAGGCTTCTCAACAATAACTCTTGGGTTTTCCGAGCCCCAGATGCGACAATTTTGCTTGTTGACGTAGCCACCGAGGTAGAAATGGGCCTCATCAGTCATGTTGATTTTGTATCGTTCGTATCGTTTTTTTATCGTTTTGTATCGTTCGATGATGGTGTATCGTTCCATTTTTATACCCTACACCACACTGTGGTACAGGGTATTATAAGTTTGTTTCACGGCAGATGTTTGTAACACCTGAAAATAACACAGCTAGATCCACCTTAAAGTATACCGATCGACTCAGAATCACTAGCTGAGTCGATTTAACGATGTCTGTCCGTCCGTCCGTCCGTCTGTCCATGTAAAGTTGTTCGACGACTACAGGTCGCAATTTCACTCCGATCGTGCAGTTTAGAGTATTTCGCGGCTGTTAAGATCGCTATTGAATTTGGTTGAAATCGGTTCAGATTTAGATATAGCTCCCATATATATCTTTCGTCCGATTTGGCCCTTTAGTCCTATAGAAGCTGTATTTTACATCCAATCGTTTTGAAATTTAGAATGGTAGAGTTTCTTGATCCATGAACCAACACTGCCAAATTTGAAGAAAATCGGTTAAGATTTAGCTATAGCTCCCATATATATGTTTCGTCCGATTTTGCTCTTTAGTCCTGAAGAAGCTGTATTTTACATCCAATCATTTTGAAATTTAGAATGGTAGAGTTTCTTGATCCATGAACCAACACTACCGAATTTGAAGAAAATCGGTTAAGATTTAGCTATAGCTCCCATATATATGTTTCGTCCGATTTCGCCCTTTTGTCCTATAAAAGCTGTATTTTACATCCAATCGTTTTGAAATTTAGAATGGTAGAGTTTATTGATCCATGAACCAACACTACCGAATTTGAAGAAAATCGGTTAAGATTTAGGTATAGCCCCCATATATATGTTTCGTCCGATTTGGCCCGTTAGTTCTATAGAAGCTATATTTTACATCCAATCGTTTTGAAATTTAGAATGGTAGAGTTTCTTGATTCATGAACCAACATTGCCGAATTTGAAGAAAGTCGGTAAAGATTTAGCTATAGCTCCCATATATATGTTTCATCCGATTTGGCTCTTTAGATCCAATCGTTTTTATACCCTACACCACACTGTGGTACAGGTTACTATTTAAGTATAAAATGTCCCAAAAGTAAATTTATGTAAACAATTTATACATGAATTACAAAATTTATATATCAGAGTTATTCAATATTACGAGAGTGTTGTAGGGTATTAGCCTTTCCTTACTGGTTAGTAATGGCATAGTTTCTACTTGTCAAATGTCAAAGAATAAAAGCTTCAAAAGTGACAGCTACCGAAATACCGGATGATTCAAAATAACACCTCCTGTATTTTTCAAATTTCAAATTTTGTTAAGCGATGATTTTTGGTTGAATGGATAAGTATATAAAGAAAATTTTCGCATTTGGAGAGAAGATCATGCACAAGCTTTTGTCGAAACACAATTAGATCCACAGAAAATTTGCCGCTTTATGGGCCGGCGAAGTCATTGGTCCAAATGTCTTAAAAAAACGATGATGAGCTGAATGTTACTGTCAACGGTGAACGGTGAACGGTATAGAGAAATGATTATTAGTTTTTTCGCACCTCAATTATCTGGCATTAATCCTGCTGACATGTGGTTCCAACAGGAAGGATCCACACAGCGTAAGCTACAATAAATTTATTCATACACGCAAAGAAAAAAATCGTTTCTGAGACACGAAATATTAGACAACTACAATTCTCGTTTACGGCGAATGAAATTCTTTCGGTCAGAACAATAAATTGCTTACGCGAAATAAATTTCAGTCACAACAAACGAAATTTCTGTTCCCCCAAACGAGAATTGTAGTTGTCTAATATTTCGTTTCGCAGAAACGATTTTTTTCTTTGCGTGTAGATACCATTGATGAAAGAATAATTTCACGAAATGTTCCTGTTAATTGGCCACCAAGATCGTGTGATTTAACCCCGATTATATCTTTTGGGGGCTATGTAAAGTCTCTCGTCTACGACGATAAATCAGAGTCAGAGTTAACACCTAGAAATCGAGTTATTGGCAAAATACGCCCGCAATTGATGCGAAAATTGTGTGAAAATTTGTGTTCTAGATTGTGACTTTTATTCGCGAGCAGTAGCGGCCGCAAGGCCAAGGCCAACTCATATATAAACATAAACGGCATAAAATTATCTAACCAATAAAGCTAGTTTAATTGATACTAAAAAAATACATTTTATTGTTTTATTTTAATTTAAAGTTTGTAACTCTAGAAAATATAAGTGAAACATGAAAAAAGATGCCAAAGTCGGGCGGAATGTACTATATGATAAACGACACCACCGTGTTCAGCCAGAATAAACACACATATATTTATTTGAAATCTCAGGCTATTACCTCTATCACTCATAGTGTTCGTTACTCTATTTAGAAAAAAGTCCCTTACAAATTTCATAAAGTATGACTTCTGCAACGCTTAGATGCAAACTCGAAATGAACATATATATGAGGGATATAACTATCTGTGAATCTACATAATTTCTTTAAATTTGGTTGTGTTCATTCAATTACACTATGCAACGAAAACAATTTTTTTTTTGTCTCAGACCTAAATTTTTTTTTAAAAAAAATTTTATTAAAAATTCTATTATCGTCGTATTTGCACTATAATATATAAAGTATATTTCCGATCAGGTCGACTTATACGTCGAAGTTACCCTTAGTATCTGCACTGTAATATATGGAGTATATATCCGATCAGGTCGACTTATACGTTCAATTGAAGCTATTAATGTGGGCTACCAACGCTGAAAACATCTCTTTCACTTAGAAACAGTGGTTTAGTAACAGTCATAAAACAAATTGGAAAAAGTAGATTTTTCAAAAAAAAAAAAAGATTTTCTGGGACAAAAAAAAAACATAAAAAATAGAAAAAAATCAAAAAAAAATATTTTATTTGATTTTTTAAAAGTTTGCATCCTAGCGAAGAAAATAATGCCTATTTGAAAAAATAAGCAGAAAATTTGGTAGAAGTAAGTGAATTTAAAATTTTTTTTTTTAATTTCTCTTTAATTTCTCTAAAGTAACAAATAAAATCGCTATGATTTTATTTGTTACTTTGATTTATATTATGTACATTTAAGTTTATTTACATGTACAAGTTTCATTAGAAATAATTGTGACATCTTTATTGACGTTTGTAGATTTCGGAATCGGTTTCTCTAATGAGGAACCAAATATAATCGCACATCATTGTTTCATCCCATTTTCTCCCATCATTCTTTCATCCCAGTGCCCTTGGTAACGCCGCTCGATGGACTTCATTTCTTGGTGATACCTTTTGCCATGTTCGTCACTTACGTCGCCTAGGTTCTCGGGGAAAAAGTTTAAATGAGAATGCAGGAAATGTATTTTGAGGGACATATTTACACCTGTTGGAATACATAAAGCGAAAGATAAGTTGGAAGAATACATACATATGTGTTACTCGTATATACATAAATATAAAAAATATATTTCTAACCAATTTCTTCATAATTTTTAATAAATCATTAATCATTGTTTCCTTTTTGCGGGCTTTTATTGGTTCCAAGGGAATTTGAAACTACAAGCTTAAACGACCTCCATACTGCTATTTCATTCGACGTCAAATATGATTCAAAATTTACATCTTCAGTGTATATCCGCCTTGCAATCCACATAACAACCCAACTACTTTTAAATCGCAACAAATTTTCCAGTCATGTTGTTCATATTTTATGTATTTTATCAAATTAGCCATTGTTTCGTATGATTCCTTAGTGTTGACGGCATGAGCAATGGGAATCGACGGTTTCTGATTTCCGTTGTGCAAAAGTACAGCTTTCAAACTTTCTTTACTGCTGTCAACAAATAACCGCCATTCCTTTGAATTTTATGTTTGATTAAGTTCCTCGAACAATCCGGGAATGTTCTTGCAAAAGCATATGTTATCCACAGTTGTATAAAATTGTTTGTAAGTTATATCACGGACTCTATAATATGGTATGTTAACATCTGGGGCCAAAATATTGAACTGTTTCATCCGAGATGCAAGTAGTTATGCCTTATCTTTGGTCAGTTCCAAATCTCTCACTAGATCATTCAGTTGAAACTAAGTTAAAAGCGATGACTTCTGACTAAAACTTGAATCGCTCAGAGTTGAGTACTCAGTTGAACTTGATGATCTTTCCGAAATTAGGCTGTTAGCTATACTTGGACACTTGGGAATTGGTATTGTTTCCGAATGTGCAACTGGCAAAGTGACAGATTTTACTTCAGCGTAATTCCAGCGAATGCTCCTTTCAGAAGATTCGAATACGTATAATAGCAGTTATTAATGAATCAATATGTCACAACATTTTAACCCTTTGCGGGGGAGGTACCAGAAGGAGTGGACCAATATGGCCCATCTTCGAACTTAGCCGGAGATAGAAAAATCTCAGACTCAGCTAGTGATTCTGAGTCGGTCGGTATACTTTAAGGTGGGTATAGCTGTGTTATTTTCAGGTGTTACAAACATCTGCCGTGAAATTACCATACATTTATTATACCCTACACCACACTGTGGTACAGGGTATTATAAGTTTGTTTCACGGAAGATGTTTGTAACACCTGAAAATAACACAGCTATACCCACCTTAAAGTATACCGATCGACTCAGAATCACTAGCTGAGTCGATTTAAGCATGTCTGTCCGTCCGTCCGTCCGTCTGTCCATGTAAAGTTATTCGTCGACTACAGGTCGCAATTTCACTCCGATCGTTCTGAAATTTTACAGTTTAGAGTATTAGAGCTGTTAAGATCGCTATTGAATTTGGTTGAAATCGGTTCAGATTTAGATATAGCTCCCATATATATCTTTCGTCCGATTTGGCCCTTTAGTCCTATAGAAGCTATATTTTACATCCAATCGTTTAGAAATTTAGAATGGTAGAGTTTCGTGACCCATGAACCAACATTGCTGAATTTGAAGAAAATCGGTTAAGATTTATCTATAGCTCCCATATATATGTTTCGTCCGATTTTGCTCTTTAGTCCTATAAAAGCTGTATTTTACATCCAATCGTGTTGAAATTTAAAATGGTAGAGTTTCTTGATCCATGAACCAACACTACCGAATTTGAAGAAAATCGGTTAAGATTTAGCTATAGCTCCCATATATATGTTTCATCCGATTTGGCTCTTTAAATCCAATCGTTTTTATACCCTACACCACACTGTGCTACAGTGTATTATTTAGGTATAAAATGTCCCAAAAGTAAATGTATGTAAACAATTTATACATGAATTACAAAATTTATATATCAGAGTTATTCAATATTACGAGAGTGGTGTAGGGTATTGTATAGTCGGCCCCGCCCGCCTTTAGCCTTTCCTTACTGGTTTTTTTTATATTTTTTTCGTGTTTGTGACACCAAATTGCACTAGAAACTGTTATCCACATCCCTTGGAAAAAATTTTTGTTGCATAGCGTTATCAAGAAACTCCTTTCTACCAAAATTCATAATTATTTGAAGTTATGTGGGTTCTTCGGCGCTGAAATGGCAAAAACGAAGGAAACTATATATGGGAGCTTATCTAAATTTAAATCAAATTTCTTTCAAATTTGAATGTCAGTATACTTCTCTCCAATAGATTCCATTTCGATGTCAAATTGTAAGAAATATGTATGGCGATATAAATTAATCTAAATTGATTTTCTTCAAATTTAGCCCATCTAATTCTTGGACCCATGCTAAATTGCATACATATCCGTTGTGAAATGCGGCAACAACAATGCATATATGTCCGAACGAGGACTATATGTAAACCGAAATCGCATTTCATTTTAATTTGAAATCTACTCAGGATTTGAGTCTGATTCGATCTGTATAAGAAACGAGTTTATCTTTACTCCTTTTGGACATTACAAACAAGTGTAGAAACTCATAATAACCTGAAACACAGTGTGGTGTAGCCAAAATGCAGAATTTTAGTCCAATCCGTAGGTATTTGGGATTTATTAGGCACCAATAAGTGAAATAAGGAGGGACATTTCTATGGGGATGTAAAAAATGAAGTCCAATGAAGTCCAGTGGTGTTTCTAAGATGTTAAGAAGACTTGGCGGCTAGGACCTTTGTTTAGGGATATATGCAAATGGAATGGTCCAAAACTTCTGTGAATGGTTATGGTTATACATATATTACTTCAATTGGTTGCCATTTCTGGCTTCTAAGGCGTTAAGCAACAAATCTGGTAGGACCTTTGTGTGGGGGAGCTATAGCACATAATGGACCTAAGAGGACAGTTATTGGTGTAAATTGGTGACAACAGCTGATACTGCATGTTGTTTACAATTACAATTGCATGTTCACCGAACAAAGTAAAGAAAATAATTTATTAATTATTTATTGTTTAAAAGTGCAAATAAACATGAAAGACGAATATTTGATTTCATTGGTGCATTCGCAAAAGCGAGAAGCTTGGAAGCAAATTGGCAAGGAGCTGGGCGTTACAGGTGAGTTTTATGAAGATCGCGTCTGATTCCATTAAAAATTAAATTTATATTCTGCTTCAGGATTCTTTTGACGTACGAGACAATCATTGCGCCAATCTTCTTCATTGTGGGTTAATTTGACAGCAATATAAGTGTCTCTACAAACGTGAACTTATTTGTAGATAGAGATTGGATTGGATTTGGCTGAGTCCCTCTTCAATGGAAATATACATAAGTAAAGGGTTTTCCATTAAGGACATGAGAATTTTATATATTAATAAAGCACAGTATATTTTCGATATAGAGTTCAAATTTATTCCAGGTGTACATAGTGCAAATGTTACATTTTAAGAATTAAATTCAATTTCGGTCATATGACCACCACGAGCCCGTCAACAGCGATCTATTCTTTGGACCCAATTTTCCACCACTCTTGGACACATTTCGACCGGAACGTTGGCAAGTTCGCGTTGGATGTTGTCTCTGACTTAGACGTTGGAAGTTGTTGACATAGACCAAGGATATTCCTCAGGGGAAACGCCGCATCGCCAATAAAAACAATGAGGAAAGGCTTCAGAAGATGCTGACGATAATGGTTTACTAGGAGATACAGGTACTGTACCTAAAGTAACTGATTGGCCAAACGGAGAGTACTGGAATATAGCTGTATTTAATTTAAATTAAGAAATGGAAATTGTTTGTATTAAAATAAATCATAAATAAATAATAATAATAAATAAAGTTTAATGGACATATCCAACATTAACTGATATGAATTTATAGTTAGCATCGCAGATTCCCAAACAATTCGACATATCCCACATTCGTTGAAAATCATTGGCAATATGTTTGTACTGCTGTGTAGTTTGTTCACTTAAATAAATCGGCGAAAGCAAGCGCCACAAAACTTCACTGCATTCTAAAATAATATTTCGAATTGTTGTTTTCCCCAGCTTGTGACTCCATGCAATCGATTGTATGGAACAACCGTGACCCAAATATCTACAATTTTAAAGAATAGAATGTTACTATTTCCCAACTTGGAATCATAGGATAAAGCAATATTTGACATACAGTGGTGTTATTGCTAGTCTCTCTGCCGGTCTAATACGTTGCTTTTATTAATGTTAATAACAAATTAAAAACTGCCATAGGCATTCTAGTGTTCGGCTTTCGCCCAGTCATTGTTTATAGGACGTCCACCCCATCTTCTTATCCGACGATATTTTCTTGATTTTATTTTATTGTAAATTCTGCACCGATTTAAAAAACACAAATTTATAAGCATTATTTTAAACTTCATTTTTAATAAATCTAAACAAAAAGAAATCGCGGCTTTTTTGTTTACTTATGTGTTGTTGTTGTCAGAACATATGACTCGTTTTCTCAACGTTGGCTAATCGCTCAAACGGGCAACGTTACGGCAACGGTAAAGATAAATTACGGTTACGTATGCCTAACCCGGCCTTTAATTTCATTATTGTAACATTATGCGGTGCGGTTGAGTTTTGAACTTACCCAAACAACGAATGTGACGGCGTTACCATCACAATGACGGCGTTAGCAGCACTGCATTTCAGCTGCATCGATGTAGAATGTTTAGATAGGGGCGCTGCTGATGAATATCAGCTGTTGTCACGACAACACTGTATATTTATCTCCGATCTAAGCACCATAGATTTAGATATACATTTTTTTAAATATGTAAAAGTAAGCCTGAAAAACCTATCCATTATTTGTATCCCCTCACCTTAAAGAGGAGGGTATATATCATTTGCTACGAGCCAAAAGTGTAACACATCGAAGGAGTGACATAAGACCCTAAGTATGTTCGGCGGAAATTCGTATTGGGTAATTTTAAGTCATTTGAACAATGTCCGTCCGTCTGTGTGTCTGTCTGCTGGTTGGTGCGCACGATAACTCTCGAAAAGATTAACCGATTGACTTCAAATGTTGTATCTCCGTTCGAAGATAGGCCATATTGGTCCACTCCTTCTAGTACCTCCCTCACAAAGGGTTAACATTAAGTGAAATATTGATTAATTAATAACTCCTATACTGCTTATTCGAATCTGCTGAAATTCCACACATAATATAAGTTTTTTAGTCGCTTTCACCTCGAAAAAAATGGGCGAAGTTCCAACGCCCCTTTTGGTACCTCCCACACAAATAGACCTTTTTGCACCAAAAGTTAACAGCTTATAACATTAATACCAGTGCATAGAAATACTTTAAATTGTGTACAGTGTAATGCTTTTATAGTACCTATAGTCCAGTGAAAGATGGGTGTCATCGGCACGCCCCTTTTGGTACCTCCCACACAAATAGACCTTTTTGTACCAAAAGTAAACAGCTTTTAATTTTAATACCAGTACATACTTTAAAGTTATTAAATGCAATTTAAATTGATAATAATTTAATTAAAACAAAAAAATAAATAAATTTACTAATATTTTTTTGGGACTCAAGGTGAGGGGATTCATAAGTCGGTTTACCCGACTGAACTTTCTTACTTGTCTCTAAAATGCTTTTATTAAAATTAAAAGTATTAAAAAATATTATTTTGTTTTACAATTACAAATATTACTTTTGTTAAAAGAATTGAATTCGCATAATGTCTTTTTTATGCAATAAACATTATATTTACTCACCGAATAAATACGTTTACAAAAAACAGAAAATAACCGGTTGGCCGGTTTTTAAATTTCGGTTAAACCGAAAACCGGGATTTAAAAAAAATGTGATTTTCGAAGATACCGAAAACCGCTTTTTAAAATAACCCGGTTTTTAGATCACCCTAGCTACATATATGGTTTGAGTTCTTTATAACTGTTTATTTGATTAAAAAAAAATAATAATAAATAAATTTAGACTTTGTTCACAATTTTATACTGTACCGTTCGTCCATATTGTTGTCGTTGATAAACTAATGTTGGTCAGATTGCTGACGAACGCAGATGTTGGTCAAACATTCATGATGTGATGTATACAAGGTGGCGCAAAAGTAATCCTCCTATCAGAAAATGCTATAAATTTTGCGATTGGCCCCTAATGTCAGTTCTGTTTTGACATTTGTGTAGTAAACACATGCGAAATACACGTAAATAAACAATGTTACGCTACACTGCTCCAGAACGCGGAATATTGCTGACTATTTATTTGACCAATAATCGGTCGGTGACTTTGGCACAGATTTCCTGGCCGTCCAACGCCTACTGGTGAAACACTGCGACGTTTAGCCGCTCGCCTCGAAGAGACTGGCACAACACGAGATGCTGCCAGGCGTGGCAGACTCCGGAGTAGCCGTTCTGCAGAGAATATTGCTGCTGTAGCCGAGGATGTCATGGAAGCGCCGTCGACATCGACCAGACGACGTGCCACGCAAATGGGTATCAGTCGACGGTCTCTACAGCTAATTTTGGTACAAGATTTGAAGATGTTTCCATACAAAGTCCAGACGGTGCATCAGCTGTTAGCTGCTGACCGCCAATCGCGTCTAACATAACATCGAAAGGTTACTTTTGCGCCACCTGTTACAATAATTATGTCGCTGCTCCCCTGTAATGCAAAGCAAAGATCAACCAACACCTGTAATAGGTAGCCAACGAATTTTCCCAAACATGTGCTCTGCAAAAATAAACCGACAAACAGTAGAGTATGAGCGGCACCGGTATTAACAACAAGAACAATTTTTCATATACTAATTACAAAGCAAAGAGAGAGAGAGAGCGAGACAGATCGTGTTATGCTCTTTTATGAATAATACTTGGGGTCACAGCAGATATTTTACATTTCTCTTTCTTCTTTTTCTTTCTTCAACTTATTTGTTGTAACTTATTTGCTCAAAGATGGATCTCCACATAGCAAAAGAGAAAATACTCGTAAGTGTGAAATTTATGGACTTTAACGATTGCCAAAGGGACAGACAAACAAAATGTTTGGAATTCTTGGATTCTTTCTCACTGCCTGCTTAATGATTAACGAAAAAGGCCAATAGTAAATCAAAACAAAACACATAAAAAACAGTTGCTCCAAATATTATTGTGGCGCGCTTTGCTGCTCTGCTAATTGACAGCTACTCTTACCCACCAAATACAGTGTATATGTTCTGCATTTACTGGGGCCTTAGCTCCCATCTCATGCTCTTTGTTTTTGGTTCACTCTCACTCTCTTTCTCCCCACTAGTGCTTGGTGTTTTCTTATTATAATGATAATGTGTGGACGACGTAGTTCTGCTCTTATTCATATATGAATTTTTTTTTTTTTGGCTGGTGATGTCTATCGTTTACGTTCGTTCAGAGTATAGTGAGTAGTGGTCGTCGTCGTCGCCGACGTCGTAGTAGTCATTTTGCTATAGTTGTTGTTCTTGTATATTTTACTCACTCACATAATAATGCGGCCCGCAGTCACAGCAAGACAAACAGCAACAACAACGGCAAAAGGCAAGAAAACATCAAACAAGTCATTTTGTTGAATATCACTGACTCGTTGCGAATCAGTAATCTGTGAAACGCGAACATAATAAGACCGGTGTGAATAGTTTTTTTCCCCGTTGAAAAAAGAACTTTCAAGTTAATTTTCTCGTTAAATTCTTAAAATTTCTTTTGAGGAAAATTGTGAAAAAAAATTAAATAAAATATTAAAAATTGTGTATTTCATGTACTACAGAAGAAATACCACAAAAAATAAGACAATTTGAAGAAAGAGGAAAATAATGGAAGTGTTTACAAACCTAAAAGAAAATTGTGAACACAACATATCTATATAAAAAGATAAACAAGTGGTGAAAACAAAACAAAATAAAGTTAATTGAAAATAAAGGGGGGATCTTCTAAAGAGAATAAAAAGTAAAGTAATAAAGTGATAATGCTAAAAATAAAAACTTTTAATTTTTGTTAAAATATCTATCAAAAACTGGTGGTATAATCTCAAAGTTTAAAAATATTAATTCAAAGCCTACAACAATTTAAAAATAAATACCTATTAAAATTAGTTTAAAAAGTGCAAAAATTAAAAAAATAACAAATATAATTAAAAAAAAACGATAAAAACAAATATTGCAAAACCCAATTAATAATAGTTTAATACTGCAAATTTTAATAAATATTTGTGAAATCTTTAAAAAATATTAAAACCGAAAACTAAGAAACAAATATAAAATGTGCAAAAATTATAAATAACTTTAAAAAACCTCAAAACAAATTTTGCAAAAATATTAAAAAATAATATTATCAATAAACTTGATACAAACAATTTGCTAAATACTCCCAGAACATAAAAAATTAAAAGCTATATTTAAAAAAATATTTTTAAAAAATTGCAAAAATTAAAAAAATAATATACATATATATCAATTAAAAAAAAACCTTACAAATAATAGTGTCTGCATAAAAAATAATAGTTTTGTAAAAAAAAAATTTAATAATAAAGCCCAAAACTTTGAAGAATAATTAAAAGTTTTTAACTTTGTTTTCTTTTTAATCAGAAAAAGATAAAGCACAAAGAATGTTTTTTGAACATTAATGGAATAATGAATAAGCCCTACAATTTAAAAACAAATATTCCCTTAACTTAAAAACATATGAAAGAAAATTTAAAGAAAGTTCTAAAACTTGGAAATTTGGAGGAAAATATTTCCAGAACATAAAATAGAAAAAAATAAATAAAAATTGTTTCTACAAAACACAGTTTGGAAAGATATTTCCAAAAATCTTTTAAAATTACAACAGAAATATTCAAAATAATTTGGAAAAAGTTCAAAAGTTTTGGAAATTAAAAACAAGTATACCAAAACTTAAAAAATAAAGCAGATATATATTTAAAAATTAATTAAATTAATGTTTCGGAAATAAAGAAAATATTCCCCCAAAAAAAAATGAAGCAGAAATTTTTGGAAAATTAATATATATCACTAAAAATAAATAATTTAAAAACAAAAATCCATATTCTCCAAAAGCTTTCAAAGAATTTCCGGAATTTCGGAAAGAGGTATTTCTTCTTCACAAAGGAAAAGAGAGTCTAATTTGAATGTAAGTATCTGTGTATATAATGCAAAAAAGTACATAATTATAATATAATAATATTTATAATATAATAATAACACTGAGCTCGGAATTGACACATTAAAAATGTACCGGAAATGAGACCCTATGAATATACATATTTCGACATTGCTGAATACAGTGGTGCTAGCCAATTTTCTAGGGTAGCTCTTGCTTTCGCGATATTGCACCACAAAGTTTGCAAGCAAATCATAGAGGTTAGTTACCTCGGAGGTGATTTTAAAGTGGAAGGCTTCGGAATACACGCTTCGTTTCAAAGAACAAAATAAAGGAACGCTTCCAGAAATATTTCTCTCAAAAAAGTCAACCACGCTTCTCACGCCTTTACCCCCGAAAAAGTGCAATCAAATCTTATCATATGGCAAATGTCATACAAATTGTCGAGATTTTTTCTTTGTGTCTTTGAGAAAAATATTCCTCGCGAAAAATTACTATGAGTCCCATTTCAACATATTTACACACAGAATACAGTTTGGTTGCCTCAACCGAATTATTTGCCAACCGAATTTTGGTAGTTCTGTCTACTATCATGCGATTCCATCAGGACAACCAATATTTTGGTTGTGGTATACTTCTGCTTCCATGTTGACAACAATCATATTTGGTTGCGCCAACTACGAAAATGGTGGCTTTAATTATCTGTTGCAATTGCCACAACCAACTGTTTTAAAAAATTGGTTGTTCTGACAATTTGTCAGTCATATACTACCGACAATTAATTAAAAACAGTTTTCAATAATTTTTATTTTATTTATTGAACAAAAAACAAAACAATTCATAACAAAATTAAAAATCTCATATTACAAATTCATCACTATTATGAGATGTGGAAATATTTGACACACATTTTAGTACACGAAAAAACACAAAACTTTTATGCAAATATCGCTTAACCCTGTGCTTTCAATTTCATGATTGTTGCTTTTATTTTTTATTTATTTATTTTATATATTTGTATTTTGCACAACATATTCTGCATTCCACACATTATTATCCATACGAGATTACCTATACCGTTCTTGAGCAAAATATTGAAGATTTTTTTATGTCGAGTAATTTTATTTATTGTTTGTCATGTATCAGCAAAAGAACAGCAACCAATCTTTCGGTTGTATTTCCCAAAATACATTTAATTATTTTAAATTTGGAAAATGATTGGGATAACCAATAAACGATTATTTATTAGTATATTTTCTGTTGTAGTAACCAATTATTAGTTGCAATAACAATCGTTGGTCTATTGATACAATTTCTGTTGTCAAGAATAAAACATTGGTTGTCACAACCAAAAATCGATCATATCGTACTATAATGAAAATTTAAATTTGGTGACTACAACTAACCGAGTGTCAACGAAAAAAACAATCTTAATTCGATTGATACAACCATCGATTTAGTTGCAAGCATTTTCATTTGATCGTATCCATGTTATTATTGTTGCTTCAACTAATTATATATAAATACAACCGACAGACGGTGTAGGCAATATACTTTTTGTTGCTAGTACCATTTTTTTATTGTTACAATCGAATTCCAACCAATTATTTTTCTGGGTGTATGAAAAAATAAGCAGGTTTCATAATTTACCAGGTTTTTGTTGGTTACCTTTGAAATTTCCATTGACACTAACCAAACAATAATTTACAAAAATGTAAATCAAACAATTTTATTTCAAATATGTTCTGCTATAAGCAGAAAAATACACAAACTATGTCATAACTCGAAATCTGCTTAATTCTCATAAAAAAGTTGTGAATGGACTTATAGTATTTCTTCTCAGCGTTGCCTACTAAAAATGTCGACGATATGTATGATTTTTAACATATGGTAAGAAGCGTTGACGACGATGTTTTGAGAGAAATAATTCTCCAAATGTTCCCTTGATTTCAATCTTTGGACTGAAGCGTATATTCCGAGGTCTTCCACTTCAAAATCTCCAAAGAGATAAGTTAGCTCTCTGATTTCCCAATAAACTTTGTGGTCGAATATCGCGAAAACAAGAGCTATCATAGAAAAACGGCTAATGCCACTGGATTCAGCATGGCCGAAATAGTGCTATCCATAGGGTAACCTTTCTGTTACATTTTTGGATTAGCACAGTGTAATTATTGAACAACTTTCCAAGAATTTTACAAAAAAAAAATATATACAATTCAGTAGGGAAACACTAAAGTCGGGCAGTCTATCTATCAAACTACAGGGTTCTGTTTGTCAAACTTCAGACCTTACTCGGCGATGAAGCTCATTTTTGGTTAAATTCGAGTTTTTATCAAAACATTTGTCCAAGTTTGATTATGTAGTAGCGATTTTAGGTATTTTAAAAAATAAATGCATAAATTTCAATTTAATTGTTTATAAAATGTATTCTCCAGAACTTCAAGAAGACCAATCGGAAAGCACCTTTTTTATATGGGAGGTTAGATAAATATATAAAAATGTATTCTCCAGAACTTCAAGAAGTCCAATCGGAAAGCACCTTTTTTATATGGGAGATTATATAAATATATAGACCTGTGTGCCACTAAAGACTCATAAGTTACCGCCATAATCATTAAAAAAATCATTTCCTAGAGCCTCAAGAAATCGAATGACTTTATATTAGGGCTAAGATCGGTAAAAAAATTAGTTCAATCGGAGAAGGCCTTTATAAGGGGGTGTTAAATCAAAACATGGAACTTTGGGGCCAATTTTCACGATAGACTTTAAAAGGCAATATAAGGTATGAATGTACAAATTTCAGCCAAATCCGTTTAAAAACCCTAGTTATTCTGTAGAGCCCCAAAAAGTATTATTAAAATGGACCTTTCTGAGGGAGCTGTATATACAGGGTTTTCAACTAAGAGTCATATGATTTCTTTGAAAAAAAACACAAGAAATTAAAATTTTTTTATTTCATGTGAAGTACAATCGATACAATTAAGTTCTTAATAAAATGTCATTCAAATGGCCTCCACGACTTCTTGTGCAGGAACGAATTCGATGAACCCAATTTTCGAGCTCATTTTCCACTAAATAAAGTCGTATGTCATAAATGACACGTTCAATATTGACTTGTAAAGCTTGAAGAGAGTCTGGTTTATTTCGAAAGACCAATGACTTCAAATAACCCCACAAGAAATAGTCTAATGGTGTTAAATCACAGCATCTGGGAGGCCATTCAATATCACAATTTCTTGAAATAATCGAATCTTCAAACATTTCTCGCAACAATTCAATTGATTCAATTACTGTGTGGCACGTGGCCACAATCGGTCAATGGTAAAAAGATAGCTCTTAACGAGAGCTTAAATATTGCTCATGGGTGTCAAGGCCGTACGTCAACTGCAAAGTGTTTTTTTGTGGTTTTTAAAAAAATGGACTTAGCATCATTTTTAAATGTGAACGGAAAGTTTATTTTTGCTCTAGCTCCTTAACGGTACGTCGGCTCGGGAATCAGTCAATGGTAGAAAGATAGCTCCTAACGAGAGCTTAAATATTGCTCATGGGTGTCAAGGTCGTATGTCGACTGGAAAGTATTTTTTGGATATTAAAATAAAAGGACAGAATCATTTTCAAATGTGAACGGAAAGTTTATATTTGCTCTAGCTCCTAAATGGTACGTCGAATCGCGATTCGTTCAATGGTAAACAGATAGCTCGTAACGAGAGCAAAAATATTGCTCATGAGTGTCAAGGTCGTAGGTCAACTGGAAAGTATTTTAAAGTTCTTAATAAAATGTGATTCAAATGGCCTCCACGATTTCTTGTGCAGGAACGAATTCGATGAACCCAATTTTCGAGCTCATTTTCCACTAAATAAAGTCGTATGTTATAAATGACACGTTCAATATTGACTTGTAAAGCTTGAAGAGAGTCTGGTTTATTTCGAAAGACCTTCTTGGAAGCCATTCAATATCACAATTTCTTGAAATTATCGAATCTTCAAACTTTTCTCGCAACAATTCAATTGATTCATTTACTGTGTAGCACGTGGCCACAATCGGTCAATGGTAGAAAGGTAGCTCTTAACGAGAGCTTAAATATTGCTCATGGGTGTCAAGGCCATACGTCAACTGCAAAGTGTTTTTTTTTTTTGCACGAAAAGTTGCAATTGGAGAACGATTATTTTGATAATAAAACTGAATAATTTGTAAACGTTGTCCTTGCGTATATCCCTCCACGATGAAAATGTAAACACTACTGAATACAATGAAAAACAAATGACAGATCATGACATATTACAAATGGTCGAAACGTCACTTTAAAATCATATTATCAACCCGTTAGTTCTCTGGCGTCAAGAAGTCCAATCGGAGAGGTCCTTTGTATGGGGTCCAAATTGGACCCAAAATATGAGACCAATTTTTACTAGAGACGATGAAAGGCAATATAAATTGTTAAAATATTTTCAGATCGATTGAAACATTTTTTCTCTAAAGCCTCAAGAAGTACAATCGGAGCGGCCCTTCACATGGGAGGTTATAATAAAACGTGGACCCATATGTCCAATCACTAGAGATGATGAAAATTCAATATCAGATATAAATGCACAAATTTCAGTCAGATCGGTTGAAGAACTGTATTCTGTAGAAAGATAAGAAAATAATAAGTACGTTTTTATGGGGACTACATAAAAACATGGGCCTTTATGGGCACTTTTGATTAAAATTATGGCAATGACCCTTATCGCATTGTTAGGGAGGTGTAGGGTATTATATAGTCGGCCCCGCCCGACTTTCTGCCTTTCCTTACTGGTTTAAATCTAAAAAAATACTTTCCAGTCGTCCTACGACCTTGAGACCCATGAGCAATATTTTTGCGCTCGTCAAAAGCTATCTTTTTGCCATTGAACGATTCCCGATCCGACGTAACATTTAGGAGCTAGAGCAAATATAAACTTTTCGTTCACATTTTAAAGTGATGCTAATCCATTTTTAAAAAAATCAAAAAAAAAACACTTTCCAGTCGACCTACGACTTTGACAGCCATGAGCAATATTTTAGCTCTCGTTAAGAGCTATCTTCTTGCCAGTGACCGATTGTAGCTACGTGTCACACATCAAATGAAACAATTGAATTGTTGCAAGAAAAGTCGATTATTTCAAGAAATTGTGATATGGAATGGCCTCCAAAAAGATGTGATTTAACACCATTAGACTATTTCTTGTGGGGTTATTTGAAGTCATTGGTCTTTCGAAATAAACCAGACTCTCCTCAAGCTTTACAAGTCAATGTTGAACGTGCCATTCATGACATACGACTTGATTTAGTGGAAAAAGTTCTCGAAAATTGGGTTAATCGAATTCGTTCCTGCAGAAGAAGTCGTGGAGGCCATTTGAAAGACGTTTTATTTAGAACTTAATTGTATCGATTGTACTTCACATTAAATAAAAAACTTTTTAATTTCCTTAACAATAAGTGTGTTGTTTTTTTCAAAGAAATCATATCACTCTTATTGGAAAACCCAGTATAGGAGATTTTATTTTTTTTAGGGGTGATTTCATGTCAACTGAGTGCATTTTTAAAACCGATGCTTCCGATCGGGATGAAACTTGCACCAAGTTAAGTCCTATTGGATAACTGTTATGACACAAAATTTAAACGAGATCAGTTAGGGACTATCCGAATTGGAGGGTGTTTAATTATGCCATTTTGGTCAGACGGCCCTTTTTTCTCATCCATATAACTAATAACCTATTTTTTCTTGACTCTTTTTAGGGCCATTAACAATAAATAAATAAACTAGGTTTAAGAGCTAACTACCGATTATAGTTGTCAAATTCCATACAATTTAACTTTCGTTAGCTCTAATGCTCGGTTATTTTGTTTTGGGTTAATGGGGGTTAGAAATATAAGTAAATATAAATCATTCAATTGCATTTTTTGCGATTATTATTATTATGTATCTTGAAAAAATTTAGGTTTTCCCTTCCTCACATGACAACTCACCATAAAGAAAAATCGGTCTAAAGTAAATGTATGCACTCGTATATAACACCAAAACAAACAATGACGAAATTAATTACTACGTCGAAAAAATTAAACCCTAAAAAATAAGTTATTTTTTTAAAGGGGGGAATTTATTCTATAGCGTTTTCCAATAAGAGTGATATGATTTCTTTGAAAAAAAAAACACACTTGTTGTTAATGAAATTCACAAGTTTTTTAGTTAATGTGAAGTTACAATCGATACAATTAAGTTCTAAATAAAACGTCATTCAAATGGCCTCCACGACTTCTTGTGCAGGAACGAATTCGATGAACCCAATTTTCGAGCACTTTTTCCAATAAATCAAGTCGTATGTCATGAATGGCACGTTCAATATTGGCTTGTAATGCTTGAAGAGAGTCTGGTTTATATCGAAAGACCAATGACTTCAAATAACCCCACAAGAAATAGTCTAATGGTGTTAAATCACAACTTCTTGGAGGCCATTCAATATCACAATTTCTTGAAATAATCGAATCTTCAAACTTTTCTCGCAACAATTCAATTGATTCAATTACTGTGTGGCACGTGGCCACAATCGGTCAATGGTAAAAAGATAGCTCTTAACGAGAGCTTAAATACTGCTCATGGGTGTCACGGCCGTAGGTCGACTGGAAAGTTTTTTTTTTTGGATTTAAAAAAATGGGCTTAGCATCATTTTAAAATGTGAACGGAATGTTTAGTTTTGCTCTAGCTCCTTAACGGTACGTCGGCTCGGGAATCGGTAAATGGCAAAAAGATAGCTCTTAATGAGAGCTAAAATATTGCTTATGGGTGTCACGGCCGTAGGCGTTTTTTTGGATTTAAAAAAAATTGACAGCATAATTTTAAAATGTGAACGGAATGTTTATTTTTGCTCTAGCTCCTTAACGGTACATTGGATCGGGAATCGGTCAATGGCAAAACGATAGCTCTTAATGAGAGCTAAAATATTGCTAATTGGTGTCAAGGTCATAGGTCGACTGGAAAGTGTTTTTTTAGATTAAAAAAAATTACTTAGCGCATGAAAAGTTGCAACTGGAGAACGATTATTTTGATAATAAAACCGAATACTTTGTAGACGTTGTTCTTGCGTATATCTCTCCATGATGAAATTGTAAACACTACTGAATACAATGAAAAATTACAGATCATGACATATTACAAATGTCATATCATCCCTATTGGAAAACCCGTTAAATTTTTTGTTAGTGCAATGAAAGGAATTTTCGCGGGCTTTCGTGTTCTTAAAGTCTTTTTATGCTATACACACCATAAACCTAACGCCGCCGCAGCAAACTCATAGACCACCCCATCACCGACTCACCCCATTGTGAACACTATGGGAGCGTATGTTTTTTGTTGCGTTTTTATGGCATTGTTTTGTAACACGTGACACAGTTACAAAAAAAAAACGAACTAAACAAATGATAAACAAAACGCATAGCAACAATATTTGCGTAGGTCAACACTGATCACAAATGATACTCTACTCATAGAAATCGGCAGAATTTGTGGTATAATTCACTGAGGCTATGGAAAAAATGAATTGTAAGTTTTTTTAAAAAAAGATATGCAGGGGTTGTCGCTGTTAGTATTGCCATATTCATGAATACAAACGGCTAATGGCAATGCATATATTTTTTGGCAAGCGTCAGTTTGTTATTTTGTTTACAGGCGTATATCGTTTTATGTCAGAGCTAACAAATTTTATCGAAATGGAATTTATGTGCCTGAAAATCGTAACCAGCAATTGTTAATGAGCTATAACATCTAAGTTATAGCTCATATTTAAAAAAAAAATTGTGTATTGGACCATTAAACCTTACAATGGTGGACATCCTAGGTGAAGGCAATCAATTTTTAGTAGAAAAACTTCCCAGCTTCAATCTTCAAACAATGCTCACCATATTCCCCGGACCTAAACCCAATGGATTTTTCGATATACTCGTAGTTCAGTCAAGAGGCCAAAGTTTCAACAAAAAAAAAATGAGATGTGATAGCATATGAAGCCTTCCCGGACAGAATCGGTGCTATAATCCACGCCAAAATATTTGTTAACAAAAAACTTTAACTGTTTTACACTGTATTGACGTTTGTAAATAAACAAAATTACATACTTTTTTTGTAACTTCACTTCAAGTGCCGACTCAAGGAAAGAATTGCTTTAATTGAATTTAATTTAATTGAAAAAATTTAATTGAATTGCTTTAATAGATATAGTTTTTTGTGGGTTCTTAGGGTATTATTATTTATTATTTTATTTCTTTGTTTCAACATAAGAAAATCGTTGTTTGGAATAGTAAAACAATTCAATTAATTAACAGATTTTCGCAGAGTTTTATTGATTTTTTGATTCTTAAATAAAGATTTTCATTTTAAGAATACATATTTAAAACAAAGAAAATATTCTTTATGTCTAAGGATCCTGTTTCTTTGGAATAATTATGCTAAACCTGTTTGATCCTCCTTTGAATCTGTGTTTAGGTGAAATTGTCAGTTGTGTTACAAATCGCACATAAACGATTGCAACCAAAAGAGAAACTAAATTGTTAAATTGTACAAGATAGATTAAACTTTATTGAAGTATGTAATTTGGTGGCTATTTATACAATACGAAACAAAATAATATGCTTAATAGTTAAATTCAATTTAGGTCATTTATATAGAGTGGATATTGACCGATACAAAATGAAAGAATATGCTTAATAACTTAATTACAATTAGGTTATCAAGTGAGCATTGAACCATGTTGTGTTTATACTCGTGTTATGGCTACGTCATTAATATGAAATATCTGTTGAACTTAAAGGAGGGAAGAAGAAAGTACAATAGATGCAATCGTTGCGAAGTAGTCGTCATAAAGCAAAGAATTGTGAACTGTGAGTTAAGTGCACTAACTTAATTGTGCTGACTTAGTGGTCGTATGTATTCAATGTAAACAAACAAATAAGTGCCAAGATACTCGTACAGCAGTCGCACTTAACAAAACCTTTAATTCTAAGAAATGCATCTTTATATTGCAGATAGTTTCGATTTTGAAAAATAAATCTTTAAAGCAATGACAAGTTTTTTTATATCTAAGGACCCGGTTTCTTTGGAATAATTATGCTAAACCTTTAATTCTAAGAAATGCTCCATTTTTTATGGCAGACATTTTCTACTTCTTAAGAAATTATTTATTTTTCATAAAAATTTCTTCAAAACTAACAATTATTTGTTTAATATAAGAAACTCGTTTTCTATAATAAAACAATATCTGCAATTCAAAGATATGTCTATTTATATTGAAGACACGCATTCGTTGAGGTGTACCGATCAACAAATTTATTTTCAAAATAACCATAAAACAAGGAATTGTTTACTAAATTTTACTTAAATTCTATGGAAAATAATGATACAATATCTTTTATTATAAGAAATGTCCCTTTATATTGAAGACACGCTTTCGAAGATTTAAAAGGAAAACTTTAAACTATTGAATTGTTTATTTAAATCAAAGAACCGTAGTTTGTAGAGTACTGATACTACTTCATTAATTATACGAAATGCTTCTTTAAAATTAGGACACTGTCGTATTTTTTGTTTATTGCATTCTTTGTGGTTATAAAATTAAGTACTAATTTTTAAACAAAATTCATTAAAACAAAGAGGAATTTCTTTAACCTAAGAACTTTGATTCTTTGGAATGACGATACTAATTCTTTGGTTGTAAGAAATGTTTCTTTATATTTAAGAAACTTCTGTTTTTATAGGTTTTCTATTTACCATGAAATTTAGTACAAAAATGTTATTAAATACACGAAAACAAAATAAACTCATGTTTAATTTGAAGAAATATCCTTTTATATTGAAGACACAAAATTCTTAAAAAAAAAACAAATAATATTTTCTTCAAATCTAAGAACCATTGTTCTTTGGAATAACGATACTTCTTTCAGGTAAGAACCTCTATCGCAGTTTTTTCCCGATTTTTGTTGTTGTTATGAAATTTAGTACTAAGTAATATTTGAACAAAATTTGTTAAAACAAAGGGAATTTCTTTAAATCTCAGATATTTGATTCTTTGGAATAACCATATGACTTCTTTGATTGTATGAAATGTTTCTATATGTTTTCTAATTGTTATGAAAGTTAGCAAAAAACGTCTATAAAATACAGAAAAGTTTTTTGTATGAATCTTCTTAAATTGTAAGAAATGTTTTTTTATATTGAAATTTTTTTATTTTTAACAAAAAATTAAATTAGTAGGCGAGTTGGTAGCGTACTCGCCTTTGAGTTTGGGGGTCGTGGGTTCGATTCCCACAAAAGGCTCTGGTCTATCGCTGCAAACATTTAGCCATATCGCATGGTCTTTGTAATCCAGCCTTTCCCTGGACCTTGAAATTTGAATATAAATTTACTTTGTAATGTAATTCATATAAATAAATAAATAATTAAATTAATAAAACAACATATTTAATTCGAAGAAATTTCCCTTTAAATTGAAGACACGATTTCGAATATTTTGCAAAAAAAAAGCTTTAAATCATTACATCGTTTGTTTAATACAAGAACCGTATTTTTTTTTTGTGTAAATACTTTAATTGTAAGAAATGCTTCTTTATAATTATGACACTCTGTCATAGTTTTTTGGATAGATATTTTATTTGTTTTTCTGAAATTTGGTACCAATTTTTAAACAAAATTCATTGAAACAAAGATAAAATTCTTTAAATCTAAGAAACTTGATTCTTTGCAAATGCGATTCTACTTCATTGATTGTAAGAAATGTTTCTTTATATTTAAGAAACTTGTCTATACTTTATATTGCTTTTCTGGTTATTATGAAATTTAGCAAAAAAAAACTCTTTAAAACACAGCAAAGTTATTTTTTTAATATTCTTTAATTGTGGGAAATGTTTCTCTATATTTAAGACACACCTCCGAACATATTTTTGTTCTTAGGAAAATTTTCTTAGTTCTTAGTTTTTTTTTTTTTTTGAATATAGGAAAATAATAAAACAAAATTTTTAATTAGAAGAAATTTTCAAAGAAAAAACCTTAAATCATTGAATGGTATATTTAAATCAAAGAATTGTATTTTTTTTGAGTAATGATACTTTTATACTCATTGACTGCAAGAAATGCTTCTTTGTAAGACACTATGTCGTATTTTTATTTTCGATTTTTTGGTTATTATAATATTTAGTACTAATTTTTAAACAAAATTCGATACAAAAAAAACTTGTTTAAATTTGATTCTTTGGATTGTGGATTGAACTTCCTTGATTGTAAGAAATAATCTATATATATAAAAGTGGAAAAATGTTTGTTTATACATACATACAAACATTTTTCCATTTTTATATATATAGATTATTTCTTACAATGAATGAAGTCCAATCCACAATCCAAAGAATCAGATTTAAACAAGTTTTTGTTGTAACGTATGTGTTTTATAGACGCTTAAACCACTCGACCGATTTTACATTTTTTTTTCTTTTGTTTGAAAGCTATTTGGTCTGAGATGGTTTTGGAAAAAAAAATTTGCAATTAGTGGGCGGGGAAAATGTGGGCGTGGCAAATCGTTTGTTTGTCTGTCTGTTTGTGTGTTTGTTCCACTGCAGTTCTGCTGGCAGTCTACGTCAGTGGTCCAAAAATGGACGGGATCGGAAATATGGGGCAACGAAGTGGACCGGGTCCAGCTATTCATTATATTAAAGAAACTTTTCTATCGTTTATTATATTCTTTCTGGTATGCCGTATTTTTATCGTTTTTTTTTTTTGATTAATATAAAATTTGGCACTAATATTTAAGCCAATAATCAATTTCTTTTAATCTAAGAATATTGATTCTTTGGAATAACGATATGACTTCTTTGATTGTAAGAAATATTTCTTTATATTTTTCCATAGGTTTTCTGGTTATTATCAAAATTTAGCAAAATAACGTCTTTACAAGAAATGAAAGTTTCTTTAAATCTATGAAACTCATTTCTTTGGAATAATAATCCCAATTCTTTAATTCCATAGAATTTGTATTTATATTGATGAAATACTTCTGTATATTTAATTAGATTTTTGGTTTGCAACAAATTTAGTATTATTAAAAAAAATCTTTAAATTAAAGAAAATTTTCTTTAATCTGTGAATACGATTTTTGTAATAATGAAGCTAAATTTTTAATTCAAAGAACTGTTTCTTTATGCTTATGATGCACTTTCAGAGATTTTAAACAGATTTTTAATGATTAAGAAATTTGGTGTTTACTTTTCGTTAACATTTAGTTAATACAATGAGGAAATTTCTTTATATCTAATAATCTAGCTTAATTTCAAACAAATATTTCTTTGCCGCTGTCTTAAACATTTTTTTAGTGTAGTGCCCTTTAGGTGACTCTTAATGCCATAGTGGCAATGCGTTTTCACAACTCCAGTTTTCCTACTGTATTTCTCTTTTTATATGACTTTGTCTTATTTATTTTATTTTTTTTTTTTTGAAAGGGGGTGGCATTAATTTCCGTCACTTAATGTCGTGTGTGAATGACATTTGTTTGAAGTAGAAAATGTTTCCGCGCCTCCAGAAAAGCCCAGAAGTTTTTGACTGACTTTTCCCCAATTTTTTATGCAATTACAACATATCCCCTCCACCCCAAGAAATTTCTTCCATCTTTGCCCTTTCATATTGTGTGGGTTTATTGGTTTCATTTGGTGTTATTATTATTTTTTTTTCTGAGGGGATTTCTATTCCTCTGACGTTGATAAGAATTTGACTTTATTTGTATACGAGTATTTCTTTTGTTGGTTTGTGTTTTATTTCTTGTCTGGTGTTTTCTAGTGTTACTACACCGGCCCCACACCTGAGGGAGGGACGGACAAACGGACAGGCGGATGGACGGACAGGCGGGTGGACGGACATTGATGGCTGCCGGTTCCAATGTGGTGCTTGTGCTTGACAGCAATTTGTTTTGGGTTGAGCCATATCACCTGGGCTAGCTTGTTGTTGTTGTTGCAATTTTTCGACTATTTTCTGCGTTATCGGGGCATAACAACAATTATGAGACTATTTTTTTTGTTTAACAATTTTCGTTGCGATGTATTTACCTCTTCATTATTGCCATTGTTTTTTTTTTATTCACATTTTTTTGTTATTGGACATTGATAATATGAATAGTAGTAGACAGAGGTGGAAGTATATTTCAATTTCAATTTTCTTTTATTTTTGATTTTCTTCAAATGATAGTTTCATTGTTTGTTTTCATTATGACAGTCCGGAATGGGAGTGGAGTAAAGAACAATAGAAAAATAGTGCAAAGTTTGTTTTAATAATCAGTTCTCATTTTTAAATTTTATAAATAACAAAAACCTTCTTGGAAATACCATTTCACTTTCATGTCACTGATTTAATCAGTTTAACAATTAAATATAAACAAATTCTTGAAAATGTCAACTTCATTTAAAATTGTTGATCTTAACGATTAATAAAACATAACCTCCACCCGCCAACCCCCCCCCCCCACACCTGAGAAACAACTTTTCCACTTTTTTGATTAACTTATTTTAGTAAAACATATTTGTCTAAATCTCTTTGTCATGTTCTAAATAAAATATGATTAAATTGCAGTTTTTATTTTTTAATTAAGCTCTTTTCTGGCTGTCACAGTTTTTTATAAATAGCTGTGGTTTCATTTTTGGTTTTTACAAAATGTTAAACATAGTTTTCTCTCAGGTCATGCGTGAAAATTCATTGTATTTTTTTTGCCCGACTTCTCAATGGTTTCATTTGACACAGCATTATTTGCGAAATTTTTGTGAAATAATTTCTTTATAAATAGCAAATGCGTTCGTGCTGAGATTTAGAAGTTTCATTATTAAAAAATATAAAAAAGATTCATGTTTGCGTGCGTCCTCCTTTTTTTTTGCCTTTTTTTGGTAAGGCGCACGCAATGAAAATCAACCAACAAAAGTGTCAATGATCATGACAAGATATAGGAATTTTCTGACATTGCAAAAAAAAAAAACGTACAATTTGGAAACTTGTTCACTAAACAAACTATACATTAAAACAAAACAAGTAAAGCAATTTCAGTGGAGTATAACGACTAAGATACGAGTATACCCTCACCTTGTGAGCGTACTTTAAAAACGTTTTTTCTACTAAATTTCACCATTACAAGAACACCCAAAGGAAAGGCACTTACATATCGATACCTTCATTCTAAAACATGCTAAGTCGAGTTAGCATGTTTTTAGGGAGATTGCATTTTTAACTTCTAAATATTCCAAATTATATTCAGTCAAAATTTGGTGTTTATCCGTCAACCCAATCAAAAGTTATTCACAAAACTGTACAGGTCATTCGATTTCCATTACAAAGGAATTCCATACAAATTCAAAAAAATTCATCAAACTTTGCTCATCTCTCCTGAAAAAACTACTATTTGGCACTTAGCATAGTTTAGAATGGAGGTATCTATATAAAAAAACATTTCAAACACTCAAAGTAGAAGTATCCTCATATCAATGAATCAAGGTTTTTAGATTTGAAGAAATTCGTCATTGTTCTTAAGAATTTTGTTTAAAAATGAAAACAAAATTTTTTTTGTTTTCATTTTTTTGGTTTTTTTTTTTTTGAAATTTGGTACTAATTTATAAACAAAATTCGTTAAAACAATGATAAAATTCTTTAAATCTAAAAACCATGATTCTTTGGAATTTCGATTCTACTTATTTGATTGTAAGAAATGTTTCTTTATATTTAAGAAATTTTTCTATAGTTTTTGTGGTTAATATGAAATTTAAAGAAATTCGTCATTTTTATAAAGAATTTTGTTTAAAAAATAAAACAAATTTTCATAATAACAAAAAATGGAGAAAAAACTACGAATGTAAAGAAGCATTTCTTACAGTTATAGAAGAAGTATCGTTATTCCAAAGAACAGCGGTTTAAGACAGCGGCAATGAAAGATTTCTTTGAATCGAAGAGAGATTGTTAGATCTAAAGAAATTTTGTCATTGTTTTAAATAACTTTTCACAAAAAATAAACACCAAATTTCTTAATCACGAAAAATGTTATAAAAATCTATGTAAATGTGTCCTATGTATAAAGAAACAGTTCTTTGAATTGAAAATGTAGCTTCACTATTCCCAAAAATCGAATTCATAGATAAGAAAAATTTTTTTTTTTGGTTTAAGTATTTTTTTTAAATAATGCGAAGGTTGTTTCTGATAATAAACATTAATACAACTGAAGAAGTAGAACTATTATTATTCGAAAGTAAGGAGTTTCTTAGATTTAAAGAAACTTCTTTGTTTCAAAGAAAAAATTTCATAATAATCACAAGACCTATAAAAAAATATAGAAAAATATAAAGAAACATTTCTTATAATCAAAGAAGTCATGTCGTTATTCCAAAGAATCAGAGTTCTTAGATTTAAGGAAATTGATTATTGTTTTAAAAAGTTTTGTTTAAATATTAGTGCCAAATTTTATATTAATCAAAAAAATCTATACAAATAAAACATACTAGAAAGCTTATAAAAAAAACTATAGAAAAGTTTCTTTAATATAAAGAAAGCCTATAAAAAACTATAGAAAAGTTTCTTAAATATAAAGAAACATTTCTTACAATAAAAGAAGTCCACTCCACAATCCGAAGAATCAGATTTAAACAAGTTTTTGTTGTAACGAATTTTGTTTAAAAATTTGTATTAAATATTATAATAACCAAAAGTCGAAAATAAAAAAAATCTTAATTGTAAAGAAGCATTTCTTGAAATCAATGAGTATAAAATTATTGTTATTAAAAAAAATACAGTTTTTTGATTTAAATATACCATTCAATGATTTAAAGTTTTTTCTTTGAAAATCTTAGAAAGTGTGTTTTCGATATAAAGGGACATTTCTTCGAATTAAAAATGTAGTTATATTATTTTCCTACATTCACAAAAAAAACTAAGAACTGAGAAAATTTTCCTAAGAACTAAACTATGTTCGGAGGTGTGTCTTATATATAGAGAAGGCTTTGTTTTAAAGAATTTTGTTTAAAAATTAGTACTAAATTTCATAATAACAAAAAAAAAACAATCGAGAAAAATATAATAACAAAATAACAAAAAAAAAAACAATCGAGAAAAAACTACGACAGAATATCTTAACTAACATTAACATTAACATTAACTAACATTAACTGTAAAGAAGCAGTTCTCACAATAAAAGAAGTAGTATCATTATTCGAAAGAATCACGGCTATTATATGCTTTAAAGTTTTTTTGTTGAAAATCTTCCAAAGCGAGTCTTCAATACAAAGGGATATTTCTTGAAATAAAGCATTTTTTTTTGTTATTTTCCTATATTTAAAAACATTTTGCTTAGATTTAAAGAAATGTTTGTGCAAAATAAAAAATAAAATAAAATATATAGAAACATTTCTAACAATTAAAGAAGATTTAAACAAACAACAATTTTCTGTATTTTAAAGACGTTTTTTACTTGATTTCATAATAACTAGAAAACTTATAGACAAGTTTTATAAATACTCGTATAAGGAGATATTTCATACAGTCAACGAAGTAGTATCGTCATTCCAAAGAATCAAGGTTCTTAGATTTAAAGAAATTCATCTTTGTTTCAACGAATTTTATTTAAATATTAGTAAAGTAAAGTAAATTTCATAACAACAAAAAAAAAACTAAGACAAAGTGTCTTAATTGTTCACAATTATTTCTTACAATTTAAGAAGTACTAGCATTACTCAAAAATACTACGGTTGTTTGAACTGAATAAACTATTCAATCATTTAATTTTGGCTTTTGAAAATCTTCGAAATCGTGTCTTTAATTTAATAGGGACATTTCTTCGAATTAAAGATGCTGTTTTATTATTTTCTTTTATTCAAAAAAAAAAACAAAGAACTAAGAACATTTTCCTAGGAGCTAGAAATTTTATGAAGGCGTGTCTTTAATATAAAGAAATATTTCGTTTATTTATTTATTTATATGAATTACAATACAAAGTAAATTTATATTCTAATTTTACGGTCCAGGGAAAAGCCGGGTTACAAAGACCATGTGGCTAGATTTTGCAGCGACAGACCAGAGCCTCTGGTGGGAATCGAACCCACGACCCCCAAACTCATAGGCGAGTACGCTACCAACTCACCTACTGGGGCGCTCAATATTTCTTTAAATTAAAGAAGATTTCAAAAAAACTTGTCTGTGTTTTAAGAACGGTTTTAACTAAATTTCATAACAACCGGAAAACAGAAAAAAATATAAAAAGGTTTCTTAAATATAAGGAAACATTTCTTATAATCAAAGATGTCGTATCGTTAATAGAAAGAGTCAGGGTTTTCAGATTTAAAGCAATTCGTCATTGTTATGAATTCGTCACTGCATTTAAAATTCAGCAATGAAATTTCATAATAACCAAAAAAATCGATGGAGAAAAACTTCAACAGATTACCTGATTGTAAGGCAGCATTTCTTATAATTAAAGAAGAAGCTTCATTACTAAAAAACGGTTCTTAGATTTAGGGAAACTTTTATTAGTTTTAAAGCTTTTTTTTGAAAATCTTCGAAAGCGTTTCTTCAATAGCATATTTAATTTCTTCGAATTAAATATGTTATTTTATTATTTTAAAATTTTCGTGTAGTATGCCAAAGAACTAGAAAATTTACGAAGGTGTATCTTAAATATAAAGAAACATTACTTAAAATTAAAGAAGATTTAAAAAAACTTTTCTTTGTTTCAAAAACTTCATTTTACTAAATTTCATAAGAACAGAACATATAAAAACAATTATAGAAACGTTTCTAAAATATAAAGAAACATTTGTTAAAATCCAAGAAGTAGCATCGTCAAACCAAAGAAGTAAGGTTCTCAGACTTAAAGAAATTCATCTTTGTTTGAAAAAAAAAACTAAAAAAAATATGGACAGAGGAAAGGATACGTCAGATTGTCTTAATTTAAAAAAAAAGTATTTCTTCTTCAATTTAAATAAACTATTATTTTTCTTAAATCTTCGAAAGCGTGTCTTTAATATTAAGTTACATTTCTTCGAATTAAAGATGCTGTTTTATTATTTAGAAAAGTTTTGAAGATGTGTCCTTAATATAAAGAAGATTTGAAAACCTGTTCTGTGTTTTGAAGACGTTTTTTAACTAATTTTCAAAATAACCAGAAAACCTATGAAAACTATATATATTCTTACATACTCGTATATAGAAACATATCTTACTATCGCAGAAGCAGTATCGTCATTCCAAAGAATCAATGTTCTCAGATTTAATGAAATTCCTCTTTGTTGTAACGAATTTTGTTTAAAAATTAGTAGTATAGCGCGATCCATTTCGAGCTTCCCTACTTTTGTAAAGAAAAGAAACACAGAAAATTCAAATTGAATGGGGAATGTTTATTATCATTTGAAAGAACATTCTTTGGCATTTATTTTTTGAAGATTATGTTTATCAAATGTTGGCCGTGGCTACGTCTCAGAGTGTCCATCCGTTGAGTCCAACTTTCGAGCATTTCGACTGGTAACTGGCGAATGACACGCGTAAACGTTGTTTAGGCGTAAGTCTTTCCATGATGAAATGCCAAACAATACTTAACAAAAATAACATGACAGCATGACACGACTCACACGCGATGTGTCAAAAAAAGGCTATTGAAAAAAAGTATCTCTATTTGGATCACCCTATATATTTCATAATAATCAAAAAATCGAGAGAAAAAACATCGCCTGTCTTAGCTGTAAAGAAACATTTCTTAAAATCCAAGAAGTAGTATCGTCATTCCAAAGAATCAATTTTCTTAGATCTAAAGAAATTCATCTATGTTTTAAAATTTTGTTTTTAAATTAATACTAAATTTCATAAAAATCAAAAAAATATGGTCGGAGAAAAAATACGACAGAGTGTCTTAAATGTAAAGAAGCATTTCTCACAATTTAAGATGTAACAAGGGATTTTAGATTTAAAGAAAGTATTATTTGTTTTAAATGTTTTTATTGTTGAAAATCTCTAAGGGGTTTTGTTTTATTATTTTAAAATTTTTGTAACAAAAATAAACAAATTCCAAAGAAATGGAAAAAGTATCTTATATATAAAGAAGTTTAAAAAACCTTACTGTGTTTTGAAGACTTTTTTTACCAATTTTCATAATAACCTTCTGGTTATATGAAAACTACATAAAAGTTTCTTACATATATATAAGGAAACATTTCTTACAATCCAAGAAGTAGTATCGTCAACGCAAAGAGTCGAGGTTCCTTAGATTTAAAGAAATTCCTCTTTGTTTTAACAAATTGTGTTAAAAAATTAGTACTAAATTTTATAATAACTTAAAAAAATCGATAAAAAATATGACGTAGTCTCTTAATAATAAAAAAGCATTTCCTACAATTAAATAATTAGTATCATTATTCCAAAAAACTACGGTTCTAGGATTAGGTCGGATACTCGTAGTTTTAGGACCGCCCTCATACATCGGGTTATATAAAAAAAAATTATATAAAAAAACCTTCATTATGACTGAAAATTTGTTTTAAACTAACATAGTCACCAATCATCTTTATTGAAGACTACAAATTAAATCTTTAAAACATTTTCTCTTTTTTTTTATTCCCATGAAAGATATGAACAAAGTTGTGGGAGTGTGTGATTATAACATTATTATTGTTTTTAATAAACAAATTAATTTAGTATTTTGTTAGCTATTTTAAGTCAAACATAATTTTGTTATAAATAATTCAAATAAATATGCCTTTGTTCTTCTCATCGTCAGCATCAACAAGAATCCATAAAAGAGCGAAAAAACTGGAAGATTGAAATAAATGGTTTATACTTTGTTTATAAACAATATTGTAGTCAACAATTCCACCTACACCGAAAAAAGTGACACCTCGCAGACAAAAAAAAAATAACGTTGCTTTTCTTTGCCAAAAGACTTCTATCTGTTAAAGCTTTCATAAATTTTATCTCTTTTTTTTAATTCATTTGCAAAATTGAATACAAATTTGATTAATGACAATCTAACTTTATTGGTGTATTGTTAAGCAAAACATAATAAAATGAAATCAATCATATTATGATAATTCTAAGTGGAGTTTTGTATTGATTTTGTTTTATTAATGGAATATTTATAACCGAAATTTTAGCAAGCTCAACGAAAGAACGTAGTTAATAGGTCAATGAACTTTATAAAATCTATTTTGTTAATTTTTAACTTTTTATGTTCTTTGAGTTGACTCTCCCGTTCCTTTATATTTGTCATTTAAAGAAAATGTTTGCTTCCAATTTGAAAATAGGGCTAGGCATTTTTAAGGTCTTTTTTTGTTTTTTTTCCCGTACAACAGAATTATTGTTTCTTATTTTTGTTGACTAAAGTAATGACTTTAAAAATAATTTAAAACAAAATTTCATTTCGATAAATTCTTAAACAAATATTTACCTACAAAAATGGGTTTGAGTCAATTGCAAAAAAATTCCCATTCTTATCGCGGAAAGAAACAATATTTATTTAAAATTTGTGGTAAATATAAATAGGTACGAGTATATGTATAAGAAGGGGGTGAAATAAGGCGTAGTAATGGTGCTATATAAAAAAAATTAATGTAGACACAAATTATCGAAAAATTGTTAAATATTTGGTTTCTGTTCCATTTATACACTGAGAAAAAAAGCGCTTACTTAAAAAGTTAGTACGAAAGACATTTACATTCTTAATACAATTGTCGTATGTATGAAATGTATGTGAAAAATATCTTCGGCGCCTAATTAGCAAAAGTTTGGTATTTTTCTCAGTGTATATACAGTTGAAAATTCCTGATATATTTGCTGTATTTAATGACTTACACACGTACTCGTATTCATAGATAAATTCAAGTAAATAAAAAAAACTAAAAAAAATTCACACTGACAAAATATTAAAGACGTTCGTATTGATTCGGCGCCAAATGCAATAAACATAAAAATAATTGGTTAGTAGTTCTTGTTCAATTCAATTTACTACTTTCATAAGTATTTCAGCTGATTTAAGTTAAAGACATACACCATAGCTATTGCATTCTAAAGATGATAGAGTGGTGTCTATCGAAACTGCAGTCATTTCTACCAAGAAATTACAACTCTCTACCAATTTTTGTATTTGTTTCTATTACTTTTTTGCAATAGACAGAAAGTAAATGAACCACAAAAAAAATTCTGACTGAATAACATAAAAATAATTTCATTTAGATTTTCTGATAATATAATTTTTATAAAGTAAATTATCCTTATTTATGTATCGTAACGTCCTTATCCCAATGCTTTATTGTTTGTGACGCCAAATGTATGCCATTATCTTCAATAATAGGAAAAACTGTCATTAATTTAATGATTATTGAAGACATTGGTATTTATTTGGCACCAAAGACAATAAAACATTACAATAGGTTTATTCTGAATATGTAAGATAATTTAATAGTTATTTTGTAAATTCTACTTTTACTAAATATTAAACATCCTAATCCTAATGTTTTATAGCTTTTGGTCTCAAATTAATACCATTGTCTTACAGTTAAAAAAAAAAAGCTGTCATTAATTTAAAAACTTGTGATTTGACAGATTTTGCTCTTATTAAAGAGGCTGCCATTAATTTTTCGCAAAATTTAGTACATATATCTTATATTAAATGTTAAACATCCTTAACCTAATATTTTAATGTTTTTTTTTTAAGTTATTACCTTTGTCTGTAAAAATAGGGAAAACCGTCATTAATTTAACGACTGTTGAAGACGTTGGCATAGATTTGGCGCCAAAGATAATAGAACATTAAAATATGTTCATATTGTGTTTAAAATTAAGATAATTTAATAGCTATTTTGTTAATTCTCCTTTTACTAAATACTAAATAATAATCCTTATCCTAATGTTATATGGCTTTTGGTGACAAATTAATGCCATTGTCTTCACGAATAAACAATCTTTCATTAATTATAAAATTTAGAACATTTTCCTTATATTAAATATTAAACGTCCTTATCCTATTTTTTTAATATTTTTTGTCCAAATTATTGAATTAATAGGAAAAACTGTCATTAATTTAATGACTGTTGAAGACATTGGTTTTGATTTGGCCCTAAAAACAAAAAAACATTAAAATCAGTTCATTCATTTAATTATTGTTGTTGAAGACATTGGCTTTGATTTGGCCCTAAAAACAGTAAAACATTAAAATCAGTTCATTATACCCTACACCACACTGTGGTACAGGGTATTATAACTTTGTGCATTTGTTTGTAACACCCAAAAGGAGAAGAAATAGACCCATAGTTTATTATACCGATCGACTTAGAATCACTTTCTGAGTTGATTTAGCTATGTCCGTCTGTCTGTCTGTCCGTCTGTCCGTCTGTCCGTCTGTCCGTCTGTGCATGTATTCTTGTAATCAAAGTACAGGTCGCAATTATGGTCCGATCTCGACGAAACTTTACACATATCTTTTTTTTGGCCCAAGGACGATCCCTATTGAATTTGGTTAAAATCGGTTCAGATTTAGATATAGCCCCCATATATACGTTACCCCCGATTTGACATGTAAGCGCTGTAAAAACTTTATTTTATATCCGATCAGTATGAAATTCGGCAGAAAGAGGTTTCTTATTATATGGATGAACACTATTAAATTTGGAAGAAGTCGGTTCAGATTTAGATATAGCCCCCATATATATGTTAGCCCCGATTTGACATGTAAGCGCTGTAAAAACTTTATTTTATATCCGATCAGTATGAAATTCGGCAGAAAGTGGTTTATTATTATATGGATGAACACTATTAAATTTGGAAGAAATCGGTTCAGATTTAGATATAGCCCCCATATATACGTTACCCCCGATTTGACATGTAAGCGCTGTAAAAACTTTATTTTATATCCGATCAGTATGAAATTCGGCAGAAAGTGGTTTATTATTATATGGATGAACACTATTAAATTTGGAAGAAATCGGTTCAGATTTAGATATAGCCCCATATATATGTTACCCCCGATTTGACCTGTAAGCGCTGTAAAAACTGTATTTTATATCCGATCAGTGCGAAATTCGGCAGAAAGAGGTTTCTTATTACATGAAGGAATACTGCCAAATTTGGAGAAAATAGGTTCAGATTTCTATATAGCTCCCATATATATGTTACCCCCGATTTGACATGTAAGCGCTGTAGAGACTGTATTTAATATACGATCAGTACGAAATTCGACAGAAGGAGGTCTTTTTACATGAATAAGTATTCAGGGAAGATCGGTTCAGATTTACATTAAAGCTCCATATATATGTTCCTCCTGATTTGGTATCAAACCGCTATAGAAGTTGTATTTTACTTCCGATCATTAAAATTTTCCAGAAAGATGTTTCTCACTTTAGGAACGAATATTGCTTAATTTAGCGATTATCGTTTCAGAATTAGATAAAACGTTTCTACCCATTTACCAATTATTCCAAATTATTATGGCAATGACCCTTATCGCATTGTTAGGGAGGTGTAGGGTATTATATAGTCGGCCCCGCCCGACTTTCTGCCTTTCCTTACTGGTTTTTTATTTATTATTAAGATAATTTAATTGTTATTTAGTAAATTTGTATTAATAGGAAAAACTGTCATTAATTTTATGATTGTTGAAGACATTGGTTTTGATTTGGCCCTAAAAACAAAAAAAAAACATTAAAATCAGTTCGTTTTTTATTTTATATTAAGATAATTTAATTGTTATGTAGTAAATTTGTCTTTTATTACATATTACTTAAACATTTTTATATAGATTTGGCAGTTTTTCCTATTATTAAAGTTGTTGGCATTGATTTAGCGCAAAATTTAATAAACATTTCTTATATTAAATATTTAACGCCCAACGTTTTATTGTTCTTTGTGCCAAATTTACCATTATACTTAATAAAATGACAAACTGTCATTTATTTAATGATTATAGATTTGACAGTTTTTCATATTTATAAAGTCGTTGTCATTGATTTGGCTCCAAAGTCAACAACCAATTAATATAAGTTCGTTTTCGACTTAAACTTAAGACAATTTGTCATTTAGCAAATTTCCCTTGTTTCAAGTATGAAACGTCCTTATAAACTTATGGACCAGCTGGCCTGTTTTCTTACAGTGGGTCAAAGTTTTCATTTTTGGATCGAAGGAGCATTATACTAAATAAAAAAAATGCTGTAAGTTAATGTCTGAGAGATTTCTTATTGTCAGAGTTATATAGTGGGTTTTTATGAGGATCATTTTTGTGAAAGATCTTACCAACAATAATCTACTCCTTTCAGAATTATAGGATAGATATTCTGATCCTATCAAAAACTGTTGTTAGTATGTATATACCACGATTTCCTTGCACGGTCTCGTATACATTGTCCGAAATTAGTTTTTAAATTTTTTTTTATATAATTTTTTTCCAATTTTCTTATTAAATTGCCCAAAATCCTTTCAAACTTCCATGTTTATCAATGCTTCTTAAGAAGTTTATTTTCTATTATTGAATTTGCGTTATTTTCGCCATTTCATGACTTAAGTATATTATACATATTGTTGGGCTTTAAAAATATTTTTATTGTTTCCTGAGTAACGGAAATATACAGTCTCCAGCCGTATTTGGCAAAGTCATCATTCGCGGTGGTTGTGATTATTATTTGTCTACAAAAATAAATCATTAATTTCGACTTAAGCATAGGACGTATGAAGAGAAGATTCGGGCGGGCGGCGGGTTTTTTTGGTCCAAAAAGTAGAGTAAAGTATAGGCATGGAGTGGCAGTTAGCTTTGCAGTCAATTGGAATTCTTTTTGTGGGTTTGAGTTATTGAAAAACCAATTAATTTTATTGTATGATATTTTGATTTCATTACAAAGCACTTTTCAAACAATAATTTTTTTTTATTGCTATACGAAAGTAGCAAAGGCGGTTCTACTTTTTGTCGGCTGCTGCTGGTTAGAATGTTATGAGGGTTGATGAAATTGAGGATTTTGATATACAGTATACATATATATATATAATTTTTTTTTGGTCTAATGATTTGTTAATAATAACAATAGCCATAAAAATCTATATTTAATGTTTACAATTTGTGGTTTATTGGTTTTTCTGCTTGAAAATTGTTTACATTTCTACTTAAACTGATTTGAAAATTTCATTTCATAATTCATCACAATTACTTTACAATGAAGTACGAGTATATATGGGGAATTCCACAACAAATCGACGGATTCCAAAAAAAATCGGTTTTGATTTTTCCCATTTTTAGATATTTTTTGTTTACCCCCGCAGAAACGCTTGGTGGAATTTTTAGAGATTTTTCCGATAACTCGTTCAGAAGTTATCGATATTTAAAAAATCGCAAAGATATCACTCTGTGTATCGGGTTTTTACTCAGAACTTCTTAAGTTATGTTCCGTTTTGAAATTTTTGAAATGTATGTAGCTATTTTTCAGAAAAATATTTAGAAAAAATGTTAAAAAATTGTTTGTGTGCTATTTTTTAGTTTTACAATTTAAATGTAATTTTTTCAATTGTTTTTACTCTCCGATTTTTGCGATTTTTTTTATTTTTTTTTTAACTTCTATTAATTCTCTAACTTATTAGCTTTGGATGGAAGTGAGCCTAAAATTATTTATATTTTTTTTTTAGTTTTTTAAAATTTAAAAAGAAATCGCTGCTAGCCACTGTGCTTTTGACTTGAAGGCTTCGGACTAGATGTTCCAGGCCAAAGAACAAAATAAAGGAGACACTTTGGGAAGTATTTCTTCCAAAACAACCGCCGTGCGGCTAATCCCCTTACCCCTGATAATCTCCCTACAAAATAACTATATATCAAAAGTAGTAGAAATCAAAGGATTTTCGATTGGAGTATTCGACAAAAAGATTTATTGTAAAAAATCACACTTTTATGGAAATTCAACGGTTTTTTTAAATATCGTATATATTCAACGTCCTTATCCTAATATTTTAATATTTTTTTGTCCAAATTATTGTATTAATAGGAAAAACTGTCATTAATTTAATTATTGTTGTAGAAGACATTGGCTTTGATTTGGCCCTAAAAACAGTAAAACATTAAAATCAGTTCATTTTGTATTTAATATTAAGATAATTTAATTGTTATTTAGTAAATTTGTATTAATAGGAAAACTGTCATTAATTTAATGATTGTTGAAGACATTGGTTTTGATTTGGTCCTAAAAACAAAAAAACATTAAAATCAGTTCATTTTGTATTTAATATTAAGGGGGTGGCGGGTGTTTTGGAAGAAATACTTCCTGAAGAGTCTCCTTTATTTTGTTCTTTGGCGTGGAACATCTAGTCCGAAGCCGAAAATTCTATGCAAGCACAGTGGCTAGCATAGAATATTTTTTTTAAAAAATTAAAAAAAAAATAAAAATAATTTTAGGCCCACTTCCATTCAAAGCTAATATGTTAGAGAATTAATAGAGTTTAAAATATATAAAAAATCGGAGAGTACAAACAATTTAAAAAATGGCATTTAAATTGTAAAACTTAAAAATCGCACACAAACAAATTTTTAATATTTTTTCTAATTTTTTTTTTCTGAAAAGTACCGAAAAATACCAACATTTCAAAAAAAAGATTTTTTAAATCGGACCATAACTTAAGAAGTTATGATCAAAAACCCGATACATAGAGTGATATCTTAACGATTTTTATACCCTACACCACACTGTGTTACAGGGTATTATAACTTTGTGCATTTGTTTGTAATACCCAAAAGGAGAAGAAATAGACCCATCGTTTATTATACCGATCGACTTAGAATCACTTTCTGAGTTGATTTAGCTATGTCCGTCTGTCCGTCTGTCAGTGCATGTATTCTTGTAATCAAAGTACAGGTCGCAATTATAGTCCAATCTCGACGAAACTTTACACATATCTTTTTTTTGGCCCAAGGACGATCCCTATTGAATTTGGCTAAAATCGGTTCAGATTTAGATATAGCCCCCATATATATGTTACCCCCGATTTGACATGTAAACGCTGTAGAAAGTATATTTTATATCCGATCAGTGCGAAATTCGGCAGAAAGAGGTCTTTTTATATGAATGAGTATTCAGCGAAAATCGATTTATATATAACCTCCATGTATATGTTCCTCCTGATTTGGTAACAAAGCGCAATAGAAGTTGTACTTTACTTCCGATCATTAACATTTTCCAGAAAGATGTTTCTCAATTAAGGAACGAGTATTGCCTCCAAAGTTTCTGAAAATCAGTGGGCCCCTCGATAAAGGTGTCATCAGCTTTTGTCCAACAACTAATTCAGACTTGGTGATACCGCTTAACTATATGTGGCAATAATGTAGCTAAGAATATGGTGAAGAAAGTTTCTTAACATTTTTTGCGAAAAAATATTTTTTTCCCGTACTTTTTTTAGAAAAAGTGTAGGAAAAAAATATTTTTTTTCGCTTTTTTCAGCATAACTTTCAGGGACTCGTAATTATACCCTACACCACACTGTGGTACAGGGTATTATGACTTTGTGCATTTGTTTGTAACACCTAAAAGGAGAAGAGATAGACCCATTGTTTATTATACCGATCGACTCAGAATCACTTTCTGAGTCGATTTAGCCATGTCCGTCTGTCTGTCCGTCTGTCTGTCCGTATGTCCATGTATTCTTGTAATCAAAGTGCAGGTCGTATTTATGGTCCGATTGTGATGAAATTTAGCATAGTCCTCTTTTTTGGCCCAAGGACGATCCCTATTGAAATTGGTTAAAATCGGTTCAGATTTGGATATTGTCCCCATATATATGTTTCACCCGATTTGACATGCAAGCGCCGTAGAAACCACATTTTACATCCGATCTTTATGAAATTCGGCAGAGAGAATTTTATTAGTACGTGAATGAACACTACCAAATTCGGAGAAAATCCGATCAGATTTAGATATAGCCCCCATATATATGTTTCACCCGATTTGGCATGTAAGCGCTGTAGGAACTGTATTTTAAATCAGATCAGTACGAAATTTGGCAGAGAGAGTACTCTTATTACATGAATAAACACTGCCAAATTCGGGGAAAATCGGTTCAGATTTAGATATAGCCACCATATATATGTTTCACCCGATTTAACATTTAAGCGCTGTAATAATCGTGTTTTATATCCGATCGGTACGAAATTTAACAGAGAGAGTTCTCTTTTTACATGAATAAACACTGCCAAATTCGGGGAAAATCGGTTCAGATTAAGATATAGCCACCATATATATGTTTCACCCGATTTAACATTTAAGCGCTGTAGAAATCGTGTTTTATATCCGATCCGTACGAAATTTAACACAGAGAGTTTTCTTATTACATGTATGAACACTGCCAAATTCTTATCGCAATGCCCATTTTCGCATTGGTAGGTAGGTGTAGGGTATTATATAGTCGGCCCCGCCCGACTTTCTGTCTTTCCTTACTGGTTTTTCACTAACACTGTTTGGCAAAATTGTAGCCAACGTAAATCTGAACAACGTTTGTAAACATATCAATACAATCTGAACGTGTCTAGGTACACTAAATAGCTCAAAAAACCAAATTGTACCCCACAAATTTTAGTATTTCACTATTATGTAACAAAAATATATTTTTTTTGGTATAGTGTATGTTCAGCAACTTTATAGAAAATAATATGGCCAATATTTTTGTGGAACATATTAAAACTCTAGCTCTCCCACATAACTGTAACTTTTGGCCCCATTTTAACAAATCGTAAAAAACACCCCTTAAAATGGGGAGGGCAGGGATGAAATGTTCTACAAAAAAGTTGGTCATAAAATGTTACTATATGTGACAGAACAAACCAAAGCTCAAAACTTAACACAAACACCAAAAAAACACTCAAATTCCCGCCCGACTTTCTGCCTTTCCTTACTGGTTTTTAAATATAGATAACTTCTGAATGATTAATCGGAAAAATCTCAAAAAATTCCACAAAGGTGTACTAAAAAATATAAAAAATAGGAAAAATCAAAACCGACATTTTTTTGAAACCGTCGATTTGTAATGGAATTCCCCATATACAATGTACCAATAAAATATGAAGTGTTTGAGAAATTTATAAGCAAACTCCTCTTGCCTTTTGGTGTTGCTTCAGCAGCTCCTCCTCCCCCCCCCCCCCCACTCCTTCTGCTCGCCCGCTGTTTCTGAGGCAATTACTCAATTTACTTTGAATGTTCATATTTCTTAAAAGCATTTGAGGGTATTTTGCCTGTTTACATTCCATTCATCGATACCCTCATATTGAATTCAATACATATCGTATTGAAGCATTCTGTTCAACACTTAAGTAAATTTGATTAAATTAAATGTGATTGCAGCAATTTGAGGGTATTCGTACTCACTCACTCACTCACTCCACAGCAGTAAATCTCTCACGAACACTCCATCTATGCTACATACCCTGGCAAGAGTGGCAAGTGTCAGTGCGTGAGTTCTGATGATGGCAAATACGCTCACAGCGTTATCATTATCGTCATCATCATCATTATCATTTCCTTTTCCGGTTTTGTTTGCCATCTCCCCTACTGCCAACCAACCAACCAACCAACCAACCATTGACTATCACTTGAGCTGCGGCAATTTGTAACATTTTCAAACTCATTATTGGATTTTTTCTGTAAATCGTAACCATATAGCGTTTGGAGAGAGAGAGAGAGAGAGGAATGTTGTCTAAAACAAATCAACAAAAAATTTAAACTAATTGCTTGCGTAAACAGTTCCCCTATCCCCAGAGATTGGGAGACAGACAGACAGACAGACAGACAGACAGACGGACAGGCATCAGTTCTACGACATCACTTAGCCTAAATTATCAATTGAAATTCAATTTATGCGAATAATGTTGGGGTGAAATTTGAAATTATTTTTCGCTTTTCTCTGAACGATTTCACGTCGTCAACTTTATTGATTTTACAATTATCGCTTCATTAGTAACAGTCAGAGACTAAGGATATAATGAATTGAAATCGCTAGGTGACAAGGGGGAATAGTGTTCTCCAAAATCTCTTGACTCACTGTGATTAATTCCGGGGATGTGCTGAAAATAAGTTTCTTTTAGCTTTTTTTTATACGACTTGTATTAATACTTTGGCGTATTTTTTATTTTTTTATTATTAGATTTTTGTTTTTAACTCATCTGTATGAGGAGCTAAAAGATTTATTATTTTTTCTTCTCAGATGATGTAAGTGTAAAAAAATCTTATCGATTGTATCGCGCACAGATAATAATGGGGTGGTGTAAATCAATCCGAACAACATTGTTAAGACTCGTAATGATTGTAATGAAGATGATGATGTCAGATATTTCAACTTATTTCAACAAATGCGGTAAATTGAAAATTCATTAAGGGTCTTCCGAACAAAAACTCTGAAAAATTGCTGCGAAATGGTTTTCAGACCATTCAGAACGTTTATTTTACTTTAACTTTAGCAAAGAATAACCTCGTTTTCTATAAATAAAAAAGTACAAAACATTGATTGAGTTACCTCAGTCCGTAAATATTTTTAGAGGAAATCACAGGAAGTGACCGGGAAATTGCAAATTTTACATTAATATTTGATCCAAACATCGATTGGAGCACTCTAAATGGGTCAAAGTGGAATTTTTTCCGGGACATCAGAATTCGTTTTAGAGGTATGGTTCCGTCGGCAAAGTTTCTTATTTTGATCCCTAGAATACGATTTTCACTGAGCAATGCCTCCCCACAAATCGACCCGGCCTAATACTCGTATTACAATATGCAAGAAAAACAAATTTGTTGTGTCCGAGATCTAAAAACTTTCTTTTTAAAAGATTGAGGTATACTCTTTTTTTGAAGCCAAAACTAAATTTTGTATACCCTACACCACACTGTGATACAGGGTATTATGACTTTGTGCATTTGTTGGTAACGCCCAAAAGGAGAGGAGATAGACCTATCGTTTATTATACGGATCTACTTGGAATCAATTTCTGAGTTGATTTAGCCATGTCCGTCTGTCCGTCCGTCTGTCCGTCTGTCCGTCTGTCTGTCCGTCTGTCTGTCCGTCTGTCTGTCCATGTATTCTTGTCGTCAAAGTGCAGGTCGTATTTATGATTCGATTGTGATGCAATTTAGCACAGTGCCATTTTTTTGGCACAAGGACGATCGCTATTGAAATTGGTCAAAAACGGTTCAGATTTAGATATAGCCCCCATATACAGGGTTTTTTCAATAAGAGTAATATGATTTCTTTGCAATAAAAGCACACTTATTGTTAAAGAAATTCTAAATTTTTTTATTTAATGTGAAGTACAATCGATACAATGAGGTTCTAAATCAACCGTCATTCAAATGGCCTCCACGACTTCTTCTGCAGGAACGAATTCGATGAATCCAATTTTCTAGCACTTTTTCCACTAAATCAAGTCGTATGTCATGAATGGCACGTTCAACATCGACTTGTAAAGCCTGCAGAGAGTGTGGTTTAATTCGAAAGACCAATGACTTCAAATAACCCCACAAGAAATAGTCTTATAGTGTTAAATCAGAACTTCTTGGAGGCCATTCAATATCACAATTTCTTGAAAGAATCGAATCTCCAAACTTTTCTCGCAACAATTCAATTGTTTCATTTGCTGTGTGGCATGTAGCCTCAAGCGGTCAATGGCAAAAAGATAGCTCTTAATGAGAGCTAAAATATTGCTCATGGGTGTCAAGGTCGTAGCTCGACTGAAAAGTGTTTTTTTTTTATTTAAAAAAATTGACTTAGCATCAATTTCAAATGTGAACGGAAAGTTTATATTTGCTCTAGCTCCTTAACGGTACGTCGGATCGGGAATCGGTCAATGGCAAAAAGATATCTCTTAACGAGAGCTAACATATTGATCATGGGTGACAAGGTCGTAGGTTAGCTGGAAAGTGTTTTTTTGGATTTAAAAAAATGGACTTAGCGCACGAAATGTTGCAATTGGAGAACGATTATTTTGATAATAAAACTGAATAATTTGTAAACGTTGTTCTTGCGTATATCTCTCCATGATGAACTTGTAAACACTACTGAATACAATGAAAAAAAAAACAAATGACAGATTAGAAATATTACACCCAGGAAAATAATTGGTTGGAATTCGATTGTAACAATAAAACAAGCAAAAGCGTTAAGTTCGGCCATGCCGAATCTTATATACCCTCCACCATGGATAGCATGTGACCTCACAAAATAACTCAAACCTAAAGAAAATAACACCGAAAACACAAAAAATATAGGAGATGAGAACAGTAGGAATCACAACAAGTTAGATGCTATATATGGGAGCTATATCTAAATATGGACCGATATTGCCCATTTGCAATCCCAAACAACCTGCAACTATAAGAAGTATTTGTACCAAATTTGATCAACCTAGCTCTATTATTGCGGACTGTAGCGTGATTACCACAGACGGACGGACGGAGGGACGGAGGGACGGACGGACAGACAGACGGACATGGCTAAATCGTCTTAGAATTTTACGACGATTAAGAATATATATACTTTATGGGGTCTCAGATCAATATTTACAGGTGTTACAAACGGAGTGACAAAATTAATATACCCCCCATCCTATGGTGGAGGGTATAAAAAATAGTACTAGCAACAAAAAGTATATTGCCTACACCGTTTGTCGGTTGTATTTATAAATAAATGTTTGAAGCAACAATACGCTTTCAACTAAAGCGATGGTTGTATCAATCGAATTTAGATTGTATTTTTCATTGAGACTCGGTTAGTTGTGGTAACCAATTTAAAATTTTCATTATAGTACCATATGATCGATTTTTGGTTGTGACAACCAATGTTTTATTCTTGACAACAGAAATTGTATCAATAGACCAAAGATTATTATTGCAACGAACGATTGGTTACTACAACAGAAAAAATATTAATAAATAATCGTTTATTGGTTATCCCAATCATTTCCCAAATTTTGAATTATTAAATGTATTTTGGGAAATACAGCCGAAAGATTCGTTGCTGTTCTTTTGCTGATACATGACAAACAAAAAATAAAATTACTCGACATAAATAAATCTTCAACATTTTGTTCAAGAACGGTATAGGTAATCAAAAATAATCTCGTCTGGATAATGATGTGTGGAATGCAGAATATGTGTGCAAAATTAAAAAATAAAAGCAGCAATCATGAAATTGAAAGCACAGGGTTAGGCGATATTTGCATAAAAGTTTTGTGTTTTTTTTTCGTGTACTAAAATGTGTGTCAAATATTTCCACATCTCATAATACATAGTGATGAATTTGTAATATGGGATTTTTAATTTTGTTATGAATTGCTTTGTTTTTATGCAATAAATAAAATAAAAATAATAGAAAACTGTTTTTAATTAAATGCCGGTAGTATATGACTGACAAATTGTTAGAACAACCCATTTTTTAAAACAGTTGGTTGTGGCAACTACAACAGATAATTCAAGCCACCATTTTCGTAGTTGGCGCAACCAAATATGATTGTTGTCAACATGGAAGCAGAAGTATACCACAACCAAAATATTGGCTGTTCTGATGGAACTACCAAATAGTAGACAGAACTACCAAAATTCGTTTGGCAAATAATTCGGTTGAGGCAATCAAACTGTATTCTGTGTGTACAAATGGCCCAAACGTCACTTCAAAATCATATCATCCTTTTTGGAAAACCCGTTATTATCTGTGCTAAGGGAGGCTATATCGAAAAATAGCATATTTTTCTTAAAATCTAAAATACTAAAATCTAATACTAAGGTGTTCCAATAAGAGTTCAATCGGAATGGTTCAATATTCCGCGCCAACACATCGAGAAAGTGGTTGAAAGTTTGCGCAATTGAGTTAAAAGTGTCATTAAGGTCAATGGTCTTTGGACAAAATTCTAATACTTTGTTTCTGGACGGGCATAAGTGGATGCATTGGCCCTTTTCATTAAATGCACTACAATTTAAGTTTTTCTTTATATTTATATTGGGGAATTTCGATTTGTTCCCTTGTTATACCCTATTAAACACTGTGGTACAGGGTATTATGACTTTGTGCATTTGTTTGTAACACCCAAAAGGAGAAGAGATAGACCCATTGTTTATTATACCGATCGACTTGTAATCACTTTCTGAGTCGATTTAGCTATGTCCGTCTGTCCGTCCGTCTGTCTGTATGTAGATGTATTCTTGTAATCAAAGTACATGTCGCAATTATGGTCCGATCTCAACGAAACTTTGCACATATCTTTGTTTAGGCCCAAGGACGATCCCTATTTGGTTAAAATCGGTTTAGATTTACATATAGCTCCCATATAATATGTACCTCCGATTTAGGATATATATGCACTGTATAAGCAATATTTTTGAACCGATTTGTACAAAAATTGACAGAGAGTAGTCTCGTGATGCGCTTAGAGACAATACACAATTTGGGGAAAATCGGTTCAGATTTATATATAGCCCCCCTATATATGTTACACCCATTTGACATGTAAGCGCTGTAGAGACTGTATTTTATATCCGATCAGTACGAAATTCGACAGAAAGAGGTTTCTATTTTACATGAATGAGTGTTCAGGGAAAATCGACTCAGATTTATATATATAACCTGGTTCATCCTGGTTTGGTTACAAAGCTCTATAGAAGTTGTACTTTACTTCCGATTATTACAAAAATCTCTAGAAAGAAGTTTCTCAATTTATGAACGAATATTGCTTAATTTAGCGATTATCGGTTCAGAATTACATATATATCCACATACATATATATATCTTACTCATTTACCAATTATTCCAAATTATTATCGCAATGACCCTTATCGCATTGTTAGGGAGGTGAAGGGTATTATATAGTCGGCCCCACCCGACTTTCTGCATTTCCTTACTGGTTTAATAATAATAAAGATTTAATTAAAACAAATACGGTTGCAATTATTGTGTTTTTATGGATTTTACATATACTCAAAATCAAACTTGATTATTATGTATCCACATTTGCTCACCACTGTATATATGGGAGCTACATCTCGTAATCTGAACGGATTTTCTCCGAATTTTGTAGTTTTCTTTCAAGTAATATGAAAACTTTCTCTGCCGAATTTCGCACTGGTGGGATATAAAGTAGGGTTTCTTATATCTAAACCGATTTTGACTGATTTCAATAGGGATCGTTCTTGGGCCAAAAAAGATCACTGTGCTAAATTTCATCACAATCGGACCATAAATACGACCTGCACTTTCATTACAAGAATACATGGATAGACAGACGGACATGATTAAATCGACTCAGAAAGTTATTCCAAGTCGATCGGTATAATAAACGATGGATCTGTCTCTTCTCCTTCTGGGTGTTACACATAAATGCACAAACTCATAATACCCTGGACCACAGTGCGTTGTAGGGTATAAAAACGAATGCTGAAAAATGTGGTATGTATGGCTTAAATTAGCACATTTGAGAACTAGATCTACACGGGACCACAACAATAAAAAAACTGATTTGTATACATTTTATTGAGATGAATTCTTGCCAAAATAGAATACAAACTACAAAGTTTCTGCTAAATTTCTTAGAAAATGTGGAGTTTATGACTTCAAAAAGCATTTTTGGAGCGACATCTATAGGTGGACGATAACAAAATATGAACTGATTTAAAAAATGTTTACTGCGATGAATTATTGTCTTCATTAAACAAACATTCAGTTAAAATGCTTAGAAAATATGGTATTTATGGCTTAAATACATATATTTTGGAGCGACCTCTATAGGGTGACTATAAAAAAACATGAACCGATTTGTAAAATTTTTGCTCTGATGAATTGTTATCAAAATAGAATGCAAACTGCAAAGTTTCTGCTAAATTGCTTTAAAAATGTGGTATTTATGGCTCAAAAGGCCGAATTTTGGAGCGACCTCTATAGGGGAGCTATATTAAAACATTGTCCGATATGGACCATTTGCAATCCCAAACAACCTGCAGCTATAAGAAATATTTCTAACAAATTTGATCAACCTAGCTCTATTATTACGGACTGTAGCGTGATTACTAGTACAACAGACAGACGGACGGACGGACAGACGGACATGGCAAAATTGTTATAGAATTTTACGACGGTTAAGAATATATATACTTTATGGGGTCTCAGATCAATATTTAGAGGTGTTACAAACGGAGTGACAAGATGAATATACCCTATGAATGAATACATCCTATGGTGGAGGGTATAAAAATATGAAAAACCATTTTCTGAATTTCCTTATTTTTACAATATGCGCCATAATTTGTATATTTATCATTAGACTTTTTGCAAATAGGCATTGTTTTCTTCGTTAGGATGCTAGCTTTCCAAAAAAATGGAACAAACGAAATTTTTGCGATTTTTTATGGCTTTTTTCGTGTTTTTTTTGGCAAAAAAAAAAAATAAAAATTTTTCTAATAGTTTTAACGACAGTTACTTAAAAAAATTTTTCCCCTGGTGCCATTATTAAAATTTGTAGGAATTGTAATTCTAGTTTTTCTAGATTTTTTGCATCAAAATCGGACTAGTCGTTCTCGAGTCATGACAAACAAAATACCCCCAAACGTGATAAATTCTCCTATACGAGTATGCTACTTACTAACTTCAAATCGATATATCTCGATTCCTAGACGTGATTCAGCGAAACGCTGGGAAATAATCGACTGTTAATCAAACTGTCTGTTAGTTGAACAATTTATGATTTACTTTAACTTTTTTTTTTTAATAAATATATATTTATCATAACTATATTATTAATTATATCCATTCTCTTCTCTCTTATTTTTCAGGATCTCATCATCGGTTTTTGTTAATTAACGTAAACGCAATAATAATAAAAAATCGTGAAAAAGTGCAATTTAAATTCAATGAAATATAATAAAAATAATTTGAGCTAAATAAATCAGGTTAATAATGTCAATTTGTGAATTTAATTGAAAGTTAATTCAATAGTGTGAAAAAAAACCCGCATATACATAATTACATATATTAACACATTTATCTAATGAATGGAATGAGAGCATAAATTGATTAACTCAACTTAGTTTTTGAAATAATGAGATTTTAGAATTTTTTTTTTTATTTTAAATTTCAGTTTTATTGGCACATAATCACACCAAAAATAAATTCCTTGAAGATAAATTTCCACAAAACAAAAATTGGTATTTTAAATAAATAACAATATTTTTTGACTTTATATAAAGTTCAAGTATTTTTCATTAAAAAATGCATTTTTTTCAAGGCAAATATAACTGCGCTTAATTTTTTACTTAAAATTATCTGCATTTTAACAAATAATTTAAAAAACCTCAAAGTAATTTGTCGTTATTAATATTACCAATTTTTTATAAAATATTTCAGCAGCTGTTTTTGATGAACAACCTTGTTGTTTTCTCAATTTTTTTTTTTTTTTGCAACAAACAAGTAAAAAAATCTTAATTTGAAGTATCATTTCTGCTACTCTTTAAATAATTGGCAATTTTTTTTTAAAATTTTCAAAAAAGCTCAATGTATTTTGTTTTTATTTATTTTAATTTTTTTTTAACAATTATTTCTAAAAACCAGTAAGGAAAGGCTAAAGTCGGGCGGTGCCGACTATATAATACCCTACACCACTCTCGTAATATTGAATAACTCTGATATATAAATTTTGTAATTCATGTATAAATTGTTTACATAAATTTACTTTTGGGACATTTTATACTTAAATAATACCCTGTACCACAGTGTGGTGTAGGGTATAAAAACGATTGGATCTAAAGAGCCAAATCGGATGAAACTTATATATGGGAGCTATAGCTAAATCTTAGCCGATTTTCTTCAAATTCGATAGTGTTAGTTCATGGATTAAGAAACTCTACCATTCTAAATTTCAAAACGATTGGATGTAAAATACAGTTTTTATAGGACTAAAGGGCCAAATCGGACGAAACATATATATGGGAGCTATTGCTAAATCTTAACCGATTTTCTTCAAATTCGGTAGTGTTGGTTCATGGATCAAGAAACTCTACCATTCTAAATTTCAAAACGATTGGATGTAAAATACAGCTTTTATAGGACTAAAGGGCTAAATCGGACGAAACATATATATGGGAGCTATAGCTAAATCTTAACCGATTTTCTTCAAATTCGGCAATGTTGGTTCACGGATCAAGAAACTCTACCATTCGAAATTTCAAAATGATTGGATGTAAAATACAGCTTTTATAGGACTAAAGGGCCAAATCGGACGAAACATATATATGGGAGCTATAGCTAAATCTTAACCGATTTTCTTCAAATTCTGCAATGTTGGTTCATGAATCAAGAAACTCTACCATTCTAAATCTCAAAACGATTGGATGTAAAATATAGCTTCTATAGAACTAAAGGGCCAAATCGGACGAAACATATATATGGGAGCTATAGCTAAATCTTAACCGATTTTCTTCAAATTCGGTAGTGTTGGTTCATGGATCAAGAAACTCTACCATTCTAAATTTCAAAACGATCGGATGTAAAATATAGCTTCTATAGGACTAAAGGGCCAAATCGGACGAATCATATATATGGGAGCTATAGCTAAATCTTAAACGATTTTCTTCAAATTCGGCAATGTTGGGTCATGGATCAACAAACTCTACCATTCTAAATTTCAAAACGATCGGATGTAAAATACAGCTTCTAAAGGACTAAAGGGCCAAATCGGACGAAACATATTTATGGGAGCTATAGCTAAATCTTAACCGATTTTCTTCAAATTCGGCAGTGTTGGTTCATGGATCAAGAAACTCTACCATTCTAAATTTCAAAACGATTGGATGCAAAATACAGCTTTTATATGACTAAAGGGCCAAATCGGACGAAAGATATATATGGAAGCTATATCTAAATCTTAACCGATTTTCTTCAAATTCGGCAATGTTGGTTCATGGATCAAGAAACTCTACCATTCTAAATTTCAAAACGATTGGATGTAAAATACAGCTTCTATAGGATTAAAGGGCTAAATCGGACGAAACATATATATGGGAGCTATAGCTAAATCTTAAACGATTTTCTTCAAATTCGGCAATGTTGGTTCATGGATCCAGAAACTCTACCATTCTAAATTTCAAAACGATCGGATGTAAAATACAGCTTCTATAGGACTAAAGGGCCAAATCGGACGAAAGATATATATGGGAGCTATATCTAAATCTGAACCGAATTCAACCAAATTCAATGGTGATCTTAACAGCCGCGAAATACTCTAAAGTGCAAAATTTCAGAACGATCGGAGTGAAATTGCGACCTGCAGTCGACGAACAACTTTACATGGACAGACGGACGAACGGACGGACGGACATCGTTACAGCTAGTGATTCTGAGTCGATCGGTATACTTTAAGGTGGGTCTAGCTGTATTATTTTCAGGTGTTACAAACATCTGCCGTGAAACAAACTTATAATACCCTGTACCACAGTGTGGTGTAGGGTATAAAAATTATAACAAGAATGGTAATTTATTCTACTCTATACCCTTTAAATTTTTTGCAGTTTTTCTTTTAAATTTTAAAAATTTTAAATTTTAAAAATGGTAAATGTATTTTGTTTTTATTTATTTTAAAATGTTTATCCCCTCGCCTTTGAGCGAAGGGTATATATCATTTGCTACGAACCAAATGTGTAACACATCGAAGGAGTGACCTAAGACCCTAAGTATGTTCGGCGGATATCCGTTTTGGGTCATTTTAAGTCGAATGAGCAGTGTCCCTTAGTCTGTCTGTATGTCTGTCTGCTGTCTGGTGCGATAACTCTCGAAAGGAGTAACCGATTGACTTCATATTTGGTATGTGGTAATATTTTCTTCTATCACCAGCCAAGTTAGAAGATGGGCCATATTGGTCCGCTCCTTCTAGTACCTCCCCCACAATGGATTAACATTTACTGAAATATTGATTATTTAATAAATTCTATAGTACTTATTTGAATCCTCTGAAATTCTACACATAGAATTAGTTTGTTAGTCATAATTACCTCGAGAAAAATGGGCGAAGTTGCCGCGCCCCTTTTAGTACCTCCCACACAAATGGACAATTTTGATTTTTGTGCCAGACAAAGACTTGAAATTTTGTACAGTGTAATGGTTTAATAGTACCTACAAAACAGTGAAAAATGGGCATTATTGACACGCCCCTTTTAGTACCTCCCACACAAATGGAGCATATTACACCAAAAGTTAACAGCTTATAACTTTAATACCAGTGCATATAAATACTTTAAATTTTGTTCAGTGTAATGCTTTTATAGTACCTAGAGTCCAGAGAAAAGTGACCCTTATTGGGACGCCCCTTTTGGTACCTCCCACACAGGTGGACCTTTTTTACCAAAACTAAACAGCTTTTAACTTTAATACCAGTACATTGTTAATAATATAGATACGATAAAACAAAAAACTAAATAAATTTACTAATATTTTTTTGAGACTTAAGGTGAGGTAATTCATTAGTCGTTTTACCCGACTGAACTGTCATACTTGTTTTTTTTATCAATTATTTCATCAGTTTCTTTAGATAATCTATAGTATTTTATAGTTTATATATTAAATGATAATCTATAGTTTATATTACCTATAGTATTTTAATTTATTTATTTTATTTTTAAATGTTTTTATTCTAAAAATAAATTTCAAAAAACTAAATTTGAAAGGTATTTTCTTCTATTTTTTCCCCCTTTTCTTTTTTTGAGTTAATCCATTTTGCTTCTTTTTCATTCGTAAAATATTCATTGCGGCAATTGTAAATTTATGACAATATGGTTTTACCATAATAAATGCAAATAAAATAAATAATGAAAGGAAATTAAAAGTAATCTAAATAAATAATTATAAATAAATACTTATTTAAAAAAATTATGAAATTCATTTAATTTTTTCTCTTTTTTTTAAGTTCAAGAAAAAATCATAAATATATATATATGTAAAAGTGTAAAAATAAATAATACAAATTAATTGAAAAAAAAATAAATAAATAAACAAGAATAATAGTTATTTGAAAAACCTGCAAAAACAACAAAATTAAACCAAAATTTAAAAAATCCTTAAATGTTTGGCTAAAATCTCCCCATTAATCTATACTACAAACCACAAAGAAAAAAATTGGCGTCTAAAACGCCCCTCCTCCACATCAACATCAGCAGCCACAACAACAGCTACAGCAGAAGCATCATCAGCATCATCAGCATCCTCGTCATCATTGCCAAGGATACTTTCTTTGTTTTTAAGCGCTAATCATTAATTTTACTTTCTGTAAAACGCTTAGTGGCCTATATACGTTTGCAAACAACAACACAAAACAAAACATCTACATATAGAAATTTTTGTCTTTTATAATAAATCGCCTTTTTTTGTTTTGCTGCAAATCTGACCGACTGAACGCGAACGCGACAGACATCATGAATCACAAGCGATTCTATTGGAATGGCGTCATTTTCGTGGGTACGGTGCTGACCCTTGTGATATTTGTGCCGTCGTCGACAACTGCAATATTAACAGGTATGTTTTGAATACAAAAGAACAGCAAATTTAAATTTTCGTATTTTTTGTTCTTTGAAATGATTTTCAAATTTAGTTTGGCATATATATGTAGAACATCATGGTGCATCTGAAGCCATTAACAGGGTGTTTCGACAAGGGAATGCTGGGAATTTGTATTATCTTAAATATAATTCGATAAAAAAAATCCTAAAAGAATAATATTAAAGACAACTATTCTAACTACTCGTATAAAATTACACAATTTATAGATGTTCTTCCAAAAATATTAAACTAAGTACATTTTAAACAGAAATTTAAGATATTATAATTATTGTGTTGTTGTTATTTATTGTTGGTCTGTGCCTTGGTTATTCAGTCGGAATTTATTCGGTTCAAGACCATATGTATCAGTTACTTTCTGTCTATTGCAAAATTGCAATAGAAAGAAATACAAAAATTGGTAGAGAGTTTTAATTGCTTGGTAGAATTGAGTGCAGTTTCGATAGACATCACTCTATCTATCATCAGAATTCAATAGCAACAAGTTAAAGCGTTAAGTTCGGCCATGCCGGTCTTCAAACCTAAAGAAAACCAGTAAGGAAAGGCAGAAAGTCGGGCGGGGCCGACTATATAATACCCTTCACCTCCCTAACAATGCGATAAGGGTCATTGCGATAATAATTTGGAATAATTGGTAAATTGCTAAGATATATATATGTATGTGGATATATATGTATGTGATTCTGAACCGATAATCGCTAAATTAAGTAATATTCGTTCATAAATTGAGAAACATCTTTCTGGAGAATTTTGTAATAATCGGAAGTAAAGTTCAACTTCTATAGAGCTTTGTAACCAAATCAGGATGAACATATATATGGAGGTTATATATAAATCTGAACCGATTTCCCCTGAATACTCATTCATATAAAATAGAAACCTCTTTCTGTCGAATTTCGTACTGAACGGATATAAAATACAGTCTCTACAGAGGTTACATGTCAAATCGGGTGTAACATATATGGGGGCTATATCTAAATCTGAACCGATTTCCCTCAAATTGTGTATTGTGTCTCTAAGCGCATCACGAGACTACTCTCTGTCAATTTTTGTACAAATCGGTTCAAAAATGTTGCTTATACAGTGCATATATATCCTAAATCGGAGGTATATATTATATGGGAGCAATATGTAAATCTAAACCGATTTTAACCAAATTCAATAGGGATCGTCCTTGGGCCTAAACAAAGATATGTGCAAAGTTTCGTTGAGATCGGACCGTAATTGCGACCTGTACTTTGATGACAATAATACATCTACAGACAGACAGACGGACGGACAGACGGACAGACGGATAAAGCTAAATCGACTCAGAAAGTGATGACAAGTTGATCGGTATAATAAGCAATGGGTCTATCTCTTCTCCTTTTGGGTGTTACAAACAAATACACAAAGTCATAATACCCTGTACCACAGTGTGTTGTAGGGTATAATAACACCGAAAAACACAAAAAAATATGGCAGATGCAACAGTAGGAATTACAACAAGTTAGATGCTATATATGGGAGCTATATCTAAATATGGACCGATATTGCCCATTTTCAATCCCAAGTTACCTGCAGCTATAAGAAGTATATATACCAAATTGCAGCCACCTAGCTCAAGATTGTAGCGTGATTACAACAGACGGACGGACAGCCGGACGGACGGACAGAAGGAAAGCGTCTTAGAATTTTAAGACGATTAAGAATATATATACTTTATGGGGTCTCAGATCAATTTTTTGGAGGTGTTACAAACGGAGTGACAAAATGAATATACCCATCCTATGGTGGAGGGTATAATAATGTGTGTCTTTAACTAAAATCATCTGAAATACTTATGGAAGTAGTAAATTGTATTGAACAAGAACTACTGACCACAACCCGTATTTTGCCGAACTAAGTCATCATACTAAAACTCTGATACCAATACAACATTTTTATACCTCTAAATATTGATCTAAGACCCCATTTAGGTTTAGGTTACGGTGGCAGCCGTTTTCTTTTTTATTTCTTCAGCTCACATAGACCAGTTTAGGTCCCTACAAGCTGAAAAAAAATCGCTTCTGTAGTATATTGTCCCAAACATATTCGGCTTGAAACATATACATATATGTTTAGATGCTGTTCTAAACAAATCTTTGTTTACATCCCAATATGTGTTTATTTTTGACTATTTTTTACGAAACAAATATTTATTTGCATTTAAGTATTCAGAAAATAAATTGTGTTAAATTTTTCAGTAATTCATAGTTAATTTTTTAAAAATTTTTCATGTCGTAAAAATAATAAATAATAATAATTGAAATCGTATATCTTGGATCGAAATGTATTACTTGGACGATTGACCACTAATGATGGCTTGGAATACTCAGAAATTTTAAATTTTTAATTTAAAATAGAAGTTAATGCTGCATTTGGTATCATAACTGAGAGGTTTAATTCTAAACCAAAAAAAAAAATTTAAACTGAAATTCGAAAAATTCAACAAAAGTTTCGAAAATATTTGTTAAATAAAATATATTTGGTGAAATTCCTAAACAATAATTTTATTTGTATTCAAACACATATTTTATTTGAGAAATTTAGTTTCCAAATATATTTTATTGATTTTCAAATAAAATTTATTTGCTCAGAAATATATAATATTTAAAAATGTGTGTTCCAAATATATTTTCTTTCGATTCAAACACATCAGAAAAGGCGATTTTGCCCCATGTAGTGGTACCACGGGCTAAAATGCCCTTCATCGAAACCAACCTGTTTGATATGTAAATGTATCGATAGCACGAATATTGGTACTCGAAAGATCTGTTAGGCTGCCTAGAAAGGCCGACCCCAGTAGGTCCAGTCGTCGTTTACTCAAAGCGGGACAGTCGCATAGCAAGTGCTCAATGCTCTCCACTTCTTCCTCATCTCCACAGCTTCTGCAGAAGTCATTGGAGTTAATACCCCATCTTCTGGCGTGTTCGCCGATCAGGCAGTGTCTAAGACACAATAAAGTATATATATTCTTAATCGTTGTAAAATTCTAAGACGATTTAGCCATGTCCGTCTGTCCGTCCGTCTTTTGTAATCACCCTATAGTCCGTAATATTAGAGCTAGGTTGATAAAATTTGGTAGAAATATTTCTTATAATTGCTGGTTGTTTGGGATTGCAAATGGGCCATATCGGTCACTGTTTTGATATAGCTCCCCTATAGAGGTCGCTTCAAAATTCGGGTTTTGAGCCATAGATACCACATTTTTAAAGCAATTTAGCAGGAACTTTGCAGTTTGTATTATATTTGGATAAGAATTCATCTCAGCAAAAATTTTACAAATCATGTTTTGTTATAGTCACCCTATAGAGGTCGCTCCAAAATATACGTATTTAAGCCATAAATACCCTAATTTCTAAGCATTTTAACTGAATCTTTGCAGTTTGTATTTAATGAAGATAAGAATTCAACGCAGTAAAAATTTGTTTAAATCTGATCATATTTTGTTATACTCCACCTACAGATGTCGCTCCCAAAAATGTTTATTTAAGCCATAAACACCACATTTTCTAACAAATTTAGCAGAAACTTTGCAGTTTGTATTCTATTTTGGCAAGAATTCATCTCAGTAAAATTTATACAAATCAGTTTTTATATTGTTGTGGTACCCGCGTAGATCTAGTTCTTAAATATGCTAATATAAGCCATAAATACCACATTTTTCAGCGTTCGTTTTTATACCCTACAACGCACTGTGGTCCAGGGTATTATGAGTTTGTGCATTTGTTTGTAACACCCAGAAGGAGAAGAGACAGATCCATCGTTTATTATACCGATCGACTTGGAATAACTTCCTGAGTCGATTTAATCATGTCCGTCTGTCTATCCATGTATTCTTGTAATCAAAGTGCAGGTCGTATTTATGGTCCGATTGTGATGAAATTTGGCACAGTGCTCTGTTTGGCCCAAGGACGATCCGTATTGAAATCAGTAAAAATCGATTCAGATTTAGATATAGCCCCTATATAACGGGTTTTCCAATAGGGATGATATGATTTTGAAGCGACGTTTGGGCCATTTTTAATATGTCATGATCTGTCATTTGTTTTTCATTGTATTCAGTAGTGTTTATAATTTCTTCATGAAGAGATATACGTAAGAATAACGTTTACAAATTATTCAGTTTTATTATCAAAATAATCGTTCCCCAATTTCAACATTTCGTGCGCTAAGTCAATTTTATTTTTAAAACCAAAAAAAAAACAGTTTCCAGTCGACCTACGACCTTGACACCCATGAGCATGATGTTAGCCCTCATTAAGAGCTATCTTTTTGCCATTGATTGATTCCCGATCCGACGTACCGTTAGGGAGCTAGAGCAAAAATAAACTTTTCGTTCACATTTGAAAATTATGCTGTCCATTTTTTTTAAATCCAAAAAAAGACACTTTCCAGTTGACCTACGACCTCGACACCTATGAGCAATATTTTAGCTCTCGTTAAGGGCTATCTTTTTGCCATTGGCCGCTTGAGGCTACATGTCATACAGCAAATGAAACAATTGAATTGTTGCGAAAAAAGTTTGGAGATTCGATTATTTCAAGAAATTGTGATATTGAATGGCCTCCAAGAAGTTGTGATTAAAAACCATCGGACTATTTCTTGTGCTCGAAAAGTGCTTGAAAGTGCAGAAGCAGTCGAGGAGTCCATTTGAATGACGTTTTATCTAGAACTTAACTGTATCGATTGTCTTCACATTAAATAAAAAAACTTTTGAATTTCCTTAATAATAAGTGTGTTTTTTTCGAAGAAATCGTATCACTCTTATTGGAAAACCCTGTATATGTTACACCCGATTTGACGTGTAGGCGCTGTAGAAACTGTGTTTTGTATCAGATCAGTACGAAATTTGGCAGAGAGAGTTCTATTATTACATGAATGAACTGTACCAAATTCGGGGAAATTCAGTTCACACACAGAATACAGTTTGCTTGCCTCAATTTTTTCTATTTTAAATGAATGAGTATTCAGGGAAAATCGATTCAGATTTATATGTACATATATATGTTCCCCCCAGTTTGGTATCAAAGCGCTATAGAAGTTGTACTTTACTTCCGATTATTACAAAAATCTCCAGAAAGAAGTTTCTCAATTTATGAACGAATATTGCTTTATTTAGCGATTATCGGTTCAGAATTTGATAATATGTTCCCACCCATTTACCAATTATTATCGCAATGACCCTTATCGCATTGTTAGGAAGGTGTAGGGTATTATATAGTCGTCCCCGCCCGACTTTCTGCCTTTCCTTACTGTTTTTTAATAATTTGCTTAAACAACGAGAAAGATAGTTCAGTCGGGTAAACCGACTACCCCCCACCTTGAGTCTCAAAAAAATATTAGTAAATTTATTTATTTTTTGTTTTATTTAAATTATTATCAATTTAAAATGCATTTAATAACTTTAAAGTATGTACTGGTATTAAAGTTAAAAGCCGTTTACTTTTGGTACAAAATGGTCCATTTGTGTGGGAGGTACCAAATAGGGGCATCCCAATAACAGTCACTTTTCTCTGGACTCTGGGTACTGTAAAAGCTTTACACTGTAAAAAATTGCAATTATTTATATACACTGGTATTAAAGTTATAAACTGTTAAATTTTGTTGTAAAATGGTCCATTTGTGTGGGAGGTACCAAAAGGGGCAAGCCAATAACGCCCATTTTTCTCTGGACTCTACACGGAGGAAAATCGGCATTTTTGATTTGTTTGAATTGAAAGAAAATATATTTGGAAACGAATTTTTTAAATATTATATATTTGTTAACAAACAAATTTTATTTGAAAATCACGAAACTTTGTTTGGAACGCATATATTAATATACTAGAACAATCTATATTTGCTCATTGACTTTCACAAATAAAATATGTATTTACCCACAAACAAAGTTATTGTTTAAGATGATTTCCAAATATATTTTATTTAAAAATGATTTTTTTAAATTTGCAAAATTTTTCGAATTTGAGTAAGTTTTTCCTAGATTATAGTTAAAAATGTCTTTAACAGCATTAGCTGTTGTTTTACATCAATAAATTTTAATTTATAAGTATTCCAATTCATCAATGCAATTTATATTTGCGAAAGACTATACGATTTAAGTTTTAATTAAATTTTACAAACATATAAAATTTATAAAAAATGATCTTTAAACATCTGAACAACAGAAAACTTGTCTTTAAATTAAGGCATTGATACATTGCCAAAATACATAAATACAAAATACTAGTTCCAAATAAAAAAATATTATAATGGGAACATATTTTTGTTTAGAACAATATCCTCCCAAACATATAATATTTGGGTATGTCAAATATTATATATTTGGAGTGTACCCTAAACATATGTATAATTCAAGCCGAATATGTTTGGGACAATATACTACAGAAGCGATTTTTTTTCAGCGTGTAGGTACTATAAAAGCATTACACTGCACAAAATTTCAAGCCTTTGTATGCACTGGTAATAATGTTATAAGCTATTAACTTTTGGTTCAAAATTATCCATTAGTGTCGGAGGTACCAAAAGGGGTTATTTTTCTTGAGGTAATAGTGACTAATAAACAAATATTATTTGTAGAATTTCAGAGGATTCAAATAAGTTGTATAGAAGTTATGATATAATCAATATTTCACTAAATGTTAACCCTTTGAGGGGGAGGTACTAGAAGGAGTGGACCAATATGGCCCATCTTCGAACTTAGCCGGAGATAGAAGAAAATATTACCACAAAACAAATTTGAAGTCAATCGGTTACTCCTTTCGAGAGTTATCGTGCGCCAGCCAGCCAGCAGACAGACAGACAGACGGACGGACATTGCTCATTCGACTTAAAATGACCCAAAACTGATATCCGCCGAAAGTACTTAGGGTCTGTTACAGTTTTGGTTCGTAGCAAATGATTTATACCCTCCTCTCTAAGGTGAGGGGATAAAAAGGATCATTTCCTGATTTACTCCATATCCAAAGATTCTTCCAGTAATAGAATTGAATGCAATCCATGGTGGAGGGTGTATAAGATTCGGCATGGCCGAACTTAACGCTTTTACTTGTATTTCTTTACATTTTTGACAAATTCTTTGCTCTGAAATCGCCAACAACTCAGGTGTTTTCTTGTTTGATTTCAAAAATGATTTGTTTTTATTTGTCATTCAAGTTTTTTTTCGCTTTCCCTCACTCAGTGAGAGTCTTTGGCTCACAGTTTTGCCCCAAAATAAAAATTTTGTTTATTTTCTGTTTTTCCCTTTTTTTTTTGATGAATTTCTGTTTATTTATTTTAACGTTTATCTATTTTACTCTCTAGACTGTTGTTGTCGTTGGTCGGTTGGTTGTTGTTAAATATTTCTTTATTTGCAAAACAGCAAACAAACAAAAAAAACAAATTTCACCTTAGTTTTCATACCATTTTGAAAATTGGTTTAATTGTTATTTTTAGAGTTTACGTATGATTTGAAAGAATTTCTCATCTTTCATCAAAAGAAAGACACGTTTATTTTGGGCCAAAATAAAACATCGAAAAACGACAGAACAAAAAACAACAATAGACAACAATATTTTATTACGCTTGACTTCATTTATTTTGTGCATTTATTTGTTTTGTTTTGGTTTTTTATTGTTGTTCTTGTTCTTGTTCTGGTTGTTCCTCAGATAAATAATTATTTAAATGACTTATGAAATGAATAGCAAATAAACCACAACACATCCAAAACATTAGCAGCAGACAATTCATTTTAGAACAAAAAACAAACTTCAGTGTTGAAAATTGGATTTATTTTTATATTCGTTGAAGTGATTTGTTTGGTTTTTTTGTGGTTTGAAAAAAATCATTATTCACAAAAATATTTCACACATTTTGACCTTAAGCTAAGAAATGTTAATGGAAATTTAAGTTTTCCTTTCTTTCTTTTGAAAGGCACACATATGTTCATATATCCGTTTGTTAGAGTTTTTTCTTTACTTTTAATGAAAGCAACGTCATATTTATGACGTATGTAAATTCAGTTCAGTTTCTTGTGATTTCACAATTTTCCTGAAAATTAGCAAATGTTTACGCATCAAATATTTCGCAATATGGCCATAGAACACTTGAATTGGCAGATAATAATTTCGGAAGCAACTGAGTTATTGAACCGTTGGCAACAAGAATCTCTTTAAAGATCTTAAGCAAATATTTTTAATATATACAAAGGTGAATGCTGGAAATATTAGCAACTTCAAAACATTATTTTCTGTCAGCAATAAAAATCAGTAATTTTTATGGTAATAACCATTTTTCAAATTTCTTCATCTACAAAATCCATTTTTTCTCCCGGATTTTTTTTGTTCACATAAATTCTCCAATTTGATGAATTTGATCAAATTATAGTTCAAGTGAATCAGAAAAGAAGAAAAAATTGCCTCATTCTGAGTAATAAAAAAAAAAATCTGACACAAATATTCCTTAAACACATTTCTTTGAAATTTCCAACCCATTTTTAACACACCTTTCCCAAGTCATTTCATAAATAAACACAAACTAAACATATGTGTTCTAGATTTCCTTTTCGAAAAAAACAACAAATTCACAAGAACATCGCAATTGCACCATAAATACTCGTACATTGAGGGGGGGAAATGGAAAACAAAAATTAACTTCAAAAGAATTGAAACTCTGAAATTCCCCACAAAACCAAAGAAATGCGTGTTGTGCCTTTACAATCTTGGGGGAACATTTGTTTGCCACAGAAAATGGGCTATACCATCAATGATGAGTCAGCTTTACCCGGTAATAAATGAAAACTAGAAAAAACATATTTACATTTCACAGTTTCCCTCCCGTACAGATTACAATTTTTGCAAAACAATTCTTAGGAGACAGACGAAGATACCCCATGCCTTGACGACGAGGGGCACCTTAGCCCATACACTTGGTGTGTCTGCCTGTTGAACAGATGTCTGGGCATTGTATTGAAATAGTTTTATTGCAAAGTTATTTTTTATTTTCCTTTTTTTTCTTCACTTTTTTTTATTTAATCAAGTGGCGTTCACTTCTCAAGTAAGTGAATGATTCATGCCTAAGGTATGCAAAAAAATTGTCTGTTTTAAGTTTTCTGTTTTGCAGAAAAGAAAGTGATATATATGTGTCATATGTGATTGATTAGGGGTGATAATTGTTGACTGTTTCACTCCAATTTTCCACAACCAAGAAAAAAAATGATTATGACTTATGGATTTACGCACATATGTCATCATCTTAATTGTTAGCATTTCAATGAACTCTATGACCAGAATATGGCGCACACAAATGAATTGTTTTGTTTATATACGCTTAACTGTATAATATAAATTATAATTTATTTAAATGGGTATTTAAAAATGCCTCTAATATCTCTGCACATCATCATCATCATCAACAGACGGACAAACACCCGCGTAAAAATTTAACAAAAATATTCAAACTTTCAATAATAGATTTGCTACTGAACGTGTACAATAACCCAGGAAACATTTTGAGTGCTCGACATCAGATAACAGCAAAATTTTCTATACTAAAATTTTCTTATCCGACAAAGTTTTAGATACGAACATTTTTTATCCAACAAATTTTCTATACGAAAATTTGTTATCCCGAAAATTTTCCAAACGAAAATTTTTTATCCCAAAAATGAAAATTTGTTATCCCGAAAATTTTCTATAGGAACATCTCTAATCCCACAAATTTTCTATAGGAAAATTTCTAATCCCATAAATTTTCTATACGAAAATTTGTTATCTCGCAAATTTTCTATACCAAAATTTGTTATCTCGCAAATTTTCTATACCAAAATTTGTTATCCCGCAAATTTTCTATAGGACAATTTGTTATCCTGCAAATTTTCTATGCGAAAATTTGTTATCTCGCAAATTTTCTATACCAAAATTTGTTATCTCGCAAATTTTCTATACCAAAATTTGTTATCCCGCAAATTTTCTATAGGACAATTTGTTATCCTGCAAATTTTCTATACCAAAATTTGTTATCCCGCAAATTTTCTATAGGAATATTTCTAATCCCACAAATATTCTATACGAAAATTTGTTATCCCGCAAATTTTCTAAAATTTCTAATCCCACAAATTGTCGTTTAGAAAATTTTCGGGATAACAAATTTTTGTATCACGAAAATTTTCCAAACGAAAATTTGTTATCCCGCAAATTTTCTATAGGAAAATTTCTAATCCCACAAATTTTCTATAGGAAAATTTGTTATCCCGAAAATTTTCTATACGACAATTTGTTATCCCGCAAATTTTCTATAGGAAAATTTCTAATTCCAAAAATTTTCTATACGAAAATTTGTTATCCCGCAAATTTTCTATACGAAAATTTGTTGACCCGCAAATTTTCTATACGAAAATTTGTTATCCGCAAAATTTCTATACGAAAATTTGTTATCCCGCAAATTTTCTATACGAAAATTTGTTATGCCGCTAAATTTCTATACGAAAATTTGTTGTCCCGCAAATTTTCTATACGAAAATTTGTTGACCCGCAAATTTTCTATACGAAAATTTGTTATCCGCAAAATTTGTTATCCCACAAATTTTCTATACGAAAATTTGTTATCCGCAAAATTTCTATACGAAAATTTGTTATCCCGCAAATTTTCTTACGAAAATTTGTTATCCCGAAAATTTTCTTACGAAAATTTGTTATCCCGTAAATTTTCTATACGAAAATATCCCGAAAATTTTCTATAGGAAAATTTGTTATCCCGCAAATTTTCTATAAAAAAATTTCTAATTCCAAAAATTTTGTATACGAAAATTTGTTATCCCGCAAATTTTCTATACGAAAATTTGTTGACCCGCAAATTTTCTATACGAAAATTTGTTATCCCGCAAATTTTCTATACGAAAATTTGTTATCCGACAAATATTCCATACTAAAATTTGTTATCCGAAAAATACTCTAAAGGCAAATCTGTTATCCAATATATATTCTATAGGAAAATTTGTTTCCCGACAAATTTCTATACGAAAATTTGTTATCCCGAAAATTTTCTATAGGAAAATTTGTTATCCCGAAAATTTTCTATAGGAAAATTTGTTATCCCGCAAATTTTCTATAGGAAAATTTCTAATTCCAAAAATTTTCTATACGAAAATTTGTTATCCCGCAAATTTTCTATACGAAAATTTGTTGACCCGCAAATTTTCTATACGAAAATTTGTTATCCGCAAAATTTCTATACGAAAATTTGTTATCCCGCAAATTTTCTATACGAAAATTTGTTATCCGACAATTTTTCTATACGAAAATTTGTTATCCGACAAATTTTCTATACGAAAATTTGTTATCCCGCAAATTTTCTATACGAAAATTTGTTATCCCGCAAATTTTCTATACGAAAATTTGTTATCCCGCAAATTTTCTATACGAAAATTTCTAATCCCGCAAATTTTCTATACGAAAATTTGTTATCCGACAAATTTTCTGTACGAAAATTTGTTATCCGACAAATTTTCTATACGAAAATTTGTTATCCGACAAATTTTCTATACGAAAATTTGTTATCCGACAATTTTTCTATACGAAAATTTGTTATCCGACAAATTTTCTATACGTATTATCTGAAGATCGGATAACAACTATTTGGAGGAATTATTTTCCGGTTAATACATTTTGGTAAATTAAATTTGTCGGATAAAAATATTTTCGTTTAGAAAATTAAACGGATCACAAATTTTCGTTTAGAAAATTAAATAAATGAAAGACGAAAACTTTGTGATGCCAACTCTAGTATATTGGAAGACCTCTGAGGTCGAGTCTAGTATAGAGGAAGACCTCTGGAGACGACTCTTGTATAGGGGAAGATCTCTGAGCTTGACTCTTGTACAGAGGAAGACATCTGAGGTCGACTCTAGTATAGAGGAAGAACTCTGAGGTCGTCTCTAGTATAAAGGTAAAACTCTGAGGTCGACTCTTGTATAGAGGAAGACTTCTGGGGTCGACTCTTGTATAGAGGATGACCTCTGAGGTCGACTCTTGTATAGAGGATGACCTCTGAGGTCGACTCTAGTATAGAGGAACCCTTCTAAGGTCGGCTCTAGTATAGAGGAAGAACTCTGAGGTCGTCTCTAGTATAAAGGAAGAACTCTGAGGTCGACTCTTGTATAGAAGAAGACCTCTGAGGTTGAGTCTTGTATATAGGAAGAACTCTGAGGTTGACTCTTGTACAGAGAAGCACTCTGAGTCCGACTCCTATATAGAGGATGACCTCTGAGGTCGACTCTTGTATAGAGGATGACCTCTGAGGTCGACTCTTGTATAGAGGAAGACCTTTGAGGTACTCTCTGTTAATATTTGTAGGACTGAATATGATTTAAAGGTAGTCACAAGTTTCATAAGTAACTTTCTCATAAAAATGTTTAAGCCTTGATGACTAAGATATGACATACTCCAATATTCTTATTTTTTTTTTCAAATTCCGTGGACAAGTAAATGTTATTTTTAATTCTTTAAAATATTATTTTTTTGTGATTGATTTTGAAACTGAGGGCACTGCACGTTACATATATCACTTTGATGTTTTACCGCCTGTGTCTAATATTTAAACAGTTTAATGTTGTTTTATTAATTCTTTTTTGTTTCAAATTCCCCTCACATGTTTCGTTGGGTTGGGGCGGCATAAATACTTTCATTCAAATACACATTTACATATGATTTTTGGACCACCCACGTCACGTGAATAAAACCAAATAGACCGCGCCAAAATACAAAAAGAAAAACGCTCATAGACAAAAAATACAGAAAATATTTAAAATTTTATTTGATGTATTTATACGTATGGACGAGTATATCATTTGAAGATCAGGGTGATCATAAATTATAATCGTTTGTATGATTTTGAAATTCAAACAATAATTGAGAGAAAAAGAATATTTGTTTTTTTTATTTTTTCAGCGTGAGCGTAATTTCATAATTTGTTTAAATATCTGAAAAAAAAATAATTATTGAAGAAAAAAAAACAATACACACCAGCACAGAGGGAAGGACAGACGGACAGAATTAATGGACGGACATACATACAGCCAGAATTCATGTACAGACAGACGGACAGAATATATGGACGGACGGACATTGCGTTTGGCCTTCTCGTTCTCTGAAGGCGGCGGGAAATTTTGTTAGTTGTATTTTATTATTATAAACAAAAATCGAAGAAAACTTTGGACTGCCACTATGTCGGCGAGCTGAGTACATTTATGAATGAAATAAATTTTTTTCTGGTGGGCACAGAAGAATAGAATATTAACAACATTCATCTGAGGATCCCCCCCCCCCCCACCACTACATGCAAAACAATTAAATTTTTGAAATTGCAGAAAAATGTACTACGAACTATTTTGAGCATTTTGAAATTATTTCTAAACATTCTAGACTATAAATAAGTAAAGAAAACGAATTTTTTTTAAATGCACCACATTTATTTATAATACTGATAATAAATTCTAAATTTGAACAAGTTTAAATAATTTCTTTAAAATAAAAACTAAAAATTAAGGCACGTTTTATTTTTATCACAGACATTTTTTGCATTTCTTCTCACAAACCTTGGTTTCCGGTTCCCCGGAAATCTTCACGTTTTGATAAAATTGCCAATTATTATTTCCACTCCGCTTAGAAACAACCAATTGTTTTTTTATCATTATCACAAATAAAAAAATTCATTCATAAACCACAAAAAGAAACAGTTTTTGCATTCATCAAAATAAGGAAATTAGCAACAACAAAAAATTAATAGAACAACTAACACATAGTAAACCACAAAATTGTAGCAAAAATATAAAAAAAAATGAATTCTCCAAAATAATATACGAGTATATGCTCTATTTAACATAACCGTACCGTTTTTGATTTTTCGTTTTTTTTGTTTGTTTTACTCATTATGATTAACGATTTCCCTTTCCTTAGAGAAGCGAAACCAAAAAAAAATAAAATATTCACACAAATTACGTCGAAAAAAAAGTCGCGTCAATTGAATTCCAAATGTATTGCCGCCACATCGTCATATCGCCATAAGTGAATTGCGTCTACACACCCACACGCGGCGGCATCGTGCCTCGAATTAAATCACAACATTTGACATACATTACTGGAGTAATTTGCGTTTGATAGTATATGATACGCTATAGTAGGTATTTTTCTATGACAAAAAATAAAAAAAGTTAATAAAAAATTTTCTATACAAACATTTATTTGACAAAATTTGTTATCTGAAAATTTTTCTATACGAACATTTCTTTTTTTTCTGTACCGACAAATTTTCTATACGAAAATTTGTTATTCGACAAATTTTCAATACGAAAACTTATTATCCGACAAATTTTTTTTACGAAAATTTGTTGTCCGAAATTTAGTTTTCCGATAAATTTTCTATACGAAAATTTTTTATCCGACAAATTTTCTGTACGAAAATTTGTTATCCGACAAATTTTCTGTATGAAAATTTGTGATTCGGCAAATTTTCTATACGAAAACCTGTTGTCTGACAAGTTTTCTATACGAAGATCTGTTATCCGACAAATTTTCTATATGAAAATTTTCTATACGAAAATTTGTTCTCCAAAAAATTTTCTATACGAAAAATTGTTATCCGACTAATTTTCTTTACGAAAAATTGTTATCCGACAATTTTTCTGTACGAAAATTTGTGATCCGACAAATTTTCCTGTATGAAAATTTGTGATCCGAGAAATTTTCTATATGAAAATTTGTGATCCGACAAATTTTCTATATGAAAATTTGTGATTCGGCAAATTTTCTATACGAAAATTTGTGATACGACAAATTTTCTATACGAAAACCTGTTGTCTGACAAGTTTTCTATACGATAACCTGTTGTCTGACAAGTTTTCTATACGAAAATCTGTTGTCTGACAAGTTTTCTATACGAAAATCTGTTATCCGACAAAATTTCGATACGATAACGTTTCCTATCCAACAAATTTTCGATAAGATAACTTTTCCTGTATAATAACGTATAGTCAAATTTGTCGGATAACAAATTTTACTATACGTTATTATGATAAAAGATTTGTCAGATAGCAGATTTGTCGGAAAACAAATTTTCGTATAGAAAATTTATCGGATAAAAAATTTTCGTATAGAAAATTTATCGGAAAACTAATTTTCGTATAGAAAATTTGTCGGATAAAAAATTTTCGTATAGAAAAACAGTCGAATAAAAAATTTTCACATAATAAATTTGCCGGATAACAAAGTTTCGTATAGAAAATTTGTCGAAAAACAAATTTTCGTACAGAAAATTTGTCGGATGACAAATGTTCGTATAGAAAATTTGTCGGATAACAAATTTTCGTATAGAAAATTTGTCGGATAACAAATTTTCGTATAGAAAATTTGTCGGATAAAAAATTTTCGTATAGAAAATTTGTCGGATAAAAAATTTTGGTATAGAAAATTTATCGGAAAACAAATTTTCGTATAGAAAATTTACGGGTAACAAAAACTAATTTTCGTATAGAAAATTTGTCGGATAACAAATTTTCGTATAGAAAAACTGTCGAATAAAAAATTTGCACATAATAAATTTGCCGTATAACAAAGTTTCGTATAGAAAATTTGTCGGAAAACAAATTTTCGTTTAGAAAATTTGTCGGAAAACAAATTTTCGTTTAGAAAATTTGTCGGAAAACAAATTTTCGTACAGAAAATTTTTCGGATGACAAATTTTCGTACAGAAAATTTTTCGGATGACAAATGTTCGTATAGAAAATTTGTCGGATAACAAATATTCGTATAGAAAATTTGTCGGATAACAAATGTTCGTATAGAAAATTTGTCGGATAACAAATTTTCGTACAGAAAATTTTTCGGATGACAAATGTTCGTATCGAAAATTTGTCGGATAACAAATGTTCGTATAGAAAATTTGTCGGATAACAAATGTTCGTATAGAAAATTTGTCGGATAACAAATTTTCGTATAGAAAATTTGTTGGATAACAAATTTTCGTACAGAAAATTTTTCGGATGACAAATGTTCGTATCGAAAATTTGTCGGATAACAAATGTTCGTATAGAAAATTTGTCGGATAACAAATGTTCGCATAGAAAATTTGTCGGATAACAAATTTTCGTATAGAAAATTTGTCGGATAACAAATGTTCGTTTAGAAAATTTGTCGGATAACAAATTTTCGTGGAGAAAATTTGTCGGATAACAAATTTTCTAATAGAAAATCAGTCGAATAAAAAATTTTCGTAAAGAAAATCAGTCGAATAAAAAATGTTCACATTAAAAATTTGCCGGATAACAAAACTTAGTTTAGGAAAGTTGTCGGATAATATATTTTCATATGCATTGAATGTATGTGGGTAGCTAATATTCGTATATTATTTTAAATGAGTAACAACTATTGTTTGTGCTTGTTTAGGGTGTTACATATGTCGTTTTGTATCCACTACATTTTTTCCTAACACTTTGTTGTTTTCTTTTCTATTAATTCATTATTTAATTTAAATTGTATCAAAGCCAGTTGCATGCCGTTGCTTTGTTTTCTGTTATTTCTTGTTTTTGTTTTTTTCTAAACTATTACTCAACCCTCTAATCAAGCTGACATAAAGCTTAGCGTTTTTTTGCTTCTTCCTCTGATGACTTTGGCGCGTATCATAATTTACGCTCGACAACGCCAATAAAGCGGCCGGCGAATTGCAAATTTTATTCTCTTTCGGTTGTGCTTTCGCATCGCCTACATATTGTATTGTTGTGCTTATCAATTAGTCGGCAAAAAGAGGAAGAATAAAATAACAAAACGCGACGATCGGTAAAACTGCTCACATTCCCGTAGAGTTGTAAAACAATAAAAACTAAAAAAAAATAAGCGTAAGCGTAAGCAACCAGACGTTTCGGATGGTAATAAATGCGAGGCGACGCGCTGGCCACCATTACCGCCGGCACCACAATGTACCGGCGCAACATTAGTCAGAGTCGTGGGGAGAGATACGGGTACTGCGCTTATTGCTGAACATTGAAACGCAAAGACCAGAAGTCTGAAAACGATAGACCGAACGAGTGAACAAACAAACAAACAGTAGCTCTCATCGGTAGCATAAATATGACAGCCGACAAACGTTATTATATAGGAGAAAAAATAACAACTACAGAAGATCAGAAGACAACAAAAATATACATTTTTCATATGTTAATCCCTTTAAAGAGAAATGAATACTAATAATACGCCAGACAGCATGAGGTGTTGCGTACGCATGCGCAGTGCGCGCACAACAGATGATTTATTCTTTCTAGGCTATATACAAAGTAAGAGTATAACAAAGTACAGATTTGCTGTCGCTCTACCCAACAGAATGGGCGGGGGATTTAACAATGAACCTACAAACGAGTACTCGTACATCTATCTATATGTATGCATAAGTTGCACTATGGGTTGATACATTGTTTCTCATAGTGTGATGTATTCCCCCTTAACATGAATCAGTTGGCAAATATTTTTATAGTTTATGTTTAGTCAAATGATAGGAGGGGAGCACTGCTATGCTTCCTCACCAAATTTTATCCATTGGCTTATTTGCATTCCTTCTTCTGAGTCATATCATGATTGAGTGTTAGCTTCTTCATGAAACTTTATTTATTTTATTGCACAGTAGGCATTTTTACATTTTGCTTGTTTTTTTTTTTTTTTTTTGCTTTTCAGCACACTTACCTCTAAATAATTTGCACAATTTGTTTTTTTTTTTGTTGTTGAAGTACATTTTCGCTTCAATATTTTAGGTTTGCTTTAATTTGATATTTTCTTGATGAAATACGATAAATGGGTTGGAGTTTTTTTATGATATACATATGTATATTTTGCGGTAAAAATAATAAAAAGGGACTTTCCCGAAGATTTCACCAAAGGGTGAACAGTATTTAAACCGCATTTGCATTTAGGTACAAAGAAAAAATTATATTAAAATTATAGGATGACATAAAACATCATCTGAAACAACCGCTGCGTAAAAAAATAAATAGTTTTCATAAAGTAGTGTATATAAAGCCTATTTTTACACTTAATCTGGAAGTCCAAATGAGTGAACCCCTGGAAAATTATAAAAAACTGTTCTCCTAATATGTAATTTATTTTAAAATATTTTTCTTTGGACTTGATGTGAATTGATAAAAATGGATATCAAATGAAAGGGGAAAATTCTTCCGAATAAATTAAAATTTTTAAATAATTTTTCAAGGACGAAGGAATTTAAAAAATGTCCAAAATTTCAGCCTTCTTTCTTTTCACTTCTAACGAGTTTTCCAATAAGAGTGTTAAGATTTCTTTGAAAAAAAACACACACTTATTGTTAAGGAAATTCAAAAGTTTTTTATTTAATGTGAAGTACAATCGATACAATTAAGTTCTAAATAAAACGTCATTCAAATGGCCTCCACGACTTCTTCTGCAGGAACGAATTCGATGAACCCAATTTTCGAGCACTTTTTCCACTAAATCAAGTCGTATGTCATGAATGGCACGTTCAACATCGACTTGTAAAGCTGGGAAGAGAGTCTGGTTTATTTCGAAAGGCCCACGACTTCAAGTAACCCCACAAGAAATAATCTAATGGTGT
>OZ005735.1:16830573-17116210 GCA_963930755.1 Eudasyphora cyanicolor | reverse complement strand
ATTTGCTGACCACAAATTTATTTGGTCTCAAATCAACCAGCACAGGTTGCGTAAATTTTATTTTTATATTTTGCATTTTTCTGTGGGCAACGAAACGAAGAATAATAACACAAAGTTGATAAAACTAAGCTCCAACCACAATTTCATCAAACGAAAAAAAAGTGCAAATTTTAACAGTTTTCGCAAATATATTTTAATTGATTGTCAACTGGCAATAAACAAAGCTAAAATGTATTTTTTTTTTGCTATTGTATTGTTTGCGTTGGCCCACAAGATAAAATAACAAACCAAAATTAAAACTTGTGATAATAAATTATGTTAATAACAACAAAGCGACTGAGGTGTATATATTATCGGGAAGCAAAATGGTTGATTTCTGTAAAGAAAAATGTAGGAGGGTATTTGTAAAAGTTAATGAGAAAAGTAGTTTAAAAAAAATACAAAATTTATTTTATACGAGTATAAGCCAAATTAACAATTAGAATTAGAATTCGAAATACAATTTAGAATCTCAGCAAACTGTTTCTCTGTAGTTCACAATTTCAACGGAGTCCTCCTCTTTAGTTCAGAATCGTAAAGTGTTTCTTCTTCAGAGCCTCAGTTTGTTATTCTCCATTGTTCCGTTGTTCAGATCTTAAACGTGGCTATTTTCCACCGTACAGAAACTCAACAATATCCTTCTAAAAACCTTAACAAGATCATTTGCGGTAGTTCAGAACTTCGACATGTCACTCATCTACAGTTCAGAATCTTTGCACGATTCTTTTATACAGTTTAGAATCTTTACTCGGTTCTTAACTAGTGTTCAGAGCCTTTACATGGTTCTTCTCTATAGTTCAGAACCTCAACGTGGTAATTCTCTGCAGTTCAGAAACTCGTCAAGGTCTATCTCTATAGTAAAAACATCAGCAAGATCCTTTTCGCTTGTTCAGAACTTCTGCACGACGCTTCTCTACATTTCAGAAACTTTACATGGTTCTTTCCTACAATTCATAGCCTTTACATGGTTCTTCTCTATTGTTCACAATCTAAACGTGGTCCTTCTCCATAGCTCAGAACATCAACATAGTTCCAATCAATAGTTCAGAACCCCAATGTGCAGAACTGAACATGGTCTTTCTCTATATTCCAGAACATCAACCTGGTTCTTCTCTTTTGATCTGAACGTCCACGATATTGGTTTCCACGGTTCACAGTCTTAGGGTATGTCTTCTCTATGGTTCAAAGCCCCAACCTGTCCTCCTCTAGAGCCCAGAACATGTTATTGGACCTAATATATATGGTCAGAACATCATCTTGGTCCTTTACTATATCTCAGAACTTCGACTTAACCCTTCTCTAAACTTCAGAACTTCAATGTGGTCATTCTCGACAGTTCAGAGACTCAACAAGGTCCATCCCTACAGTTGAAAACCTAAGCAAGACCCTTTTCGCTGGTTCAAAACTTCAACAAGCCACTTCTCTACAGTTCAGAAACTTTACATGATTATTCTCTGCAGTTCAGAACTTTTAATGGTTAATTAACCCTTCTTTAATGTTCAGAACCTCAACGTGGTCCTTCTCTTTAGCTCAGAGCCTCAATGTGATGCTATCTGTTTGTACTACAGAGGTTTTAATCTAAGGTTCACAACTTTATGTGTGTCTTATCTATGGTTTATAATCTCAATTTGGCCCTTATCCATATTTCAGAACATCAATTTAACCCTTCTCTAAAGTTCAGAACCTCAACTTGGTGCTTCTCTATAGTTTAGAACTTCAACGTGGTCCTTCTCCATAGTTCAGAACCTCAATGTGATCCTTTTCCATAGTTAAGAAACTTAATGTGACCGTTCTATTAAGTTCAGAACCTTAATGTGATATATCTCTTTGTTGATATTCCATTGTTGCAAATCTCAACAGAAATTCTGGTCGAGAATGTCATTTAAAATGGTTCAGAATATTAATGTAGTCCTTCTCAATATTTCAGAATAGCAATATGGTCCTTCCTTTTATATGGTTCCGAACCTCATCGTGGTTCTTCTCTAAAATTCACAGCCAGAGCGTAGCCTTTCTCTATATCTGAGAACCTCATTCTGGTCCTTATCTATAGCTCAGAATCTCCAAGAGATCCTTGTCTATAGATTATAATCTCAACCTGGTCCTCCTATAAAGCTTAGAATCTTCGAGTGGTTCTTTTATGTAGCTCAGAATCTCGTCGGGGTCCTTCTCTACAGCTCAGAATCACGTCGGGGTCCTTCTCTACACCTCGGATTCCCAATGTGGTAGTTCTCTACATCTCAGAACCACGTCGCGTTTCTTCTCTACAGCTCGGAATCCCATCGTGGTCTTTCTCTACAGCTCAGAATCTCAATGTGATCCTTGTCTATAGCTTGGAATCTCCATCTGGTACTTTTCTAAAGCTTAAAATTTAACGTGGTCCGTTTTTAAATCTCAGAATTTCGTCGCGGTCGTTTTCTACAGCTCCGAATCCCGACGTATTCTATCTTTACGTCTCAGAATCTCGTCGCGGTCCTTCTCTACAGCTTAGAATCCCAACGTGGTTCTTGTCTATAGCTCAGAATCTCAATCTGATCCCTCTCTATAGTTCAGAATCTCGTCGTGATCCTTGTCTATAGCCCAGAAGCCGCAAGTGACCTTTATCTATAGCTCAGAGTCGTGAAGGTTTCACTCTTGCGCCTCTCTAATTGCCCCAGTCCCCAACCCCAAAACTACTGAAGTACCCCAAACAGGCCATAAACGTTTATCGCGTCGTGTTGTTCTAATTTAAATGCCCTTTCCGACTTAAGCTCATTTTTCTGCTGTCAATTTTGGGTGCTTTGTTAATTCAACAATATTTCTTGTCTTATGTTAATTTTATTATCGACGGTGTTATCGTGAATGTCATTAACATAATTTAATGTTGAAATTTTCAGCATAAAACTCTATGTTTTATGTTCGCATATCTGTTAACTGTATTTGTTTATGGGCCAAAACAAATCGCATCTATTTCTCTATAAATTCATGGTTGACGACGATGTAGTTAATGTTCATTCAGCGGCTGCCTAATGCTACTAATCTCTAACAATTTAGTTCATCTGCACCGAGACAGAAGATTTAACATTTAAATTGCCTACAAACAACAACAACAGCAGCAGCAACAAAGAAAAAGGCGATTATGAAAGAAACGAGAGGAGAAGACAACAAAAAAAGGGAATTATAAACAAAAATATACAAATCGTATAATTTTCTGGCTATTAGCTTATCTAAGTGGCTAATAGCCAACAGCCACAAAAACATGGCTACAAGCGAGTGAGCGAGCGAACGAGATATCACACCGCTATTGTTCAAAACTTTGTACACTAACGGTTAACGATTGGCCACTGCCACCACCGCTTGTCAAGGTGCCATCGCTGTCGTAAATTATACTTCAGTATCTGACATTAATTAAATATAAGTGGGTGTCATCGTCATGTCGTCAATGCGTTGTCGCACTCTCTGTTGTCTGTCTGACCATCTCTGGTCTTGTCTATCTGTCCGTCCATCTATCTGTCCGTCTGTCTGTCATTTAGAAGGCGCCTCGATTATAAATTGATATATCTGAGAATGTGAAAACATGTTGCTAATTGGTTTGGAAGTATGTATATTTATATATATTGTAATCGTATATGGAATAAAACTGTTACGTGGGAGTCTCTATATTCCACAAAAGGGGTAATTGAATTGAATATTTTTTGAAGAAAGAGTTGATACAAATGGAAGCAAAATAAAACCATGTCGTCTAAGTCATCAAAGATAAGCATTTAACACTGAAATAAAGCGTTTAACATACGAGTATATTACATATTGAAGATTCTGGTTCAATAAAATTACTTGCAAAATCTCAGACCTATATCTTTAATTCTTGGTATGTAACTACGGAGCACAATCACATTGTTATACATTGTTCTGAAGCTCAACGTGATACTTCTCTATAAGTTAGAACATCAAAATGGACATAACCCCTAGAGAAGGTTCAGAAACGCAACATGAAACTTCTATCATGAGTTCCATAATGTGGTTCTTCTCTATAGATCTGAACCTCAGCTTGGCCCTTCTCTACAGATAAGAACTTCGATGTGTTAAGAACCTCTATACTTCTGAAGCTCGACGTGGCTCTTTTCTATAGTTAATAACCTGAAAATGGTCCTTCTCTATAGGTAGAAATCCCATATGGTTCTTCTCTATAGTTCATGTAGTCAGCGTGGTATTTTTCTCTAGTTCAGAACAGCAATATGGCCCTTTCCTACGGTTCAGAAACCCAACATGGAACTTCTATCATGAGTTCCATAGCGTGGTTCTTCACTGCAGATCTGAACCTCAGCTTGGTCCTTATCTACAGTTAAGAACTTCAATGTGGTCGTCATCAATACTTCTGAAGCTCGATGTAGCTCTTTTCTATAGTTAAGAACCTCAAAATGGTCCTTCTCTATAGGTAGAAATCCCATATGGTCATTCTCTATAGCTAGTGTAGTAAGCGTGGTTTTTTCTCTAGTTCAGAACAGCAATGTGACCCTTTCCTACGGTTCTGAAATCCAACATGGAACTTCTATGATGAGTACCACAATGTGGTTCTTCAACGCAGATCTGAACCTCAGTTTGGTCTTTATATACAGCTAAGAACTGCAGCGTGTTCGTCCTCTATACTTCTGAAGCTCAACATGGCTCTTCTCTATTGTTAACGACCTCAATATGGTCCTTCTCTATAGGTAGAAACCCCATGTGGTCATTCTCTATGATATTTCTAGTTACTTTAGAACCTCAACTTGAGATTTCTTTATATTCCAGAACCTCACTCTGATCCTTCTCTATATTTTCTAAACTCAATGTTGTACTCAACATTGTCCTTATCTAAAGTTCATAGCTTCGGCGTGGTCTTTTTCTTTTCTCAACAGGATCTTTTTATATATCTCAGAACCTCAATGTGATCGTTCTCTACATTTTCCAAACTCAACGTTGCCCTCTACATTTTCTGAACCCCAACATAATCCTTCTCTGTATTTCAGAAACTCAATGTGGTCCTCCTCTATAGTTTAGACCATGAGCGCGTTCCTCTTTTATAATTCAGAACGATCACATGATCCTTTCCTATAGTTTACAAGATCTGCGTTGTGATCCTCTATAATTCTGAACTTCAGTGTTATTCTTCTCTATATATGTAAACCCCAAGGTAGTTTAGAACATCAGCGTGGTCCGTCTCTATAGTCCGGAACCTCAGCGTGATATTTCTTGGTAATCTAGAACTTCAACATGATCCTTTTCTACATTTCCGAACCTCAACATGATTGTTCTCTATATATTCATACCTATGTATATGTTATCCTTCTATATATTTCAGAAACTCAGGTTGGTTCTTATTTATATTGCAAAACCTTAACGTGATCTTTATCTATAGTTTAGAACCTCAACGTGATCCTTATCTATAATTAGTTTAGAACCTCAACGTGACCCTTATATATAATTAAGAACCTTAACGCAATCCCTCTCTATAGTGCGGACGATTAAAGCGATCCTTCTCTGTTGTTCAAAACCTCGCCGCGGATCTTATTTACAGATACTCGACTAATTTTATCTAGCACAGATACTCAACTAATTCTTTCCCTATCGTTGAAGATATAATGATGTTATCAGTAGTTTATAAACTCAACATGTTGGTTCTACTTTGCTAAGGACTTCAAAGTGGTACTTCTCTACGGTTCAGCAGCTGAACGAGGTTCATCTCTCGTGAGAACCTTAACGTGGTCGTAGTCTATCAGGCTCAGAACCTCTACCTGGTATTTCTTCCGTTAAGACCCTAATGTGGTCCTTCTCTACAGTCTAGGACATCACCGTGATCCTCCTCTATAATTCAGAACTTCAAAATGATCATTCTTCGAACCTCATGACTCTTCTCTATATTTTCATACCTCAATGTGATCCTTCTTTATATTTCAGAAACTCAGGTTGTTGCTTCTTTATATATCAGAATATTATCGTGGTTCTTCTCGGTGGTTAATAAACTTAATGTGGTCCTTCTCAATATTGCAAAACCTAGTCTAGAACCTAACATGGTTCTTGTCTATTAGTTTCAGATGCTCAAGACTACCTAAACATATTTCTTGGCTATAGTTCAGAACTTCAACATAATGTTTCCTCGCCACGTTTGTAAATTCTGTTATAAAAATTATATTCTGTTGCAATATTTTAAAATCATTTCTGCAATATAAACTATTATTTAATACAAAGAAAAGGTTCATTAAATATACCTGTTCATTAAAGTACCTGGAATAATGAAACAACCTCTTTAGATCAGAAAAATTCATCTTTTTATATGAGAAAGAGTTTCGGTCTTAAGAATTTTATTTATTTAAAAAACACATTGTTTTTTTGTCAACCTAGAATCTTTATTATTTACTGTTATTTTCAGTGTAATATCTGTTTTTATAATTCAAGATATTATTTACAAATTACTTTAACAAAAAACTATTTTTTTTATTTTCAGGTAAGTGGACAAAATGCTATTGAAATCATCTGAAATCGTGTACGATAGTCAAGGTAAATACTAAGTAATAACTAAGGATTAGATGACCCAGTCAGGTAACTCTACTGGTCATCTACTAAGGAGTATATAACCTAACTGGTCGGCAACTAAGATGTAGATAACGTTATTGGTCATCAACTAAGAAGTAGATAACGCTACTGGTCGTCAACTAAGATGTAGATAACGTTATTGGTCATCAACTAAGAAGTAGATAACGCTACTGGTCGTCAACTAAGAAGTAGATAACGCTTCTGGTCGTCACTAAGGAGTATATGAACCAACTCGTATTTAGCTAAGGATTAGATTAATCAATTGGTAGTATACTATGTAGTAGATAACCCAACAGGTCCTCTACTAAGGAGTAGATAACGCAACTGGTCCTCTACTAAGTAGTAGATAACCCTACTGGTCCTATACTAAGGACTAGATAAATCAACATGTCATATAAATACTAAGGAATAGATAACCAAACAGGTCCTCCACTAAGTAGTAGATAACCCTGCTGGTCCTCATCTAAGGACTAGATAAATCAACTTGTAATATAGCTACTCCTTAGTATATGAAAAGGGAGTATATAACCTAACTGGTCGGCAAGTAAGAGGTAGATAACGCTACTGGTCGTCAACTAAGAGGTAGATAACCCTACTGGTCCTATACTAAGGACTAGATAAATCAACATGTCATATAAATACTAAGGAATAGATAACCAAACAGGTCCTCCACTAAGTAGTAGATAACCCTGCTGGTCCTCATCTAAGGACTAGATAAATCAACTTGTAATATAGCTACTCCTTAGTATATGAAAAGGGAGTATATAACCTAACTGGTCGGCAAGTAAGAGGTAGATAACGCTACTGGTCGTCAACTAAGAGGTAGATAACGCTTCTGGTCGTCAACTAAGAAGTAGATAACGCTTCTGGTCGTCACTAAGGAGTATATGAACTAAATCGTATTTTACTAAGGATTAGATTAATCACTTGGTAGTATACTATGTAGTCGATAACCCAACAGGTCCTCTACTAAGGAGTAGATCACGCAACTGGTCCTCTACTAAGTAGTAGATTACCCTACTGATCCTATACTAAGGACTAGATAAATCAACTTGCCATATAGCTACTCCTTAATATGACAAGTGGTAGATAACCATACTGGTCATCTACTAGGGAGTATATAACCTAACTGGTCGGCAACTAAGAGGTAGATAACGCTACTGGTCGTCAACTAAGAAGTAGATAACGCTACTGGTCGTCAACTAAGAAGTAGATAACGCCACTGGTCGTCACTAAGGAGTATATGATCCAAATCGTATTTTAATAAGGATTAGATTAATCAACTGGTAGTAAACTATGTAGTAGATAACCCAACAGGTACTCTACTAAGGAGTAGATAACCCTACTGGTCCTATACTAAGGACTAGATAAATCAACTTGTCATATACGTACTCCTTAGTATATGACAAGTGGTAGATAACCCTACTGGTCATCTACTAGGGAGTAAATAACCTAACTAGTCGGCAAATAAGAGGTAGATAACGCTACTGATCATCAACTAAGAGGTAGATAACGCTTCTGGTCGTCAACTAAGAAGTTGATAACGCTTCTGGTCGTCACTAAGGAGTATATGAACCAAATGGTATTTTACTACGGATTAGATTAATCACTTGGTAGTATACTATGTAGTCGATAACCCAACAGGTCCTCTACTAAGGAGTAGATCACGCAACTCGTCCTCTACTAAGTATTAGATTACCCTACTGATCCTATACTAAGGACTAGATAAATCAACTTGCCATATATAACCCTACTGGTCATCTTCTAGGGAGTATATAACCTAACTGGTCGGCAACTAAGAGGTAGATAACGCTACTGGTCGTCAACTAAGAAGTAGATAACGCTACTGGTCGTCAACTAAGAAGTAGATAACGCTACTGATCGTCAACTAAGAAGTAGATAACGCTACTGGTCGTCAACTAAGAAGTATATCGCGACCTATGAGTGTAAAGGCTCTAACTCCAATTTTTTAAATTGTATAGGAGAGGCAAATACTTACTGTATATGAATGTTTTTATAAAGGGTATATGGACTAAGCGCTTTTAAGATTCAGCTTTTAAAGGTGACAAAGCATGTTTTTTTTTGGTATTTTGTTTTTTAATCGATGTATATCCAACTTAGGCAAAAGATAGGCAAAAAGTGGACTTAACGCCTTTTCACTCTTAGGTAGCGATATGATCCAAATCGTATTTTAATAAGGATTCTATGTAGGAGATAACCCAACAGGTACTCTACTAAGGAGTAGATAACGTAACTGGTCCTCCACAAAGTAGTAGCTTACCATACTGGTCCTATACTAAGGACTAGATAAATAAACTTGTCATATACGTACTCCTTAGTATATGACAAGTGGTAGATAACCCTACTGGTCATCTACTAGGGAGTATATAACCTAACTAGTCGGCAACTAAGAGGTAGATAACGCTACTCGTCGTCAACTAAGAGGTAGATAACGCTACTAGTCGTCAACAAAGAAGTAGATAAGGCTACTAGTCGTCAACTAAAGAGTATATGAACCAAATCGTATTTTACTTAGGATTAGATTAATCAACTGGTAGTATACTATGTAGTAGATAACCCAACAGGTACTCTACTAAGGAGTAGATAACGCAACTGATCCTCTACTAAGTACCCTACTGGTCCTATGCTAAGGACTAGATTAATCAACATGTCATGTACTAAGGAGTAGATAACCAAACTGGTCGTTAACTAAGTAGCTTGTTTATCTGATTACGCCATAAGATGAAATACCATATCTAGCAGTACTCTTTAGTGCATTTAAACCTAAATAATTGTTATCAATAGATCTCTACTCAGATCAGATCAGTCAGTGGTCACAATTTAACCTGTGCTGGGATTAGTAGACTCAAGTAAATGCATTTTTAATCTTAATACCTTGCATTTTATCAGAAACCTGCAAACGCAAATAAACAAATTCCTGCGAATTATTTGGCGTATATTTTGGCCTAATACCATTACTAACATTACCATTAAGTCTTCAAACATATGAGATGTGCATCAAACTTGTATAAAATGTTTCTAGCAATCCTAAACGAAGACCTCTCAATTATCGACGAGAGCACAAGGGAAACCTATTGGTCGTTGAAGTCATAGAAGTCGCCCAGATGTGTCGTCTATTTTAAGAATGCTAAACTGGTTGAAATATCTAAGCTAAGGATAATGAACAGTTGAGCCATCTACGCTTAGGATGCTGACCAGTTAGATCGCTATCGCTGAGCTGTTTTTCAATTTACAATAGTAAACAATGAATATGGTCATCTGCTCTAAAGATGATGATAGGCAGTTGGGTCGATCACTGATGGGATCACCTGGAGGTGATTGACTGTAGTGTAGAGCAGGACCTATCCGTGATCGACTATTTTTTAGATTTAGAGTATAGTTCGAGACTTGCCTGGTACACGAACTACCCAACTCCTACCACAACATTTCCTAAAAGTCTAATCGAATACTATCCAATACGTTGAACTTTGACTTCAATTTAACTGAAATCATTGGAAAATGTATTAAGTATTTAGATTCGTATTTCCCTTAGACATCCAATAATAACAAATCTAGCTCTTAAAGCTTAAAGAACTTCAGCTGTATCATTTAAATTAAGGCCCTAAGTATGTTTGTCGGTAATCCGTTTTATGACATTTTAAGTAATTTGAGCAATGTCCGTCTGTCTGTCTGCTTGGTACTCTCGAAAGTAGCAATCGATTGACCAATTTTGCATGTGGTAATATCTAAACGCTTCTCAGTGCGTTAATCTGGTTACAAAAAAATTATCAAAAAAAATCCCCCCATTAAAAAAAGAAATACCCGTAACAAAGCTCCATAACTAATTTCAAGTTTACTTTGATAAATCTTTTCTTTCTTTTCTATGATATACTTTGCAAAAAGTAGGAAACAATGAACAAAATAAATCTAGTTCACAAAAGTAAAGGTAAATGCCCTGAAGCCGGCATTACTGATGCTCAAGAGCAAAGGTTACCCCCCGCCTATGGGTAACTACCATAAAACCTCACCCAAATGGCGGCCAAAAAAAAAAACGGGGCTAAACAATTCATTTCAGTTTGTTTTGATCTTATTTTTCGTGTATTTTTCTGGTCTCAACTGTGTTTTTTTACAATTTCATAAAATAAATCACAGGAAATTATAATTCTTCTTTTATTATATCTTTTTTAGGGTTTACTATCGTATTTTGCCATGTTTTTCTCAAAGAGATTTAATTCATTGTTGTTGCTTGTTATTGTAATAATTTATTTCCTAAAAAAAACTTGAACTAATTTGCTTAATTCGAATTTTAAAAGCTTTTGTTTATCTATCCCAATTGCCATTTTGGTGAGGATCTTTTAAAATAGTTTAAAATCTCGGATATCTTGGGTAATTATAACAAAAAAAATTTATATGCTATGTTTTTTTCTTTTGGCTCCATGATCAACCATAAGACCCTCTACATAATTTATGGTGGGGGATTATAGCAAATATTTTGCTTTATACAATAAGAGTGTTGTGGGAATTAAGCTGCTAATAGTATAGCTAACAGAAATAATCTTATTGTGATCTTAAGTTGTTTCTTATAATTAAGACATTTACTAACTGTGATGTCAATAGCCGACTTCAAAGAGGTCGATTGCTTTAGATTTGTGGGATGAAATAGAAAAAACAATCAGTTTTTCTTTTGTAGACATTAAAAAGGAACCATCAATTTGAAATGGGATATTTGAATACGCAAATCAAAAGATTAGCAAGATTTCAAACATAAGTCAAGGGTAACAAACTTTCACAAGATGTTTCAAACCGTCTTCGAACTTCAGGCTGAAGGTAAGTGTTACCATTTCCACTACTATTAACTCGTCGGACATTAGTGAAGTGTTTCAAACTACCATAGGTTGCATCAAACTGCCATAGGTTTGCATCAAACTACCATAGGTTGTATCAAACTGTCATAGGTTTGCATCAAACTAACATAGGTTGCATCAAACTACCATAGGTTGCATCAAACTACCATAGGTTGCATTAAACTACCACGAGATCCATGGACATAAGCTTGAAACTATAACGACGAGTTTCCCTCGGTAGAAGGGATATGCTCGCGGGAGTAGGTTCGTTACAGAAAATTTATATTTGCAGCGACAGAGAGTAATAAGACAGGCAAGTTTGATTGCAAATAATTCCAGATCCGGTATTTCCTTTATTGAAGTTCTCTCTTATAAAACTTATTACTGCTTATTCTACTCTTAGTTCTCTGGTTCGGATGAGATCTCACGGTGGGATACGTTGGGTCTCAGAGGTTACGGGGTCTGGTCAGGCTAGTTCTCGGTTGATGGTGAAGCTGGCGTATCGAGAATCTGCTCCTGTGATGAGGTTCTCAGATGGGATGTCCGCCGACGCTCCAAGTCTCGTGACAAAGCAATATTAATCAATTGGACGTCCGTCGACTCTCCAAATCTCGCGACGATATTTTTGACGTCCGCCGACAGTCCAAATCTCGCGACGTAAGCTTGCTTAATATATTGGACATCCGTGACTCTTCAAATCTCGTGGCGATGAATTAATTAATAAATTGGACGTCCTTCGACTCTGCAGATCTCGCGACAAAATAGATTAATAGGTTGGTTGTCCGCCGACAAACCGGTTCCACTCGCGACGAATTGTTTAATAGGTTGGCTGTCCTCCGACAAACCAGTTTCACTAGCGACGTATTAATTTAATAGGTAGGCTGTTCTCCGACAAACCAGTTTCGCTCGCGACAAATTAATTAAGTAGGTTGGTTGTCCACCGACAACCCGGTCTCACTCTCGACAAATTGGTTTAATAGTTCGGCTATCCGCCGATAAACCTGTTTCATTCGCGACACGTTAATTTACAATGTTGGCTGTCCGCCGACAAACCAGTTCCGTTCGCGACAAAATAGATTAATAGGTTGGTTGTCCGCCGACAAACCGGTTTCACTCGCGACGAATTAATTTAATAGGTTGGTTGTCCGCCGACAAACCGGTTTCACTCGCGACAGATAAATTTACTATGTTGGCTGTCTGCCGACAAACCAGTTCCGGTCGCAACAAAATAGATAAGATTAACTCCAAAGAAAAGCGAAGGGCATCAAACCTCCATACGATGCTTCAAACTACAATAAAGTCCGCCGAACTTTAGGTTCAAACTAGACATCAATGTTTAATTCGCTTTCAAATCCATATACTACCATTTGCATTACTTTCCAGTCTTCAGGCATTAGTGAAGGGCATCAAACTTTCGTAATTAAATCCATTTAATCCGGCTTCAAATCTCAAAATATAAGTGAAGAGCACCAAACTTTCATAAAATGCTTCAAACTACAATCAAACATCGACTTCAAACCAAATGTTACCATTTTTCTTCCAATTATTCTTACACATGATGAGGGTATGAAACAATAATAGGCTGCATCAAACTGCTATAAGGTTCACTAATCTTCAGCTTAAAACTTGTGAAATATAAAATCAGAGCATTCAACTTTTGTAAAATGCCTCAAACTATCTCTACGCTCCGACCAACAACGATATATGGCATTACTAGACTTGGGACGAACTCGTTCCTTTAGGGTGACCAGACACAATATTATAAACATAATAATCAGCAGGTCTTGCCAGGTCATCTTAAAGTTCGATTTCAAGAACTAGTGAACGTGTTCAAGATCGTGTGAACGGGTTCGACCCAAGTCTAACCATTACACTTGTTTTCAAGTTTTCTAACAAAAGGTGAAGGCTTCGAACTTCAGTAAGATGATTATGGTATTTTATAGGCTGCATGAAACTATCATAGGGTCCAACAATCTTCAGCGTCGAACGGGAAATTACTTAACACGCATTCAAATCTAAAAACGTGAAGAGCATCAAACTTCTGTAGGATGCTTCAAATTAAATACACCATTAATCTTGCAGGGCAGCATAAGATATGACATCGGACCATAAGATGCTTTAAAGTACGATAAGGTCCTTCGATCTTTATCTTCAAACCAAATATTTCCTTTCTATTCAAGCTTGCTTCAGTTCCATTAGGCCACAATTATGACTAAAGGATATCCACACAGAGCTAGACCTTAGTATAATCGATTGTGAAAGCCTGATAGAGGAAGACTTCTTTGAACGTCGGTAGAATATACCCCTTAGGCGAACTCTAGTATAAAGGAATACCACTGAAAATGAAATATTGTTGGTAGACCTCTAGAGTCGACTATAAAACAGGTGAAGTACTATCCTTGAAGACAATCTTCAGCGTCGAACTAGAAATTACTTAACTCGCTTTCAAATCTGAAACCATAAAAAGTACCAAACTTCTCTTGAATGCTTAAAACTATGTACACCATAAACTTGCAGGACAGCATAAGATAAGGACATTGAACTACCATAAGACGTTTTCAAATACAATAAATTCAATCGATCTTTATCTTCAAACTAAATGCTTTACTTTCTACTCGATTTCATATCTGAAGGACTTCAAACCAGCGTAAGTTGCATCAGACAAAAGTTGCATTAGAAAAAAATCACTCGTAAAGGAAGACCCCTCAGAGGCCATCCCTAGTGTAGATAAGAGTTCGGCTATAGTATACAGGAAGCGAGGTTGATTTTAGAATAAAGGTCCTAGCAGTGGTCGACAGTAGAATGGCTGAACACATCGCAGAGGGCGATTGTACGATAGAGAACGACTTCTCAGAAGTCGACTGTGGAATAGAGGAAGGCCTTTCGCAGGTAGGAAATGAAAACTGGAAAGAATAGTAGGATAGAGGAGAATAGTAGGATAGAAAGAATAATTAGAATCGTAGGATAGAGAAAGATCTTACAGAGTTCGACTGTCAGGTAGTAGAAGATCTCTCTGAAGTCGGCGGTAGAAAATACAAATATCGAAGGTCGAATCTAGCATAAAATACAAAGACATCAAGTCGACTACGAGTATACTGTAGAATAGGGAAAGAACTCTTAGGACTAGTATACGGAATACCTAGAACTGCGAAATCCTTTGAGTTCAACGGCGGAATAGAGGCAAGAAAAACTGCCGATGAGGCTGTTTTTTGTTGTCGAGAAGAATCTTTGATGAGACCTCACCTTTTTGCATAGAAAACCCTAGTACGAGAACGTCTTCTATTGTCAATGCAAAAACTTCGGTGAGATCAATTTCCATTTTCGAGGAAGATATTCGATGAAGTAGACTTACATTTCCCAAGAAATCATCCGATGAGTTCGTACGATTGGACACCTTCTATTGACGAAGAAATCCTTCTATGAGATTGTCTTCTATTGTCTACGAAAACTTCCGATGACCTGGGTTCTATTGTTGAAAAAGACCTCAGACAAGGTCGTCTTCAACTGTAGAGGAAAATCTGCGATGAGCTCGGCTTCTAGCGTCAAGGCAGGAAGGAAGGATCTTTCATCGATTATGACTTTTAATAAGGGCATCTTCTGTGGTCTGTATAGACATCCGAGAGGATTTCTTCTATTGTCGAGCGAAACTTCCGATAAATACGTCTTTTATTATCGGGGAAGACCTTCGATGAGGTCCGCCTCTAATATCAAGGGATACCTCCAATGAACTCGTCTTCTTTTGTCGAGGATAACCTCCAATGCACTCGTATTCTATTGTCGCGAAAATCCTCCGATGAGTTTGTCTTATGTTGTAGTTCGTTTTGTATTGTCGAGGCAGAGCTCACACGGGTCGTACTTTTTGACTTCCGCTGTCGACGTCTTCTATTGTCGATGAAGACCAAGGGTTCTATTGTTGATGAAAACTACTGATGAGAACATCTTCTGTTGTCGAGGAAGACCTCTGATGATGTTGCCTCCTGATCTGATCCTCCGATGAGGTCATCTTCCTTCTATTGTCGAGGAAACGCTGCGATGAGGTCGTCTTCTTCAATGAGGTAGGATTCTATTGGTGAGGAAGACCTCCCACGAGGTCGGCTTTTATTGCGAAAGAAAACATCCGGCTTCTACTGTCGAGGAATACATCCGAGGAGTCGAGGACGACATCCAATATGTTCATCTTTTTTAAAAAAAATTTCCGATGAAATCATCTTTGTTTGTTGAGGATAATATCCGATTAGTTCATATTCTGTTGTTGAAGAAGACCTCAATCAGGTCGTCTTATATTGTGGAGGTAAACCTTCGACGTGTTCGTCTTCTTTTGTCGATCAAGTTGTCTTCCTCTGTCGAATCAAACCTCCGATAAGGTTGTCTCGTATTCTCGAAGCAGATCAGGAGTTCGACTGTAGAATTAAGGAATACCTATGAAGTCTACTGTTATAGAAGAAGACCTCAGAGGTTGGTAGACTGTAGAATAGAGTAAGATCTCTGAGTTAGATACCCTATGAGGTCGACTCCCGTATAAAGGATGGTCTATGAGGACGAAAGTAAAATTTAGTAAGACCTTTGAGATTAACTTAATTAAAATATAGAACAATATCTTATAGATCGATTGCAGAATAGAGGAAGACATCTTAGAGATAGACTTTAGAAGGTCCCTTAAATGTCGACTTTAGTAAAAGAAAACTCTTCGGAGGACGACTCTTATCTAGAAGAAGTAATATTAGAGGTCACGTCTATTATATTGAAAGATATCGCAGAGATCGAATCTAGTACAGAGGAAGTCCTATCAGACTTCACACTTATCCAGAGGAATACATCTGATGTCGAATCTAAAAAAGGTAGACTTGACCCTAGAGTAAAGAAAAAACATCTAAGGTCAAATGCATATTAATGAAAGGCTTCTGAAGTCGACTGTGGAGTAAGATCTTTGAAGTTGTTTCTATTAGAGAAAAAGGCCCCCAAAAACGGTAGACTGTAGAATAGAGTAAGATCTTTGAGTTAAATTCTAGAAGATTTATTGTGACCTGCAAGATAGACTCTCGTATAGTGGATGTTCTGTGAGGTCGATGGTAATATTTAGGAAGACCTTTGAGTCCATCCTAATTAAAATAGAGGACAATCTCGAATGCAGAATAGAGGAGGGCATCTTAGAGATCGACGGTAGAAGGTGTCTTGGAATTCCACTTAAGTGTACAGAAAGAGCCTTCAGAAATCGACTCCGGTTTAGATGCAGATGCCTTAGGGAGAGATAGATAGAGGTTGATTGTAGTTTAGAGAAAGGTCTATCAGATATATAGTAGAGAGTAAGACATCTCAGGCATCGACTCTATTATACAGCCCTGTTCTGGTACTCACCTCACATTTATCTCACTATCTGACGAATAACCAGTTGTCCGGCAACAACAGAGAGTATTGGCTGTCGAACTTGTGCTTAAATAAAGCGAAACATGCGATTTGCTTGCCACGCCCTACTGGTTTCAGTCATGATAGTGTCTTGTAAACCATCTCCATCTTTAGATAGTCTAAGACCTCACAAAGTTCGGATATAGTCTAGTGTATGTCCTCTGTGTGATCGATTCTAGTAAAGATGAAGTCCTATAAGATCGACCCAGAGTTTGACTATAGAAAATGGGGAAACTTTTAAAAATGTCCACGGAGTTCGTCTACGAGTATAAAACACAGGGTTCGATTGTATGCTTAAATAACTTAAATCGACTATTACTTGAACGACCTATCCCTTAGATCGACTATTACTAGGATCGACTGAATCGACTATTCCGTGGAACGACTTGGAAATAGAGGAAGATTTCTAAGTTCGACTGTAGAATAAGGGAAACCCTGTGATGTCATTTTCACAACTGTGGAAGACCTCTGAGTTTTTCTGTAGAACAAAGAGTTCGATTGTATGCTTGGATCCCTTCGATCGACTATCCCTTAGATCAATTCTCCCTTGAAACGATTCTCCTTAAGATCGACTCTCCCTTGGATCGAATATCCTTTGGAATAAAGGAAACTCTGTAATGTTTTCTTCACTACTGTGAAAGACCTCTGAATTCGTCTGAGTTCCTTCGATCGACTATCCCTTAGATCAATTCTCCCTTGAAACGATTCTCCCTAAGATCGACTCTCCCTTGGATCGAATATCCTTTGGAATAAAGGAAACTCTGTGATGTTATCTTCACTACTGTGAAAGGCCTCTGAGTTCGTCTGTAGAGCACGAACTCTGTGTTGAATGGTTGGATCCCTGGGATCGACTACCCTTCGATCGACTATCCCTTAGATCAATTCTTCCTTGAAACGACTCTCACTTAGATAAACTATCCCTTGGATTGTCTATTCCATCGAAGGACTAGGAAATAATGGAAGATCTCTAAGTTCAACTGTGGAATAGAAGAAAACCTGTGATGTCGTTTCAACTACTGTAGAAATCCACTACGTTCGACTGTAAAGAGAAGAAGGCCTCTCAGACATTCAACTGTGTATAGCAGAAGACCTCTCAGACATTAATTAAAGTATAAAAGATGATAAATCACAGGTCTATGGAACACCTACAAGAGCTCGTATCCAGTAAAGAAATATCAAACTTCTGGAGGTTGCGTCAAACTAGCACCAGAAACAACAAAGTTAAGCTTTAAACAAAAAATAACCATGCAATTCGCTTCCAAGATCTTAAACACACGTTAAGGGCATCGCTTTACAACCCCCGTAGGTTGCTTCAAACAACCATCAAACTTTAGTTTCAAACTAAAATTGTTATGTAAATCTTTCTATTCGCTTTCAAACTAGTTGTTACCATTCTAACCATATGAACTGGCATAAAACTAGTTTTTAAACATGGGAACTTCAACATTCATATGACTTCCCACAGGTCTACATAGCACTGCCGACTAGTGGAATCGAGTAAATATACATTATACATCAAACTACCACCAAGAACAACCGAGATCTGCTTTAAGCTAAAAGTACCCATTCAACTAGCTTCCAAGTTCTTAAACATATGTCAAGGGCATCAAACCTTGCGATGGTTTGCTTCAAACCACCATCAAACTACCCATCGAACTTCAGCTTCAAACTGAAGGTTATCATGCAACTCCTTCGTTTCCATTCCAAACTAGTTGTTGCCATTTCAAGTGTATGGGTTAGCATCAAACTTCTTTTTGAACTTCGCAACTCAAATATCTGTATAGATAATCGAATCCTACTTTAAGCGGATATCTTATATAGAGTTATAAATATACTCGTGGCTTTTTAACTTTTTGCGACTCGAAAGAAAACTTTTCATGAATCTGCGGATAATATTTTTTTAGTTAATTTGTTTCTTATTTATTTTTTTGTATTTATCACAGAACGTCAAAATCTATCAGTTACGAACGAATAGGAATGAAATGTCACACGCGAAAAAACTTTTTTCGCACTAATCAATTAATATTAATTTGTTAATTGTGACATTTACAAAAAATTCGGGAATATCGGTCCGAAATCTGCGGAAAACCTTCCTCTTTGAAATCCTACTCGTTGAAATTCCTATTCGTTGGTGCTTGACAACTTACTCGCTCGGGGATGACATATCTTATTATTTATTATTTTTGGTTTTTATTGTTTTGTTATTTTGAATTTATTTTCGAATTTATCTGCAATTTAAATCAAGTCGATTTCCCACAAAAGTATTCAATACAATTCCTTAACAGACATACATATATGACCCTGACTTTCTTCAGTATCATAACAACGTCTATCAATTTTGGTATTCAGCTATCTTAATAAGACATTTATTATCGCGGCAAAGATAACACCGCTCCCACACACGAAAAAAAACTCAATTACCAAAAAGAAAAAATTTGATTTGGTTCCCCGCAAAGATTCCCTTACTATGATTTAAAATTGCCTAACTTTTTTATTGATTTCGTTACGATTTTAAACACCGTTTTTTTGTGGTTGATTACACTCCCCTCACCACCATGATTAATGGTCCGGCAAACAAATCTCCAATACCCCAAATTTTGGCTGTGGCTAACCTGCAGTAACTGAATATACAAAAAAGCCCAGCAGACATAATTGTTTCGGACATTTGTTTCTCTTTGAATATATATATATATTTTTTTTTTGATTTAAGCGGCCAGAAACATAATTAATACCAACACATTATAAAATAGCTTAAATATTAATTAATTACCATCATCAAATCAAAGGCAACATGAAGAGGAGCATTCCATAACGCTTTCAAATCGATATGAAATCGATGAACTTCTCTGAACATGAAAAAATGTGATAAATGCTAATAGGCGCCTCAGATCCTCATTACTACGAGTCTATCGAATAGAATCGAACAAAAATAAACATTAATAAATGTGAGAGGGTATACAATGGAGCAGAGTGTTCTACTTGGGAAGAGACTCCCATTAAAAATAGAACAAAAAAAAACAATAATCAATTTTATTTTTAGGAGTTTCTGTTTGTTTTGCGGCAAAACACAAAAAACACATTCGAAATAAACATTTGGCAGTAAAAGTGGCAAATACTAATTGAACTTAGTTAGTCATGAGGGAAGTCTTAGTGAAGTTATTAAACAAATTGCATATTTGGCGCTTAAAGTGTTATTGTCTAGATAAAAGGGGAACTCGAGTTGAGAGAGTAATTATAAATAATAACAAAATATAGGGTAATTCCAAAGAAAATCGACCCAAAAATGACGATTTGAAAATTTTACATTTTTGATTTTGCTGAAATTTTGCATGCGCATACTGCAAGATGATACGAAATAATGACAGTTTACCGTGTGTCAAAATTTGTAGCGGTTTAGATTTTATAGGGTGACAAAGTAGGACATCTACATTGTTTTGTAAAAAATTAAGCTATGTTCAAGTCGCCATAACTTTTGAACGGAATGTCAGATTTAATTGAAATAAGTTCCATCTTAAAGATATTAACGATATTTCTAAGTATTACACACATAAGGATAACTATATGTGTATTAAGGATATCAAAAGGACGAAAATGTCCTTAATCCTTAATTATCCTGAAAAATGTATCTTCAATTTTTTTAATTTTATTTCTGAATATTACCCCCATATTGCTCCATAAAATATAAAATTTTCAGAATGGGTGCTCAATGGGTTCAAAAGATATGACTTATTTAATGTCCGTCTGTCTGCCCGTTTGACTGGTTTATGCCAGTGATATCTCTGAAAAGGAGTGACCGAATGACTTATAAATTAGTATGTGGTAATATTTTCCTCAAACCTACTTAATGTTTTGAAGTGGCCCATTTCGGACCCCTCCTTGTGGTACCTCCCTCACAAACGGTTAAGATTTTGTGACATGTTAAAACTGTTATAACTTCTGTACTACTCATGGGAATCCAATGAAATTTCATACATAGTAATTATTTCACCGTATTTATAAGTTGAACAAAAATGGGCGAAAATGTCACGCCCCTTTTGGTACCTCCCACACAAAGGGACCAATTTTTACAATAAGTTCACAGCTTATAACATTAATACCAGTGCATAAAAATACTTGAAATTTTGTGCAGTGTAATATTTTTATAGTACCTACAGGCCAGCACAAAGCGGGCGTTATTGCCCCGCCCCTTCTAGTACCTCTCACACAAATTCTAACAATTTTGTGAAATGTTGAAAAATTATAAACTCATTAAAGTAAACACATAAATAAAAAGCTCTAACATTTCAAAAAATTGTTAGAATTTGTGTGAGAGGTACTAGAAGGGGCGGGGCAATAACGCCCGCTTTGTGCTGGCCTGTAGGTACTATAAAAATATTACACTGCACAAAATTTCAAGTATTTTTATGCACTGGTATTAATGTTATAAGCTGTGAACTTATTGTAAAAATTGGTCCCTTTGTGTGGGAGGTACCAAAAGGGGCGTGACATTTTCGCCCATTTTTGTTCAACTTATAAATACGGTGAAATAATTACTATGTATGAAATTTCATTGGATTCCCATGAGTAGTACAGAAGTTATAACAGTTTTAACATGTCACAAAATCTTAACCGTTTGTGAGGGAGGTACCACAAGGAGGGGTCCGAAATGGGCCACTTCAAAACATTAAGTAGGTTTGAGGAAAATATTACCACATACTAATTTATAAGTCATTCGGTCACTCCTTTTCAGAGATATCACTGGCATAAACCAGTCAAACGGACAGACAGACGGACATTAAATAAGTCATATCTTTTGAACCCATTGAGCACCCATTCTGAAAATTGTATATTTAATAGAGCAATATGGGGGTAATATTCAGAAATAAAATTAAAAAAATTGAAAATACATTTTTCGGGATAATTAAGGATTAAGGACATTCTCGTCCTTTTGATATCCTTAATACACATATAGTTATCCTTATGTGTGTAATACTTAGAAATATCGTTAATATCTTTAAGATGGAACTTATTTCAATTAAATCTGACATTCCGTTCAAAAGTTATGGCGACTTGAACATAGCTTAATTTTTTACAAAACAATGTAGATGTCCTACTTTGTCACCCTATAAAATCTAAACCGCTACAAATTTTGACACACGGTAAACTGTCATTATTTCGTATCATCTTGCAGTATGCGCATGCAAAATTTCAGCAATATCGAAATTCATAAATTTTCAGAGTGGGTCGATTTCCTTTGGAATTACCCTATATAAAAACTTGTATAAAATCGGACAATTTATTAACAAACATGACTAGTATCAATAATATTGTAACTTTAAATAAGACGTTCCTTCAGAAAAAGATCCCCCAACAACGGAGAACAACTTCTTCAGTAGCTAAAAACTACTGAGAAAAATCTTCTAAAGTACTCGACAAAACATCTCATGAAGTCAACTTTAATTTATAGATCCACTCTGTTATAAAGCGGGACTTCTAATGAGGTCGAGCAGATTTCCCACTATGGCGACTCTAGTAGATGAACATTTAAACATCTAAAGAAGTCGACTCAAAACATCTACATAATGGAGTTTATCCAAGTCAGTAGAAAAGTTCTAAAGAAGTCGATTTCAGTGCAGAGAAGACGATAAACTTCTACCAGAGTCGACTCTACATATGTCTAAGACCGAGTGTAGACCGAGAAAAATACACTCAAATAAGTCAGCTCTTGTAAAGAGGAGGTACAGAGCAAGACTTCACATGAGTAGTACAGATGAAGCGTTCTGAAAGCCGACTTCAGTATAAAGAAACACTTCTAAAAAGGTAGTATTCAGTGCAGGGTAAACTTTCTACAGAGGTATAGAGAAAAACTTCTAAAGAAGTCAGCTAAAAAACTGTTGTATAGATGAAGTATAGAAGAGGAAGGAAAAAATGTCGGCTCTTATATAGAGGAAATGTAGGACAAGACATTTGATGAAGTCGATTCTAATATAGAGGAAAACTTCTACAGAAGTCGTCGACTCCCTTGTTAACAAAACCTTTTACAGAAGTCGTAGACTTCAGTACAAACGAAAGCTTTTAGAGGAAGATCTCGGAGATCAACTATAGTGTAGAGGAAGATCTCGGAGGTCGACTCTAGACTAGAGGAAGATCTCGGAGATTGATTCTAGTATAGAGGAAGATCGACTCTAGCAAGGAAGATCTCTGAGATCGACTCTAGTACGGAGGACGATCTCGGAGATAGACTCTAGTATAGTGGATGATCTCCGAGATCGATCCTAGTATGCCTCTTCAGCTAGTATATATGAAGATCTCGGAGAACGACGCCTGAAATCGACTCTAGTATAGAGGAAGGTATCGGAAATCGACTCTAGTATAGAGTAAGATCTATCATATCGTCTCTTGTATAAAGGAATATCTCAGACATCTAATCTAGCAAAGGTGAAGATCTCTGAGATCGATTCTAGTATAGAGGAATATCTCTGAGACTGATTCTACTATAGAGGAAGATCTCGTAGATCTACTTTAGTATAGAGGAAGATCTCTGAGATCGGCTCTAGTTAAATAAATATCTCTTAGATCTACTCTACATAGTATGACATTGACTCTAGTATATAGAAAGATCTCTAAGAACAGCTCTAGTATAGAGGAAGATCTCGGCTATCGACAATAATATATGAGAAGACTTCGGAGTTCGACCCTAGTATAGAGGAAGATCTCGGAGATCGACTCTGGTATAGAAGAAGAACTCTGAGATCGACTCTAGTAAAGAGGAAGATCTCTATAAGAGGAAGATGATCGACTACAGAGGAAGATATCTGATATTGACTCTAGAATATAGGAAGATCTCTGAGAACGACTCTAGAATAGAGGGAGATCTCTGAGAACGACTCTAGTATATAGGAACACCTCTGAAATCGTCTCAAGTATAGAGAAAGGTATCGGAGATCGACTCTAGTATAGAGAAATATCGATCAGATTGTCTCTTGTATAAAGCCACACCTCTGAAATCGAATTTTTTTTCTCGGATATCGACTCTAGTCTTGATGAAGATCTCGGAGATCGATTCTAGTATAGAGGAATATCGACTCTAGTAAGGAAGAAGAGCTCGGAGATAGACTCTAGTATAGAGGAAGGTTTCTAAGATTGTCTCTAGTATAGAAGAACATCTGTGAGATAGGCTCTAGTGTAGAGGAAGATCTCGGAGATCAGCTGTAGTATAGGGGAAGATCTCGTAGATCGACACTGCTATAGAGGAAGATCTCGGAGATCGACTCTAGACTAGAGGAAGATGTCGAAGATCAATTCTAGTATAGAGAAAGATCGACTCTAGCAAAGAAGATATCTGAGATCGACTCTAGTATGGAAGACGATCTCGGTGATACACGCTAGTATAGAGGAAGGTATCGGAGATCGATACTACACGGGGCAAAATCGCCTTTTTTGATATGTTTGAATCGAAAGAAAATATACTTGGAACACAAATTTTTAAATATTATATATTTTCGATCAAATAAATTTTATTTGAAAATCAATAAAATGTATTTAGAACGCATATGTTAATATATTAGAATAAAATATATTTGCGAATTAATTTTCTCAAATAAAATATGTGTTTAAATACAAATAAAATTATTGTTTATGAATATTTCCAAAAATATTTTATTAAAAAAAATTCAAAACTTTGATGAATTTCTCGAATTTTAGTTTTAATTCTTTTCCTGGTTTTCGAATTATGTATTCCTATTAAAAATGGCATACTTAGCATTAACTTCTATTTGCAAAACTTATTTTTATTTTCTAACTATTCCAAGTCATTATTTTTAATTATAAAGTAATTTTACTAATATTAAAAATTTCGAAAAATTACCTTTCAATTGCTGAAAACTTAAAACAACTAAACAAACAACTATATTCACGCAAATAGATGTTTGTTTGGGAAATAACATATCCAAATGAAAAATATTAGGATGTAAACATAGTTTTGTTTAGAACAACATCCTCCCAAACATATAATATTTGTATGTGTCAAATATTATATATTTGGAGTGCACCCTAAAAATATATATGTTTCGAGCAGAATATGTTTGGGACAATATACTACAGAGGCGATTTTTTTTCAGCGTGTAGTATAGAGGAAGATCTACTCTAGTAAGGAAGAAGAGCTCGGAGATAGACTCTAGTAAAGAGGAAAATCTCTAAAATCGACTCTAGTATAGAGAAAGATCTCTGAGATCGACTCTAATATTGACGAAGATCTCGGAGACCGACTCGAGTAAGGAGGAAGATCTCGGAGATCGACTCTAGTGAAGAGGAAGATCTCGTAAACAGGAAGATGATCGACTACAGTAAAGAGGAAGATATCTGATATCGACTCTAGTATATAGGAAGATCTCTGAAAACAACTCTAGTATAGAGGGAGATCTTCGAGAACGACTCTTGCATATAGGAACACTTCTAAAATCGACTCCAGTATAGAGGAAGGTATCGGAAATCGACTCTAGTATAAAAAATATCGCTCAGCTTGTCTCTTGCATGAAGCCACACCTCTGGCATCGAATTTGGCATAAATGAAGATTCCTGTAGTTATATTTTGTACATCGAAATTCTTCGTATTATTTTTATTCTCTGAGATCGACTCTAGTAAACATCAAGATCTCTTAGATCGACTTTAGTAAAGTGGAGGATCTCTAAGATCGACTCTAGTAAAGAGGAAGTAAAGAGGAAGAACTCTGAGATCGAATGTAGTGTACAGGAAGTTCTAGTTTAGAGGAAGATCTCCGAGTATAAAGGAAAATAATTGTGATCGACTGTAGTACAGGGGAAGATCTCTGCCATCGACTCTAGTATAGTCGCAGATATCTGGGTATAACTGTAGTATAGAGAAATATTTATGGTTGGACTCTAATATTTATATGCGAAGATACCACAGAATTCCTGTAGTTATACTATGTACATCAAAATTCTTCGTATTATTTTTTCTCCTAAAAATTGATTTAACCTATTTTGCCTTTTTAACGTTCCGTTATATTTTAAGTGCAAAATCATAAATTCATCGCAGTCATTAAATCTTCTATAGATATTATTGAGACATCTTGGAAATTTAAAAAAATACAATAATCATAAATCTAAGATAATAAAGCAACTAAAAATTGTGTTTTTTTTTCTGAAATTTAAATTTGTTTTTTTTTTGTGTTGTTGTATATCTGAAGAAAACAATACCCGTAAAAATCACAATGATAATAATAATAATTTGAAGCAAGTCATCTATACGAAAATCGAACAATTGGCCACCCGTGGAGTTGAACAACCATAACCATCTGAACTTTAATTCAAATCGTGTGAGAGGATAGATAGAGAGTGTAACACCAATTGGAATGATAATAAATTAATAAATGATTAGCTTTTTTCGTTATGAAAATTATTTTTGTTTTAAAGGAAACAAAATGGATGAAAAAGTGAAGATATATATGAACTGATGAAAGAACAATTATTGTAGGTCATGTGAACGGAGCTATCAGCAATTAAATGGAACTAGAACTATTTAGAATTATTTGATCGCAAAAAAAAATATAAATAAATGTGTTTATTGTTTGGACCTTACAGTCCATTTTTATTCCATTTTCTAAAAATTATTATTTTCCTTTGTCTTTTGTATTAAGAATGATTTCTCTAAATACTAGGGTTTTATAAAATTATAGCTCCAAATGTAGCAAAACATCCCATCCATATCGCACTGGCGCCCGAGCAGGAACCCTTTCACTTGAAGTCGTGAAAGGCTTTCAATATTGTTTGTTTTGTTGAACCAATATCAATATAATTTCAATTCGAAATCCAAAAGGCTAATATTATTGAACTTTAATAATTTTGTAGTCATTGCATACTTTAAAAGAAAATACAAACAAAATGTTGCTAAAGTAAAGTGTTTGACTACGAAATTTCTCATACTTTCGTTAACCGAAATTTGTTTTTCAACAATTTTTCAAGCCCAACGGATAAGTACGTAATGTGTTAATAATAAATATGAAGAATTGCTTAAAACCTTTATTATACCTTAAATTAAATTTTGATTCCAATACATAACTTAAACAAGACTTTTCCCAGCCCCAAACTTTAACCAAAGTTCCCCAAAAACTTTAGGGTTTATTTAGAACAAATGTTGAAATAAAAAACTGTTCACGAAAATGCGCAATTTCATCGTTCTTATCACACTTCAGCCATAGAACAATCGATAGAACCATAAACACTTCGGGCCAATTAGCGGTGTTTCCTATACCATTTGGGCAATGGTGGTGGTGTTGCAACTCACAACTCAGCACTTTTACGCCCCAGACATCTTAAATGGGAAATGTGTGTTTTTATTGTTTTCATATGATGTTGACTTAACAAAAGTTTTGTTAATTTACTTTATTGCTAACTAATTTCTTTGTTGAAAACTGACCTCATCCATTAGAATTTAATCGACTTTTAAAGCAATGCACTTAAAAAAAAGGTGTGTGATTTGGTAATATTTGGAGGGGAGAAGTTCATGTAGAAGGGCGTTTTATTACGAAGCCTAACGCAACTCTGAAGTCGACTCTAGTCTACATATAGGACGATCGACTCGATTATGGAGTAATATCAGTAGTATAGAAGAAAACTTTGTATAGGAGATCTCTAAGATCGACTTCAGTGTAAAAGAAAATCTCAGAGCGACTCTAGTCTAGAGGAAGATCTCTGAGATCGACTTAATTATAGCGAATGATCTCTGAAAACGAATCTAGTGTAGAGGAAGATCTCTGAGATCGACTTTAGTATAGAGGAAGATCTCTGACATCGACTCTAGTATAGAGGAAGATCTCTGGAAACGACTTTTGTATAGAGAAATTTCTCTGAGATCGACTCTAGTATAGAGGAAGATCTCTGAGATCGACTCTGGTACCGAGCAGTGTTTCTGAGATCGACTTTGATATTGACTAAGATCTCTGAAATCGACTCTAGTCTAGACTGGGATCTTATAAATCAACCCAAGTATTGAGGAAGATCTCTGAGATCGACTCTAGTATAGTGGAAGATCTCTAAGATCGACTCTAGTATAGAGGAGATCTCTGATATCGACTCTAGTATAGAGGAATATCTCTGTGATCGACTCTAGTATAGAGGAAGATCTCTCATATCGACTCTTGTATAGAGGAAGATCGGTCAGATCGACTCTGGTATAGAGGAATATCTCTCAGATCGACTCTGGTATAGAGGAATATCTCTCAGATCGACTCTCGTATAGAGGAAGATCTCTCAGATCGACTCTAGCGTAGTACTAGTAGAATATCTCTGAGATCGACTCTGGTATAGAGGAATATCTCTCAGATCGACTCTAGCATAGTAGAATATCTCTGAGATCGACTCTAGTATAGAGAAAGATCTCTCAGATCGACTCTTGTGTGGAGGAAGATCACTGAGATCGAGGAAGATCCTTGAGATCGACTCTTGTAAGAAGAAGATATCTGAGATCGACTTAAGTTTGGAGGGAGATCTCTGATGTGGACTTTGGTACAGAGCAGCATCTCTGAGATCGACTATGGTATAGAGGAGGATATCTGAGATCGATTCTAGTAAAGAGGAAGGTCTCTTAGATCGACTTTAGTATAGAGGAAAATCTCTGAGATCGATTCTTGTTACGATGAAGATCTCTGGAATCGACTCTGGTATAGACTATTATCTCATAGATCGACTTTAGTATAGAGGAAAATTTCTGAATCGTGTTTACTGTAGAGGAAGATCTTTGAGATCGTCTCTTGTGTATATAGAGAAAGTTCTCTGAGATCGACTCTGATATCTACTCTGATATATATATAGATATCTGAGATCAACTTTGATATAGAGAACGATCTCTGCGATCGTCTCTGATATAGAGTAGATCTCTGAGATCGAATCTGGTATAGAGGAGGATCTCTGGAATCGATTTTGGTATAGAGGAGAATCTATGAGAACGTTTCTGGTCGTAACCATGTAGAGAAACCCCTTTCCGATCGACAGAAATTTTCGTAGTTTTTTTATTTTCAAAAAGTAAAAGCACTATCACTTCATTTGTCAGTAATTACATTAATTTAACACATCATAACCTTGGGGAATGAAAACAAAATAAGTTCCCAAACCAAATTCATCTCATACCCAACATCATTATAAATACTGAAGTTTCTGTGAGACAACAAATTTGACAGTCTGTCAATAAAATTACAATTGCCGGTATTTGTTATTAACAGACTCAGTGTTGATGTCGCTGACACTGTTGTTGTTGTCTTTTGTTAAGCAGACATGTTTAATTAGGGTTTTTACACGAACAACATGAAATGCGTACAGTGAGACACGCACTGCTGTCAATAGACGCCCAGACAAACCACCACCATTGACCGAGAGGAAAATAAATGAGCTGCCAGCATTATTGACTCATGGAAATACCCTAAAATATAGAAGAATTCCAAAGATAGGTCATATAAGAAAAAATTAAATGGTGTATGGAAGATGGAAATTAGTGACTATTTTTATGATTCCAATCAATCTGTAATTGCTATTATGTGATGATTTTTTTAATACTGTGGAGTTCAGTTGAAGATCAAAGGTCATTCGCGACTTCTAACTATGTTCGAAACATTTTATAAAAATTGTTTGTAACTATAATTCTGCATATCTTTGAGAAATTAGCTTTTTATCGATATAATTATTGTTATAATATGTGTTTTGTAAAAACCTCAAAAATGTACCATACAAATTCGTATAACTCAAATATTGTGGTACACTTTTGAGGTATTTAGTGAACTTGGATAATAACATAATTTATATCAATGGAAAGCCCTTTTTTCAAAGTTGTGCTGAATAATATTTATATTTCATTTTGTCAATTTATTGTAATCGAAAAGTTGTTAATGAAATCAGAAGAAAGCGAACTAGAATAATGTAGGAAGAGTTTTTGAAAAGCGTCTTAATTGCTTTTCAAAATATTTCCTTCAGTTAGTGTAACTAAACACTCGAATTTCGAGGGTTTGTTCTGCTAGTAATAATTAAAAACTCTATCCTGATTTTGTGGTACACTTTCAAGGTATTTAAGGTGCCTCGATTTTAATCACAATTATATTAGTGGAAAGCCTTCCTACCACAGATGTGCCGAATGTAAGACTTAATTTAACTTGGCAATTTTTAAATGAAAAAAAAATTTAATTATTTTTGTCCAAACTATAGAAAGTTGATATTCAGATTTTTTGTGGTACACTTTCAAGGTATTTGGGACCTTCGATTTTAATCACAATTATATTAGTGGAAATCATTCCTTCCACAGATGTGCCGAATGTAAGGCTAAATTTAACTTGGAAAGATTTAATATGAAAAAAAAATTAAATTATTTTTGTCCAAACTATAGAAAGTTGATACTCTGATTTTTTGTGGTACAATTTGAAGGCATCAAGTGTGCTTCCTTTTTACATCACAGTTCTGTCAATAGAAAGCACTCCTTCTACAGATGTGCTGAATGTAAAGCTCAATTTAACTTGGCAAGTTTTAATATGAAAAAAAATTAAATTATTTTTGTCCAAACTATAGAATGTTGATACTATGATTTTTTGTGGTACACTTTGAAGGTATTTAAGGTGCTTTGATTTTAATCACAATTATATTAGTGGAAATCCTTCCTTCCACAGATGTGCCGAGTGTGAGGCTTAATTTAACTTGGAAAGTTTTAATATGAAAAAAAATTACATTTGTTGTCCAACCTATAGAAAGTTGATACTCTTATTTTTTGTCACAGTTATGTCAATAGAAAGCACTCCTTCCACAGATGTGCTGAATGTAAAGCTCAATTTAACTTGGCAAGTTTTAATATGAAAAAAATTACATTACATTTGTCCAAACTATAGAATGTTTATACTCAGATTTTTTGTGGTACACTTTGAAGGTATTTACGGTGCTTCGATTTTAAGCACGTTAATGTCAATGGAAAGCCTTCTTCCCACAGATGTGCCGAGTGTGAGGCTTAATTTAACTTGGCAAGTTTTAATATGAAAAAAATTACATTATTTTTGTCCAACCTATAGAATGTTGATACTCTGATTTTTTGTGGTACAGTTTGAAGGCATTTAATGTGCATCGTTTTTAATCACAGTTATGTCAATAGAAAGCCCTCCTTAAGCAGATGTGCCGATTGTAAGACTTGATTTAAGTTGGCAAAGCTTTAATATGAAAAAAATTACATTACATTTGGTACACTTTGAAGGTATTTAAGGTGCCTCGATTTTAATCACGTTTATGTCAATGGAAAGCCTTCTTTCCACAGATGTTCCGAATGTAATGTTTAATTTAACTTGGCAAGTTATGATATGAAAAACAAATTAAATTATTTTTGTCCAAACTATAGAAAGTTGATATTCAGATTTTTGTGGTACACTTTGAAGGTATTTAGATGCTTCGATTTTAATTACGTTTATGTCAATAGAAAGCCTTCTCTCCGCAGATGTGCCGAGTGTGAGGCTTAATTTAACTTGGCAAGTTTTAATATGAAAAAAATTACATTACATTTGTCCAAACTATAGAATGTCTATACTCTGATTTTTTGTGGTACACTTTGAAGTTATTTAAGGTACCTCGATTTTTATCACGTTTATGTCAGTGGAAAGCCTTCTTTCCACAGATGTGTTAAATGTAAGACTTAATTTAACTTGGCAAGTTAAGATATGAAAAAAAATTAAATTGTTTTTGTCCAAACTATAGAAAGTTGATATTCTGATTTTTTGTGGTACACTTTGAATGTATTTCAGGTGCTTTGATTTTAATCTCGTTTATGACAGTGCAAAGCCTTCCTTCTGCAGTTGTGCCGAATGTATGGCCTAAACTTAATTATTTTGTTGTCAAATCTATATCATGCTGATTACTGTGTTACACTTTTCTAAAAAATAATTGTGATTTTTTTAAGTCTGTTACACTTTTTTTGTTTTGTAAGTTTTTTTACACTTTTACAACATCTAATACCTCAAATATAAATAAAATTATTTTTATGTGGATAACGCTATTTATTTAGATATGCAGAGGCATGTTTTTAATAAATTTTTCAAGACATCTTCTCCTCGAGCGAGTATGTAGCGTGCAACCAATGTTGCTAACTACCGCCTCATGTGGTATGTTGTGCATCAATATCAACCATTCAACCAACCTAAATTCAAACCTGACAATTTGGGGGGCGTAGTAATAATAAATGTCAATAAAAAATCATAGCCTCTAAAAGAAAACATAACATGCTGAACGAAAATAAAAAATAAAAGAAAATAAAATCAGAAAAATTACGCACCAATATTAAGGTAAACATGTTAAAAAGGGAGACTGATAACGTAACACAAAAATATAATGTTATGAAAAAGAAAATAAAAATATTGTTATTACAATTTTAACAAACGCTGGCTGCAATCAGTTGCCTCCCTTCGCAAAAGAAAGCTAAAATGGCGCACAGTGCTTTGAAATCGGCACAGATTATGAGAATCAAAATTTTGAAACGTGAAACGTTTGGCAGGATCGAGTAGTACATGCCATCCATCCATCATGAATCACATTCAATACAAAAAAGGGAAATATTTCTGTAATGAATAAAAACTTTAAAGTGAACTGTAAATACTTTTGCCTAATTCATGAAACGTTATTGATTTTAAGCAATCATGAAATCTAATCGAAAAGTTTTAATGTTTATAGCAAGATATGGATTAATGATAAAAGGAATTATGTTAGAATGACTGTCTGTATCTCAGGCTCACTTAGACTATGTAGTCCATTGTGATAACACAGGGGCAGAAGAAAAAATATTAGGTTTTCCTAGTCCCTCTCCGCAAAGATTGCTACCCTCCTCCGGTCATGCGACAGTTGAGGACTGTTCTTGAGTTCTCATCATGACAGACACAATAACTGAGAAGTTCTGGCTCTACAACAACTGCAGGGCCTTGGTGCGTACTGGGCTTCTAAGGTAGTTTCTAGTCCATTTGATTCGACAAACATATTATGTAGATTTTTAACTGTTCAGGCATCTCAATAATAGACAGTTAAGGGATATTTGTGAATTCTTTTTATTTCAGAATGTTGTATCTTAGACGTTCTGCTACTTTCGCAATAGCATTCAGTTTCAGGCTGACTTATTGGATATTAGGGAAGTCCACACATATCTTACCACCCGAAATCTGGAACAAAGAGGTCCTTTATTGGCGTTAATGGTTCTGAGTATAATTATACGCAAATTAGCAAACTATACATACGTCCGGTTTTTGTGGTTCCTAAGGCGTCATGAGAGTTATCTCAAATCATGAACCTAATAGGTGCATTTGTCTAGATATAGGTTAGGGCGGATGCCGGAGTTTCAAGCTTAAATCGGAACCATCTCCTAAATTTGATCAACTAGTTCCATTATTACGGACTGGCGTGTGATTTCAACAGACAGAAAGATGGACGTGTCTAAATAGTTTTAGAATTTTACGACGATTAAGAATATATGGCATTACGATGGCATTTTAGTGGAACACACAGGGTTCAAGAAGAAGATTAGTTGTGCAGAATGCAGATCATGGGGATCTTGGCTGCAGATTAAGCAAATGGCCCAAGATAGACAACCATGGACTACTTTTGCTTCCATCCTTTGCTCCGCCCAGGAGCTGTAATTTATTCAACATATATCGATACCTCCATTCTAAACTATGCTAAAGGTAGTTTTTCAGAGGAGGAGAACAAAGTTGGATGGAATTTTGAAATTTTTGTGGAATTCCTTTATAAGGAAAATCGAATGACCTGCACTATTTTGTGAATAACTTTTGATTGGGTTCACGGATAAACACCAATTTTTGACTGAATATAATTTGGAATATTTAGAAATTAAAAATGCAATCTCCTTAAAAACATGCTAATGTTTTAGAATGGAGGTATCGATATGTGTAGTATTGTAATATACGTATGGGTAGTTCTTTCTCAAGTGTCACAGGTCAAAAATTAGATCTTTCTCAAATTCTTAGAAAATGTTGCTCTGAGGATAATTTAAAAAAAATCCTCAAAATGGTACTGAATGACCGTCGGTTGAAGCTTCGTGCCCTAGCTGAAGTCATAGGCATTTGAAAATATGCTATACATCGCATACTCACGGCTAATTTGATGATGAGAAAGCTGCGCGCAAGATGGGTGCCACGTTTGCTCATAATAAGGACAATGCAACAGTTCATACATCCAGAATTGCGATGGCAAAAATCAATGAATTCAAGTTCGAATGGCTTCAGCACGCATCATACTCGACAGATTTAGCTAACTCGGACAATTTTTGTTTCCAAACTTGAAAAAAATGGCTCGGCGGAAAAAAGATGTGCATGCAATAGGTGGAAGTTGAGATTGACGGCTATTTTCAGAAGCTAGACAGTTCTTACCACAAACAGGGTATCGAAGCTATTGAAAATCACTGGCAAAAGTGTAACGAGGTAAAAGGAGATAATGTTGAGATATAAATAATATTTTTCCCAAATTTGTTGTGCTTTGTTTGTTAGGTCGACTAATTTTGGACTGCCCTCGCTCGTACTTCAATAATATGGTCCAAATACTAGAGGAACCTTTAATGATTATTGAAACTTAAAAACTTGAAACAGCATTTTTGGAACCGTATAATTCTGAAAGGGCATGTTGAGTAGATCGTTTTTGTGGAATAAACTTATGGTCCAGCTGGTCTGAGTTTTTTTTACAGTAGGTCCAAGTTTTAATTTTTTGGTCGAAGGAAGTATTATACTAAGTAAATAAAAAAGCTGTAAGTTAATGTCTAGGAGATTTCTTATTGTCAGAGTTACATAGTGGAATTTTATGAGGATCATTTTTGTGGAAGATCTTAACCCTGTAGCTCCCCTCTTAATGGGTCCATTTGGCCCTTTTTGCGAAGAAATCAAAAAAATCCTTTCAAAAAGGACATTTAAGTATTAAAATATTTTACGGAAACGTTTGCTGGAAAATTTCACGGGGCTTTGCCAAAAACACCAAACTTGTAAATATAGTTCTTTACGCTTAATTAGCAAAATTAAAGGCCAACTTATAAATAAATAATATAATGTAAATTTAAAGTCGCGATAAATTAAAATACAAACACTTGCAATTTTGTGCACTGTAAAGCGCTGATAGTACCCATAGTCTATTGAAAAGTTGGCGTTATTGCCATACCTTTGGTACCTCTTAATAATATGGCCAAAATAAAAAAGATGAAAACTGTTTTTTTTTTTTAATTTCTGTTATTTTTATAATATGGGTAATAACTTATATATTTATTCATAGATACCAATTCCTTTTTTACTTGAACAATTTTATGCAAAATAAATAACTACTATTAAAAAAATTATTAAGATGTTACCAAATATTTCTCGCCATTTCTTAATAAATGTTATAGAAACCAGACTTCGTTAAACATATTTACTGCGACATTCAATTTACATTATATTAATTATTTGTATAAGTAATTTTGTAATTTTGCTAGTTAAGCGTAAAGAGCCCACTGAAATTTTCCGGAAAAAATTTTCGTAGAATATTTTAATCCTTAAATGTCCTTTTTGAAAGGACTTTCTTGACTTTTTTCGAAAAAAAGGTCAAATTGACCCATTAAGAGGAGAGCTAGAGGGTTAAGACCTTCCACAAACATTATCCTCATAAAATTCCACTATGTAACTTTGACAATAAGAAATCTTTCAGACATTAACTTACAGCTTTTTTCTTTACTTAGTATAATACTCCCTTCGACCAAAAAATGAAAATTTGACCCACTGTAACAAAAAAACGTAGACCAGCTGGACCATAAGTTTATTCTACAAAAATAATCTACTCAACATGCCCTTTCAGAATTACAGGGTCACTATTCTGCTCCAATAATTCCTCAGATACCACGGCTTTAAATTTACATTATAGTATTTTTTTGTATTAGTTGGCATGTAATTTTGCAAATTAAACGTAAAGAGCTATAATTAGAACTTTGGTGTCCTTGGCGATCCCCACTGAAATTTTCCGGCAAAAATTTTCATAGAATATACTAATCCTTAAATGTCCTTTTTGAGAGGACTTTTTTAAATTTTTTTCGAAAAAAAGGGCCAAATTGACCCTTTAAGAGGGGAGCTAGAGGGTTGAGATCTTCCACAAAAATGATCCTCATGAAATTCCACAGAATAACTGTGACAATAAGAAAGACATTAACTTACAGCATTTTTTCATTTAATATAATGCTCCGTTCAACCAAAAAATTAAAACTTTAACCTACTGTAAAAAAAAACTCTGACCAGCTGGACCATAAGTTTATTCTATAACAAGTAAAAGCGTTAAGTTCGGCCATGCCGAATCTTATATACCCTCCACCATGGATAGCATGTGGCCTCACAAAATAACTCAAACCTAAAGAAAATGGACCGATATCGCCCATTTGCAATCCCAAACAACCTGCAACTATAAGAAGTATTTGTACCAAATTTGATCAACCTAGCTCTATTATTGCGGACTGTAGCGTGATTACCACAGACGGACGGACGGACGGATAGACGGACATGGCTAAATCGTCTTAGAATTTTACGACGATTAAGAATATATATACTTTATGGGGTCCCAGATCAATATTTAGAGGTGTTACAAACGGAGTGACAAAATGAATATACCCCCCATCCTATGGTGGAGGGTATAAAAATAATCTAATCAACATGCCCTTTCAGAATTACAGGGTCACTATTCTGTTCCAATCACAAAGTCTTAATTTGTTGGACAGTGTAATTACCATATTTTTATTACCTAAAAATAATACCATATTAACCAGTTAATGTTACGCAAAGGCTCTACGGCGCTGGATTACACTACTTTTCAGATTATAAAAATGACAGTTATTATATTTTTTAAAGATTTTGGAACATTTTTTTATTATTATTAATTTTTTTTATTTATTTTTATTATTTATTTTATTATTATTATTTATTTAATTTTATATTTTTCTCGGACAACTTGAAATTGATATTTTTTCTATTCGATTTAGCTTTAAAAATTTTTGAGAGAACCAAATAAATATTTTTAAGTTTTTGCCAATTCATACAATTCATCATGCATAACTCACATAAATTATATTACATTCTGCATTTTTGAAAAAAAAAATTTTCATCACAAAAAATGAACATTATTTATTAGTATCATACGTGAAAATTAATATGTCCATTTTAATTTGTATTCCACACATACATCCATCATATGATTGATATAAATAAAATAAAATTTACAAAAATACGTATATTTATATATCCATGTCATACTCGTCTTCTACATTTAAACAGACATTTCGACATTTATAATTAACGCAGATTACATTTTAATTGGCGATTTATTAACAGAAATATGTCGAAATGAAGTGTTATTTAGCTCTTATTTTTTTTTAACCAAATGCATAAATCGAATACCTGTAATTTAAGAGAACAATATATTGAATTAATTTACAAATAAAAAAAAAACAAATAAAAATAATGCAATAACCTTATAATTATGAACAGAAAAAAAATATATTTTATAAATAAATTTAAACAACTGCTATATATATACTAGAAACCGAATGTAAAGCAAAACCTCGGTATAACGAATACCCAGTTTGACCAAAATCTAATATGACGTATGGAAAAATAAAAATTTGTTTTTTCTTAAATCTAGCTTTGATTGTTTTTATAAAAAAATTGCATTTATTCATCACCTTTTTTATAAATAATAATATCTGTAGTCATCCGAAACAAAATTATTAGATTTCTATTAATAAAACAAGTAAGAAAGTTAAGTCGGGTAAACCGACTTCTGAATCCCCTCACCTTCAGTCCCAAAAAAATATTCGTAATTTTTTTGTTGTTGTTATAAATTTAAATTGTATTTAATAATTTTAAAGTATGTACTCGTATTAAAGTTAAATCTGTTTACATTTGGTACAAAATGGTCCATTTGTGTGGGAGGTACCAAAAGGGGCGTTCCAATAGCGCCCACTTTTCTCTGGTATCTAGGCACTATAAAAGCAAGTACACAATTTTAAGTATTTGTATGAACTGATATTAAAGCAATAAGCAGTTAACTTTTGGTGCAAATTGGTACATTTGTGTGGGAGGTACCAAAAAGGGAGTGGCCACTTCGCCCATTTTTCTTGACGTGTTAGCGACTAACGAACTAATACTATGTGTGACATTTCAGAAGATTCGAGTAAGTAGTATAGAAGGTATTACAGAATCAATATTTTACTAAAAGTTAACCCTTTGTGGGGGAGGTACTAGAAGGAGTGGACCAATTTGGGCCATCTTCGAACTTGGCCGGAGATAGAGAAAAATATTACCGCATACCGAATTTGAAGTCAATCGGTTACTCCTGTCGAGAGTTATCGTGCGCAACAGCCAGCAGACAGACAGACAAATGACTCGAAATGATCCAAAACGGATTTCCGCCGAACATACTTAGGGTCTTAGGTCACTCCTTCGATGTGTTACACTTTTGGCTCGTAGTAAATGATATATACCCTCCTCTCTAGGGTGAGGGGATAAAAAACTGAAGAAATTCCAAAATGTATGGAAGCAAAATTAAAATATTTATTAGCCCCGTTATAAAAATGTATATGTTCTCTGTTTATGTCTAAAAAAATATATGGAAAATACATATGCATATTCCTCCTTGAGAACTAGAGAATTTATGGGATTAATAAAAAAATATATTTATGTATTTACCTTTCAACATACGTACTTGATTATTTAATTTTGCATTTCATTATTCATTCTTCAATTGCATTATTAATCTACTTAGTAGAAAATTGTTCAAAATCAAAATAAATTTATTGCCCTTTCAGCCAAAAATTATTTATTTCTTTGTTTGAATTTCTAAACAAAAGAAATTATTTCATAATATTGATGATTCACTTAGACGTTCTTTTCTATATGTGTTGATAATGCGATTATTTTGACACTTCTTCATCGATATTTTATTTTACTATAAATCTAATCTATAGATTAGATTTTCGTCTTTAGATTTATATGGAATGCATTTCGACTAGACTACATATATACTATATAATAAAAAAGAAACTCATAAAATAAGTAAAAGTAGGACATTCAAAGTGTAATAAATTCCAAGAATTCCAATATTTATTAGCAACACACACATTCCAATGATTTTCAATGTCAGAGCGCAATTTAGTTGCAGTATGCGGTTATATATATAGTAGATTAAGAAGGTATTGAGTGCTTAAAAGAAAAAATACCGACAATTGTTGAAGCATATACAAAGTTATGTAGTAAGAAATTATAAACAATTAACTGAAAATTATTGCTTCCCAAAAAACAAATACTGCTTCCTATTCAGCAGGTTGGTAAGTGAGAAATGCGGAGTTCACTTACCAACATGCAGAAAAATCGCAGATTTTTTGCTGAAGTGCAATTTAAGTGCTATGAGTTTATGCTTCTTAGTGGGCAATATATGTCCATTGATAATTAAGAATAATAATATAGCTCTGCAATGATTTTGGTGGTACACTTTTAGGGTCCGTTATGTCCTCAGGCGGTAATGAAATGCATATCAATGGAAAGCATTCTTCCCAGATATATACAGCATAGTTGTCTTTAATTATTTTAGTACGTTCTAATATCCAAAAATGGCCAATTTAATTTTGTGTTTACACTAAAGCCCTACCATGATTTTTGTGGTACATTTTAAGGGTTCATAGAGTTCTTAAAGGGCAATGCAATTTATACTAATGGAAATCTTTCATACCAAAGATGTGCAGAATAATATTTTAAAACTCCGTTTGTATTGTCATTATATCTAAAAACGATTAATTTAATTTTGTTTTTACAATAAAGCCCTAGAATTATTTTTGTGGTACGTTTTTAGGGCCCACAAAGTCCACAGACGGTAATGAAATATATTTTAATGGAAAGCTTTCTTCTCAAAGATGTGCACAACGTCAATTTTTAACTATTTTGGTATGTTGTAATAGCTAAAAAATTTAAATTTAATTTTGAGATTACAATAAAGCCCCACAAACATTTTTGTGGTACGATTTTAGGGTATATAAAGCTTTCAGACAGTAATGAAATGTAAATGAATGGAAAGCTTTTCTCCCAACAATTTGCAGAATAATATTCTTAAATTATTTTGGTACATCGTAATATCGAAAAACTGTAAATTTAATTTTGTGCTTAAAATAAAGCCCTTTCATGATTTTTGTGGTACATATTTAGGGCCCATCAAGTCCTCAGGCGGTAATGAAGTTTATGTTAGACGAAGCTTTCTTCCCAGAGATGTCCACACTAATAAGCTTTTGTTATTGTGGTTCGTCCTAATATCCCAAAACGGTCAATTTAATTTTGTAATTACTATAAAGCGCTGCCACGAGTTTGGTGGTACATTTTTAGGGTCCATAAAGTCCTCAGGCGGTAATGAAATTTATATTAGTGGAATGCTTTCTTCCCAAAAATGTACACAATGCTAATCATTAATTAGTTTGAGACGTCCTAATATCCAAAAACGGTTAATTTAATTTTTTTTTTGTTTACAATAAAGCCCTACAAGTATTTTGGTGGTACGATTTTAGGGCCTATAAATTCCTCAAGCGGTCATGAAATGTATATTAGTAGAAAGATTTCCTCGGAAAGATGTGCAGAATAATATCCATAGTTTAGATTGTGTCGTCATAATATTCAAACACGGTTAATATAATTTTGTGTTCACAATAAAGCCCTACAAATATTTTTGTGGTACGATTTAGGGTCCTGAGGCAGTAATGAAATGTATATTAATAGAAATATTTCCTCCAAAAGATGTGCAGAATAATATTCTTAAATTATTTTGATACGTCGTAATATCCAAAAAACGGTTAACTTAATTTTGTGATTATAATAAAAATCCACCATCATTTTTGTGGTACATAGTTAGGGTCCATAAAGTTCCTGGATGATAATACAATTTATACCGGTGAAAATTTTGTATGTCAAAGATGTGCAGCATCATATTTTCATAGATTTCCCTCTAAATATGTGCAGAATAATATTCTTAAATTATTGTGCTACGTCCTAAAATCCACAAAACGGTTAAATTATTTGTGTGATTACAATAAAGCTCTACAATAATTTTTGTGGTACATTTTTAGGGACAAGAAGGTCCTCAGGTGGTAATGAAGTTAATACTAATGGAAAGCTTTCTGCCCAGAGATGTGCAGAATAATAATCGTAAACTATTTTTAATACAAAAACGATTGATTTCATTGTTCAGTTGCAATAAAGCCCTACCACGACTTTTGTGGTACATTTTTGGGGGCTATGGAGTAATGAAGTTTATATTTGTAAAATTTTTTTTCTTCTAAAGATGTGGCGAATAATATTTCTTATTTAGTTGGGCTCGTTTTAATATCGATAAAAGGTTCATTTCATATTTTGATTATAATTAAGTCCTCCAATTGTTTTTGTGGTACGGTTTTAGCGCCCACAAGCACTCGGATGGTTATAAAGTTTAAATCAAATTTAATTAATTTTGGTACTCCGTAATATCCAAAAACTTTTAATTTTGTTATGAAATTACAATTAAGCTGTACAAATACTTTTGTGGTACGTTATTAGGGTCAACAAAGACCTCAGGACGCAATGAAGCATATATTGATGAATAGTTTTTCTCTTAAAAATGTGCGGGATAATTTTCTTTTGCTACGTCCTAATATGGAAAAACGATTATCTTAATTTTCTTTTAACTATAAAGCCCTATCCTATTTAGGGCCCAAAAGGTCCTCAGGCCAAAATGAAGCTTATATTGGTGGTAAAACTATCCTTCTAAAGATGTGCATAATAATATTCCTAAATTAGTTTGGTTCGCTGCGCTAACTAAATAAGGTTAACATAAATGTGCGTTTACAAGGTGGCCCCACCCCCATGATTTTCGTGGTACATTTTTAGGTCACAAGAAGTCCTTAGTCGGCAGTGATGTTTATATTAGTGGAAAGCTTTCCTTCTAAAGATGTGCAGAATAATATTCCTAATTTAGATTGGTTCGTGGCGATATCCAAATAAAGGTAATTTAAATGTGCGATTACAATGTAGACCTACTATTATTGTTGTGGTACATTTTTGGGCCCAAAAACTCCTCAGGCGGTAATGAAGGTTATATTAGTGATAAGCTTTCCATCTAAAGATGTGCAGAATAATATTCCTCATTTAGTTGGGTTCGTCTTGATATCCAATTAAGGCTAGTTAAAATGTGTGACTACAATAAAGCCCTACCATAATCTTTGTGGTACACATTTTGGGTCCTAAATGTTCTCAGGCAGTTATGAAGTTTATATTAGTGGAAAGCTCTCCTACCAAAGATGTATAGAATAATATTCCTAATTTAGTTTGGTTCGTCGCGGAATCCAAATAAGATTAATTTAAATGTGTGATTACAATGCAGACCTAACATTATATTTGTGGTACATTTTTATGGTCCGTAAGGTCTTCAGACTGTAATGAAATTTATATTGATAGAAACTTTGTTCCCAATAATGTACCCAATGGTAATTTTTAATTATTTAGTGCGTACTAATGTCAAAAATTGGTAAATATAATTTTGTGATTACAATAAAGCGCTGTGCCGAGTTTTGTGGTAAATTTTTAGGGGCCCAAAATTCTTCAGCCAGTAATGCAGTTTATATCAGTGAAATACTTTTGTTCTAACGATGTGCAGTATAAAAGTTTGATCGTCTTAATATCCAAAAAAGGTTATTTTAGATGTGTGATTATAATAAAGTCCTACCTTGATTTTTTTCGTACATTTTTAATACCCATAAAGCCCTCAGGCGATGATAAAATGTATATTTCTTCCAAAAGATGTCCAGAATATTATTCCTAATTTTTGTTTGTCATGTTGTTGTATCCAAAAATGGTAAATTAATACTGTGATAAAAAATTGGTCTTACCATAACTTCTGTGGCACAGTTTTTGGGTCTCTAAAGCCCTGTAACATTAACGAATTGTATATCACCAGGAACTTTTATTCTCAGAGTTGTGCAGAAATACATTTGTAAACAAGTTGACGCATAGTAGTGTCCAAAAAATAATTTACAAAATTGTTCCTTACTACAAAGCCTTACATATGTTTTTTGTGGTATACTTTTAGGCTGTTTAAAGCCCTCAGATGGTAGTTCTCGTATTTTCTCCTCACGCTCGTATTTTCCATTTTTGTCCTATTAAAATGATCCCTGTCCTTATTATATGAAGTGACGATAATGCTGCTCGGCCCTTTCAATGAAATCTCTACTTCAAAAATATGTCAACGTTGTCTAGAATGTGGTACTGTCATTACACCTCTACTTTTTGTGTTGTTCTTGTTTTTTTTCTTCTTGCAAGTTCAAGTCGTCATCGTCATTATAAATATAATTAATGAAAAACCATACTTCCAAAAAAGGGTCACCCATTTGCATTTTATTCCTCAGAGCAACTGCAGCCACTATGCAAAGGTGGTTTGGTTTTGAAATTTCCAAGCTTCCTTCCTTCCATACCCCATGTTACTTCTGTTACTGTGGCACACCACATTCAAATTTGTTTGGCTGTTACATGTAATTGACATTTTTTAATTACTTCTCAGGCACAGACGAGTGGATACAGAGGCACAAGTTGTCATCTTCAACCATTGTGGCCCCCCTATGAAATGGGGAAACAACTCCGAAATATATATAACATATAGAACACTACACCCCAGCATAGTTGATTTTTTATTTGGTTTATGTTTCATCATAATAATTAAAAAACGAATGGAAATATATATGATTTTATATAGGAGTATATTTCTTTGTCTTGTTAAAAGTGTGAAATGTGTTGATTACGAATTTTGAGGTAGTCCCCCATAGTAGGAAAGTAAAGGGTATCACTTACCTTTGAAATATGTGAGCTGCGAACCACAAATTTTGTTTACAAAAGCCTAATACAGATAATAGAGATCAACAAATATTTTTTATTGTTAAAATAAAATATTTTGTTTTTTCCATTAAAAAAGTTTACAAAATCCTAATACAGATAATAGAGATCAACAAATATTTTTCATTGTTAAAATTAAATATTTTTTTCATTTGAAAAAGAAAAGCTTAGAGGAGTAACTGGCCCATTTGCTCATCTACCACAGAGTAGATGATCCAACTGGCCCATTTGCTCATCTACCACAGAGTAGATGATCCAATTGGGTTATCTACTCTATAGTAAAGGACTAATTGGCTTATATGTGCTATAGTAGAAGACTAATTAGGTCAACTCCTATATAGTATAGTCTAGAGACTAATAGATCATCTACATTACAACAGATAATTGGTAAGCTTATACTTTAGTATAGATGACCCAATTGATCATCTACTATAGTATGGATGACCCAATTTACCATATACTATAGTATAGATGACCCAATTGATCATCTACTATAGTATAGATGACCCAAGTGATCATCTACTATAGTATAGATGACCCAATTGATCATCTACTATAGTATAGATGACCCAATTGATCATCTACTATAGTATATATGACCCAATTGATCATCTACTATAGTATAGATGACTCAATTGATCATCTACTATAGTATATAGTAGTATATATACCATATACTATAGCATAGATGACCCAATTGATCATCTACTATAGTATAGATGACCCAATTGATCATCTACTATAGTATAGATGACCCAATTGATCATCTACTATAGTATAGATGACCCAATTGATCATCTACTATAGTATAGGTGACCCAATTGATCATCTTCTATAGTATATATGACCCAATTGATAATTTCTATAATAAAGATGACCCAATTAATAATTTTTATAATATATATGACCCAATTGGTCATCTATTATGGTATAGGTGACCCATTTCATTTTCTAATATATTATAATTGAACGAATTTATCATCTACTATACCACATACGATCCAATTGATCATCTATTATAGTATAGATGACCTACATATAGATGACCCAATTGATCATATACTATAGTATAGATGCCCAAATTGTTAAATCTACTATAGCATAGTGACCCAATTGATCATCTACTATAGTATAGATGACCCAATTGATCATCTACTATAGTATAGATGACCCAATTCATCATCTACTATAGTATAGATGAACGAATTAATCATATACTATTGTACAGATGACCCAATTGATCATCTATTATAGTATAGATGACACAATTGATCAACTACTACAGTATAAATGATCTAATTGGCCATATACTATAATATAGATGGCCCAATTGATCATTTACTATAGTGTAGAAGACCCAATTGATTATCTACTATAGTTTAGCTGACCCAATTGATCATTTACTATAATATAGATGACCCAATTTGTCATCTACTATAGTATAGTTGACCCAATTAATCATCTACTATAGTATAGATCACCCAGTTGATCATATACTATGGTATAGATGACCCAATTGATCATCTACTATAGTATAGATGACCGAATTAATAATATACTATAATAAAGATGACCCAATTGATTATTTTTTATAATATATATGACCAAATTGATCATCCAATTTGGTATAGATGACCCAAGTGATCATCTACTGTAGTACAGATGATCCTATTGATCATCTATTATAGTACAGATGACACAATTGATCATCTACTATAGTATAGATGACCCAATTGATCATCTGTTATAGTAAAGATGACCCAATTGATCATTTACTATAATATAGATGACCCAATTAATCATCTACTATAGTATATATGGCCCAATTAATCATCTACTATAGTATAGATCACCCAGTTGATCATCTACTATGCTATAGATGACCCAATTGATCATCTATTATAGTATAGATGACCCAATTAATAATATACTATAATAAAGATGACCCAATTGATCATTTTTTATAATATATATGACCAAATTGATCATCCAATTTGGTATAGATGACCCAAGTGATCATCTACTGTAGTACAGATGATCCTATTGATCATCTATTATAGTACAGATGACACAATTGATCATCTATTATAGTATAGATGAGCCAATTGGTCATCTACTATAGTATTGATGACCCAATTGATCATCCACTTTGATATAGATGACCCAATTGCTCATCCAATTTGATATAGATGACCCAATTGATCATCTACTATTGTACAGATGACTCTATTGATCATCTGTTATAGTACAGATGACTTAACTGATTATCTATTATAGTATAGATGACCCATTGATCATCCACTTTGGTATAGATGACACAATTGATTATCTACTGTAGTATTGATGAACGAATTGATCACATACTGTAGTACAGATGACCCAATTAATCATTATAGTAAATATGACCCAATTGATCAACTACTACAGAATAAATGATATAATTGGTCATATACTATAATATAAATGGCCCAATTGGTCATCTACTATAGTGTAGAAAACGCAATTGATAATTTACTATAATATAGATGACCCAATTAATCATCTACTATAGTATAGATGACCCAATTGATCATCTTTTATAGTAAAGATCACCCAGTTGATCATTTTCTATAATATAGATGACGCAATTGATCATCTACTATGGTATAGATGACACAATTGATCTTCTAATATAGTATAGATGACCCAATTGATCACCTACTATAGTATAGATGACCCAATTAATCAACTACTATAATAACGATGACCCAATTGATCATTTTCTATAATGAAGATGACCCAATTGATCATCCACTTTGGTATAGATGACCCAATTGATCATCTACTATAGTACAGATGACCCTATTGATCATCTATTATAGTGCAGATGACCCAATTGATCATTTATTATAGTATAGATGACCCTATTGATCATATACTATAGTATAGATGACCCAATTAATCATCTACTATATTATAGATGATCCAATTTATCATCCACTTTGATATAGATGACCCAATTGATCATCTACTATAGTACAGATGACCCTATTGATCATCTATTATAGTACAGATGACTTAACTGATCATATATTATAGTATAGATGACCCAATTGATCATACACTTTGGTATAGATGTCCCAATAGATCATCTACTATAGTACAGATGACCCTTTTGATCATCTATTATAGTGCAGATGACCCAATTGATCATCTACGATTGTATAGATGACCCAAATGATAATTTTCTATAATATAGATGACCCAATTGATCATCCACTTTGGTATAGATGGCCCAATTGATCATCTACTATAGTACAGATGACCCTATTGATCATCTACTATAGTACAGATGACCCTATTGATCATCTACTATAGTACAGATGACCCAATTGATCATCTATTATAGTATAGATGACCCAATTGATCATCTACTATAGATAAGATGACCCAAGTGATCATTTACTATAAAACAGATGACAGATGATCCATTGTAGCGTAGATGACCCAATTGATCATGTATTGTAGATTAGATGACCCAATATGTCACCTTCTATGTATAGTGTAGATGTTCCAGTCAATTACCATATCGAAATATAAATATTTTTTTTTACAATTAAAGCATTACCATGTCGTTGTATATCGTATGACAGTTGCATAAATTCAGGTCACTTATGTATGTATATGAATATTTTTTACTTTTACAAAAATATGTCGCAATTGCATTTTTCACATTTTCGCATATTATAAAGAAGAATAATATGAATAACACTTGTTTTCTGTTTTCTCTGCCTTTCTTTTCAGGTAATTTTTCATTTTTATTACGCATAACCACAGAAAAGAAATGGAAAGATGGGTAAGATGAATTGCATTTTTTTTCGAATGTGTTCTTCATTCAACGTAAAGGGTAAAGGGAAGTATACTACACATTTTAAATCCGAAATATACTTGTGCAACATTTTTCGAATAGTTAAGGGATATAAGTCGGATGAGAACACGGGGTTTTATTTAAAACTGTCAGAATTTATAATCATTTGTAGTGGTATTGATCAAGATAGAGTTTCTAAAAAACTATTTCATTATCGCTGTTATTGATTTAGATTTAGTGATTTTTTGCAGTTATTTTTATGCCTCCTGTTGTTACTTTGGCACTTGCTTAAATTAAAACAGTCAGTCGAGTGCTAAACCCTTTTCAGTGCTGCCAAGTTACACTTGTATGTATATCTATCGAAATAAAAGTGAATTTAATGAATTGTTGTGGTACACTTTTGAGGTATTTAGAGCCATCAAATTACACAAAACGTTGTACCAGTTAAAGCCTATTTCTTTAAAGATATGTAGTATACTATTTTCTGCTATTTTATAGAATTTAATTTAATACCAAAATTCGCAATTTAAAATATTGATAAAACTTGAAAAAGAAACAGTTATTTTTCTGCATTAGAGGACAAGTCTGATAATAAGGACGAGAAGAAAACTAAGTTAGCCAATTCAAAACCCCTTCGCAGTGCTGCCAAGTCGACCTTGTACTTAGTTTGCCTGAATAGTGGCAACTCTCTGCTTTTTGACAGGTATTTCAGTTAATCTCACTTCGCATCTGCTTTTTTATGCGCCACCATGGTTTTTTATGAACTTTGAACTTTTCGTGAATTTTTTAACACTCCAACTATGCTGTGGACAGACAAGTCACATCATTATTTTATGATTCGTTTTAATTACCCCACGTATACACAGGTAGATATGTTCGTAAACCAATAGACCGCGTTTTTTTGCCGTTTCTACTCAAATTTAACTATAATTTCCTGTAATTTTATACACTGCTGTGTTTTACACAATGTTTAACATGAATGATATCCAAGATTTCGGTGTTTTTTCTCTCTTTGATTGTTTGTTCGTCACCGTGTGTGATTTTTGGTAAAACGATTTTTTTAAGTTTATTGTTAAACCAAAACACAACACAACCAAAATTTACAAAAAAAAAAATCACATGCACCAACAACAACAATCACAGAGTCTTTGAACTTTTTAGGCACGTTTTTTTTAACATTATTTTTGTTTAGTCGGCTGTGTTCGTTTCAAGCAGAAAAAAAGAGCACATAAATTACCATGAAAAGTCAACATAATAAAAATTTCAAAAAAAAAAACATATTTATTTACACAAAATAAAAACCAACTTTATGTGGTCTTTACTTGGAAATTAAATCAAAGTTAATGTGTATTTTTTTTTCACATTTATTTCTAGTAGTTAAATAACCGAGCATTTTGCTCGTAAAATGCTTTGTAGGCTTTTTTGTTTTTGGGAAATTACAAAACACAATGATGGAGAAAGAAATAATGTAAAATGGTGGATATATAAAAATTAAATAGAAAACGACCACAAATGAGGGGGGGTCAAAGTCGAGCGTAAGCGAATCTAGAGATCGCAAAAGTATTGTAAGATTTAGAGAGATCTGAAACAGACTTGGCAGCATTTTATTTATTTTTATTTATTATTATTCAATATAAAACCGAGCCGTTGGCCATATATGGTTATAAATACTACAAAAACGAAGAAATATTAAAGCGTATGTATAAAGTAACTAAAAGGTAAAAAAATAATATGAGGCTACTACCTTAATGTAACTAACAATAAACTTATAAATTAAAAATGTAAACGGAATATAAACAACTAACATCACATGGGATAAACAAACATTCTGGGATAAAAAAAAAAACGTACTCTAAACATTTAATAATATGGATTTGAAGACTACTCTGTTGTATTAAATAACATGAAATGATGAGAATTTGAATTTTTAATTATGAATTTATGACTACTCTGGTGAATAAAAAATTTACGAAATGAAATAAATTAAACTGATTAATGAATATGTCGCCAGTACATATATAATTATATTATATACATATAATTATATAATATTAATATACATATGACTAGCTAGTGATGATGAACTAGTTAAAAAATTAACAAAATTAATTATGACTAGTTCTTACAAATGGATTTTTATTTTATTTTTAATATTTACGATTTTTATTTTAAATCTATCAATTACTTTATAAAAAAATTTAAAAAACAAATAAAACAGCTGCGCAAAGTTTTAGAAGGAATAACTGTCTACTCGAGTTTTTCATAAAAGTGGTGGGAATTTTTTCCTTAAATGCTGATTAACGTCGATCGAAGTTATATTAGAGAAAGCTAATGTATTTGACGACTGAAAAAGAGATTTATGAGACTTGGCCGAATTTTTCCATAAATAAAGGGCCAAATTTGTATACGGGGGGTATATTCAATTTGTCACTCCGTTTGTAACACCACTAAATATTGGTCTGAGACTGACCGCTTCAAGTATATAAAGGGTGTTATTTTGGTATTCAAAGACAAATTCCATTTTTTGAGATAAATGATTGGATGTTTATTTCATAATAAAGTGGAAGGTATGCCGTTAATAATGAAAAACAACATCAGCCAAATGGCCACCACGACCACGCTTACAGGACCATATCCTTTTCATGAAATTTTCCATAACCAAATCGCAAAGTGGCTGCCCTATGTCCTCGATAGCCTCACGAATTCTATCTTTGAGGTCTTGAATCGACGCTGGGCTGTTGGCGTAGACCTTATCTTCCACTAGGCCCCAAAGGCAGAAGTCGCAATGTGTTAAATCACAAGATCTCGCTGGCCAATTGTGATCACCTCTTCGAGAGATAACGCAGTCCGGAAACTTTTCCCGTAACAGAGCAATGGTTTCGTTGCTTGTGTGGCACGTAGCGCCGTCTTGTTGAAAGTAAACGTTGTCCAGATCAATACCATCCAACTCCGACCATAAAAAATCATTAATCATCTCTCGATAGCGCAATCTATTCACCGTAACTGCTGATCCAACCTCATTTTCGAAAGAGTAAGGTCCAATGACCCCGCCGGACCATAAATCGCAACAAAAAGTCACACGTTGAGAATGGAGAGGCTTCTCAAAAAAAATATCTCTTGGGTTTTCCGAGCCCCAGATGCGACAATTTTGCTTGTTGACGTAGCCACCGAGGTGGAAATGGGCCTCATCAGTCGAGATGATTTTTCGATGGAATCCCGGATCATTTTCATGCATTTCATGGACCCAATCAGCAAAGACACGACGTTGTTGATGATCGGCTGGCTTGAGTTCTTGTATTTACTGAACTTTATAAGCCTTAAGACCCAAGTCTTTATGCAAGATACGGTGTAATGACGTTTGTGGAATGCCCAATTCCAAAGAACGACGAGGAATGGACAAACCTGGGTTTTCTTCAACAATTTAGGCTACAGCAGCAATATTCTCAGTTGTTCTTGAGCGACGTGCACGGGTTTTATTCTTTACATCACTAACTTGTCCCAACAGCTCGAATTTTTCCACCAATTTCTGTATTGCGGTCCGACAAGGTGCTTCACGACGACCCAAAAATTCTTTAGTTTTGCGAACTGTGACTGCAAGATTTTCACCATTATTGTAGTGAATTTTAATAATTTCAATGCGTTGTTGAATCGTGTATCGTTCCATTTTTAGTAATGGCATAGTTTCTACTTGTCAAATGTCAAAGAATAAAAGCTTCAAAAGTGACAGCTACCGGAAAAACGGGGTAATTCAAAATAACACCTCATGTTGGAAAACCCTGTATATTGAGGAAGAAAATGCTACTATAAGATTAAGACTTGATTGACACCACTTTTAAATCATCTGTTATTTTTTCGTTACTTTAATTAAATGCGAAATGTCTTCAAAATCATGATGTGTTCTGAGATTTTTAGCAGAATTATCTATTAATTGGTAATTTGTCTATTCTATAGAATTCCCTCTTTGTCATTTGTACTATTTTCTAAAAATAAATCTATTTGAAATGTAACTTTGTTAAATAACTAATTTAGGAAAAAAAAACACGAACAATTATTACTTAATTAAAAACTTGTTGCTAATATCTCAGCTTGTTGATATGATTCCCCTACATCTCCACAAAATTGTCAACCAATTGATCCGTTCCCGCAACAACAACAAAATGTTCGTAAACAATTACAATTCAATTATGAAATATCGAAACAATTACCGAAATCAATAACAATGACACACAAGACCACAAAAATAATTGGTCACAAAACGAAATGTGACAACATTGCATTCCAATAGTATCACCAAAAACTAGGTACTAATTGGTGACATAATTAACAAAAAAAAAACTGAAACAAAAATAAAACAATTAAAAAACAATTTCATAGAAATTTGTGAGAAAATTGCATGAGTCCTATTAGATGATTCCGAAACCGAAAAGCCAGAAAAACTCAGCAAAAACGTTAGTTTATAAACTAAGCTCTGCCCCCAAAAATGGAACTTGGTCAGATTTTAAAAATTCTTTTGCTCATCAAATTAAGTGAAGCTGCGGTAGGTTTTCTGCAAATATTTGTTCCAACTCAACCAATAGTACTCCTAATTTCCGAAAAATACCCAACAGCGAAATTTTGACATTGTCTTTGCCCGAGCCAATTGTAAAATTCTCAGTCCCGAGTATGTGGATCAATATGCTTGTCCCATTCGTGCCGAACCACGTAATCTTGGTAACTACATAAGTGGCTATATTCTGTTTAAAAAGAATATTTCTAAAGTTACTTTGGAGTTGGGCATACAAAAGCCTTCCCTGAATGCACCGGGTAAGGATCAAATGGACCTTTTCAAAATTCGTCTGAATGGTTGCCAGTTGGCTAACTATAAAGCTGCCAATCCTATTGTGGAAGCCATTATAAAGAAACTACGATCGGGGGGAACTTTCCAGGGTTGTCCCTTAAAAGCGGTAAGTGCTGAAGATAATTTTGAAATTTTGGAATTGATTCATGCTTACTTTCTCTTGGCAGAATATTAACTACACTGTTAAATATTTTGCTTTAAATCCAGACTATTTGCCTCCTTTTACACCGGAAATGACTTTTTCGGCATCTCTTAGTTTGTTTGCCGAGAAGATACAATTAATTGCGGCCGAAGTTGAAGCCAAAGTTGTTAACAAGAAAAAAAGATCGGCACATCGTTGAAGTAGGAGTATCATAGCTGAACTACGAAAATGGATATCAAAATAGAACACGGTTTGGCTGAGACCAAATAGCATGCATTTGCAAACTGTTCACATAAAAATACATAAATAAATTGTAAAAATTTTAAAAACATTAATAAATTGCACATAATTGCATAAATTTGTTATAAATCGTATACTTATTGTTGTTCTACCAGACATGCGGATTCCAGGTTCATAGAGATCACAGTTTGAGAGGGAGCATCACAGGATTTACATTTACATATCAAATCCCTGTTATATGGATATCATAAGTTGATTGTCCAGTACATAGTCAACCTATAATTCATAAGATTTTCTGTTCTTAAGAAACCCTGGCTCATAAGGGTTACACCCTCCCTATGAACCTGGGATCTCTATGAACCGTGGATATATATGAACCTGGGATATCTATGAATCCGGTATATCTATGAACCTGGGATCTCTATGAAACTGGAATCTCTGTGAACCTGGGATCTGTATGCAACTTGGAGAACTTGGCATCTCTATGAAACTGAGTTCTCAATGAACCTGTGATCCGCATAAACCTGGGATCTCTATGAACCTGGGACCTCTATGGACGTGGAATCTGCATAAAGTTTGGATCTCTATGCAACTGGAATCGATATGAACCTGTGATCACCATGAACCTGGTATCTCTATGGACAAGGAATCTCTATGTCTATCTGAATCTCTATAACCTGAATCTCTGTAAACCTTTGTTCTCTATGAACCTGGGATCTCTATGAATCTGGAATCTCTAATAACCCGGGATCATGCAACTGGGATCTCTATGAACCTGGGATCTCTATGAATCTGGTATCTCTATGAACCTAGGTATTGTATGCAACTTGGATCTGTATGAACCTGGGGTCTCTATGAACCTGGGACCTGTATGAACCTGGGTTCCGCATAAACCTGGGATCTCTGTGCAACTGAAATCTCTATGTCTATCTGAATCTCTATAACCTGAATCTCTATAAACCTTTGATCTATATGAACCTGGGGTCTCCATGACCCTGGGATCTCTATGAATCTGGGATCTGTATGAACCTGGATCTATATGAACCTGAACTCTCTAATAACCCGGAATCTGTATGAAACTGGGATTTCCATAAATCTGGGATCTCTATGAACCTGGGATCTCTTTGAACCAGGGATCTCTATGAGCCCGGGATCTCTATGAACCTGGAATCTCTGTGAACCTGGAGTCTCTATGAACCTGGGATCTCTATGAACCTTGGATTTGTGTGCAATTGGGATCTCTATGAACCTGGCGTCTCTATGAACACGGGATCTCTATGTATCTATGTGTCTCTATCTATGAACCTGGGATCTCTATGAATCTGGTATCTCTATGAACCTAGGATTTGTATGCAACTTGGATCTCTATGAACCTGGGGTCTCTATGAACCTGAAATCTCTATGAACCTGGGACCTGTATGAACCTGGGATCCGCATAATCCTTGGATCTCTATGCAACTAGAATCACTATGAACCTGTTATCACTATGAACCTGGTGTCTCTATAGCTAGGAATCTCTAGGTCTATCTGAATCTCTATAACCTGAATGTATGTAAACCTTTGATCTACATGGGGTCTCTATGAACCTGGGATCTCTATGAATCTGGGATCTCTATGAACCTGGGATCTATATGAACCAGGACTGTCTAATAACCCTGAATCTGTATGCAACTGAGATCTCTATAAACCTGGCATCTCTATGAACCTGGGATCTCTATGAATCTGGTATCTCTATGAACCTGGGATCTCCATGAACCTGGGATCTCTATGAACCTGGAATCTCTATGAATCTGGGATCTCTTTGAATCTGGTCTCTATGAACCTGGGATCTCCATGAACCTGGGATCTCCATGAACCTGGAATCTCTATGAACCTGGGTTCTCTATGAACCTGGGATCGCTATGAACCTTGGATCTCTATGAAACTGGGATCACTATGAACCTGGGATCGCTATGAACCTTGGATCTATATGAAACTGGGATCACTATGAACCTGGTATCTCTATGAACCTGGAATATCTATGAACCTGGTATCTATGAACCTGGGATCTCTATGAACCTGGCGTCTCTATGAACACGGGATCTCTATGTATCTGTGATCTCCATGAACCTAGGATTTGTATGCAATTGGGATCTCTATGAACCAGGGGTCGCTATGAATCTGGGACCTCAATGAACCCGGAATCTCTACGAACCTTGGATTTGTATGTAATTTGGATCTCTATGACTCTCTCTATCAGCCTAGGATCCGTATGAACCTGGGGTCTGTATAAACCTGGGATCTCTACGAACCTGGAACCTCTGTCAACCTGGTATCCATATGTACCTGGGATATCTATCAACCTGGGATCCATATGTAGCTGGAATCGCCATGAACCTTTGATCTCTATTAACCTGAGATTGGTATCAACCTGTGATTTCGATGAACCTAGGATTTCTATGAACCTGGAATCTCTGTAAACCTGGGATATCTATCAACCGGGGATCCATATGTTCCTGGGATCGCTGTGAACCTATGATCTCTATTAACCTGGGATCCGTTTAAACCTGGGATCTATGAACCTTGGAACTCTGTGAACCAGAGAACTCTATGAACCTGGGATCTCTACTTGAAAATACAATCAGTTAGCGAAACACTCTGAATCCAGACGTAAATCATTGATATCCATTTGTAAATATTTACATGTTCTTAGGATGGACCCTAGACCTGCAATCTACTTTTCCTGAGACATCCATGCTCTTCTGTTACCTACAATCCTGTGTTCTCCAAGAACATTTTAACTTTTATTATGTTCCATATGATCCTGGGTTCAATAAGCATCAGAACTATATTGTTTCCAGGGTTTTTCGGTAGAAATTGCGTTCTTCAGGAACCTGTGGTTAACATGGACCTAGCCATCTACTCGTATGTTCTTCATTCACCTGACTGATCGCTAAAACTGGGCTCTATGGTCGCATTTACAAAAATCTGGTTTCTCTTCGAATCTGTAGACATTTTGTTTCGATGAGAATGCTCTCCCTGTGAAACTACGAATTGGGATTTCCGTGAACTCAGGGTACCTATAATCGTTCGTTCCTTATGAACTTTAACCCTTATAAAGTTGTAAATGATCTTGTGATATCTACGAAACTATTTCCTTACCTTCTCGAGAAACGTATGGTGATCATGTGCTTATCAATGAATGATCTAAATTTATCTGTGTTATCCCTAAATCTGTGTTTTTTATGAATATGAATTCCCTTTGCACATGCGATCCCCATGCACATGGGATTAACATAAATCTATAGCCTCTGTTGGCATATGTTATCCCTAAATATAACTTCACTTTGAATATTTTATCTCGACGAACCTGCTTCACATGGTCCTACTCTCTCTCTCTCTATGGACCTGCGATCTCCATTGATTTGGGATCTGCATGTACTGGGGCTACCTACTTTTTATCTATTATGATGTTCCATATGATAACGAAATCTCAGCGAATTTATTTCCCCATTAACTAATGATTCCTACGAATCTAGGATTTTAATGGTATGTCTATCAACCAAAATCTCAGTTAGCATAAGAACCACATAGTTTCCGGGGTTCTATATGAAAGTGCGTTCTCAGGGAACCTGAGTTATTATGGACCTACCAATTTATATTCTTCATTCACCAGTGTTATCCCTAAAACTTGTATCTCTACGAGCCTGACTTCCTGTGGAACATCCGACCTCGTCCACATTCGCATAAATCTAGCTTCTGTTTTGAACCACTGGACATTTTATTTCCATGAACCTGTTTTCCCATGAACCTACTCTCGGTATGAACCTGCAATCTCCATTGTCTTGGTATCTCCCTAAATTCGGTGTACCAACCATCCTGTATTCCCTTAGAACCTTTGGACCTTATAATATTCAATATGATCCCGAGATCTCTACGAACATATTTCCCTATGAAACTATGTTTTCTTCGATCATAGGGTTCATGGGACACCTATCAATCTGAGATATCCATAAGCATTATAACCATGTTGTTTCCTAGGTTATCCGTGAGAGTGTGTCCTCTAAGAGCCTGGCAGTAACATAAACTGTGCTTACCGTGCTCCAACGGAAATGTTATCTCGACGAACCTACATTCCCTATGAACCTGCGACCCCATTGACCTGGGATCTCCATGACATTGGGTTACCCATAATCCTGTGTTCCCGGCAAGCTTTAAACTATTTCATATGATCGTGGGATCTTTACAAATATATGTGCATATGACCCTTTATTTCATGTGAATGTACGATTCCACTGCGTCTGAATTTCTTATGAATGGGGTTTCCAATTATCTGTGTCCGTTACTAACCTGTGGACCTGCCTTTTACCAATGAAGGGGTCTTCTCTATGAGTCCTCACATCTGAAAGATACCAGTGGACCTGAGATCTCAATGTTCCGTTCGTAACTAGTATCTTCATGATTGAAGTTTCTCTATTATTGATGTAAATCTGTGATTTACTGTAGGTATTACATTGATGGGTGCCCAGCTCATACGCGGAGGAGACAGATTGATGCAGAATTAGTAGCTATGGGTAGAAGTTGCAGCGAAGTTGCAGCTCTGGCACTGGACACGAATGCCTTCAGTCAATTTATTGAGGCCCTATGCTCCTTTTAGGATCGATGGGAATATATACATATATATTTGTGGAACTTGTGGAACTGATCTCTTAATAAACCACATTTCCCCAGTAATCGAATCATTAAATTTACCCGAACACTACATTCAATTGGTACCTATGCATATCTGCTCTCCGATAACATATTGCCGAATGTCACTGTCATTAAATCCACTGCCATTTGCACATTAACTACTTTGGCAACCCAATTATCTAATAACGACATTAATTAATGCCGCTTAAGTCTTAATAATCCCATTTTAATTGAACCATTCACTTCACTCGCTACTTTGACCGTTCGTGCTCAATTTGCCACATATACATAGGTGTCATTCCACTGTCATATATATGTCTTGAAAAGAAATCCCTGTCATTATTTCAGGCCATAGCTATTGGCATGACAGTGAGCTTAATCAACGTACTACGGCTATGTTTTTAAATTGAAAAATAACAAACTGCAAATAGAATTGGAGATTTATTCATTTTATAGTCACCATTCGTTGAGATTTTCCACTTGTCTTGTGTTCATCGCCACCAAGCCATTCGAAAGGAGGAGGGATGTCAAGACAACAGCGTCGTAGCATAATAAAATGAACAATTTCAACTTGATTTTTATATGAGTCATTTTATCATGCGGCTCACTTGAATGCAAAAACCAATGCTGCTGCTTATTCAAAGTCCTTGTGGCTGCTGGACAGTGTTCCTTTCTTCCTTTAACTTATGCTGCAAATAAAAATGAAATTCGAAAGGAAGGAAGAATGTCACTCATCGTTGCTCAGACTTCGCTGCCTTCGTTGGTAATAACCAAACAGTCAAATAACCAGCCATCCATCCATACGAATCTGCCAACTGAACTGAACCAAGGAACTGAACCAGTTGCCAGCAAAACCCGTCCTTCAGCACTTTGGTTGGGGGAAGAGAGATATTGTCTTTACAAAGGACAAGCGACAAACGTAAAAGCTTACTGAATGACAAAACGATATTATCTCAACAGAAACATAAGGCAGAGCAGAGTGTTTTTCATGATGACGTTTGCCATTCAATTTACTTACAACGAGCTTTGGCATTTAATGCAAATGTCATTTTCTCTTATTATAAAATAATTTTTTTTTGTGGCGGTTCCTGGGCAAATTCTATGCTGCAAGACGTCCTCCAGAGTAGGAGTATTACACAAAAGAAATGAATCTATATAATAATGAAAGCATACATAATATACTAAGTGAATAATGATGAACTTTGAATAAGTCAAATGATTGCTGATTGATGGCTTTCTCGGGAGGAGGTAGCAATGGACTGAACAAATGAACTAGATGATTAGGCAAAAGAATGACTTTTATAAATTTGCTACAAAAAAATGGGAGAAGAAGGATATTTCGCGTTTTTATTGTTAACTGTAAAGGGATAAATAAGAAAGATAATTTTGTCGTGGCTTTGTTTGGCATTTAGTTGATAAATATGTGAAGGAATTTTGATTGATTTTCTATTACAATTCAGCTATGTGGACTACGAGATTGTTACCTAGCATGTTTCTAAGTTATCTAAATAAACTGGGACCCCTGAGAACTTTTGTTCTCTAGAGCATGGGCTCATCCTCGATCTGAGGTCCCAACGAACCTCGATTTGAGGTCCTCACGAATTTGAGTACCGTGTGATCCTGGGTTCTCTACGAACAACGTCTTGCCAACCTGAGTTCCTAACGGTCTTGTATTGTCCGTGATTTGTGATTCCTGATAAACTGTGTTATCTACCACTTTAATATGCTATGCACTTCTATGAAGCTTTGTTTCCTATCAAACTGGGATATTTATGAACCTTTGCTCCGTATCAACATGGGATCATAGTGAAATCTTTTTCGACTTGAGTTATTACAGGACTTCCGTAACGGTTCCTAATAACTGGGTTCCCACGAACCTGAGTTATGTACGATTTTGAATTCGCTACGAACATTTGAACTAATGTTCTTAGGTATTTTTTCGACCCATGTTCCTACTGAACCTACGTGTTAAATTCCTTATAACTGGTATCCTCACGAACCTGATTTTCATGCGATTCTGGATTCGCCACGAGCATACATTCTTTTCCCACTTGAGTTCCTAACAGATCCGCTTTCTATATGAATCCGAATTCTTCATAATCTGAGTTACCTACCTCATTATTATTCTATGTTAATCTATGAAGCGTGGTTCCTTATCAAACTGGATCAATAGGATCCTTTATTCCCCTCGATCACGGGATCGTCGTGAAATATCTTTCGGCATGACATCCCAACGAACCTATATGCTGGGTTCTTCATAACTGGATTCCACAGGAAACTGAGTTTCGTGTGATTCTGAATTCTCCGGACCTGGGTTCTCTACACGGGGCAAAATCGCCTTTTTTGATATGTTTGAATGGAAAGAAAATATATTTGGAACACAAATTTTTAAATATTATATATTTCTGAACAAATAAATTTTATTTGAAAATCAATAAAATATATTTGGAACGCATATATTAATATATTACAACAAAATTTATTTGCAAACTAAATTTCCCAAATAAAGTATGTGTTTAAGTACAAATAAAATTATTGTTTAGGAATTTCTTCAAATATATTTTATTTAAAAAAGATTTTCAAATCTTTAGCTGGCTTTTTCGAATTTCATTTTTAACTTTTTCTTGGTTCCCAATTGTACCTCCCAGTTATGATACCATATGCATCATTGACTTCTGTTTCAAATCAATTATTTAAATTTCTGAGCATTCCAAGCCATCATTAGTTGTCAATCCACCAAAAAATTTATTTTGATCCAAGATTATAGGATTTTAATTATTATTTTTACGAACATTAAACAATTTCTAAAAAAATACTTTCAATTACTGAACAATATAACACAATTTAGGTATTTTCTGAATACTTAAATGTGAATTTTTTATTTGTTTCGGAAATAATAGTCCCAAATAATAACACATTGGGAGTAAACAAAGATTTGTTTATAACACCATCTTCCCAAACATATAACCTTTGTGTGTACCAAATATTGTATGTTTAGAGTGTTCCCTGAACATATATATGTTTCAAGCCGAATATGTTTGGGACAATATACTACAGAAGCGATTTTTTTTCAGCGTGTATGAATCTGTATTTCTCATTCTCTCATCTGAGTTACCTACTCCTTTAAGAAGTTATGCAAATCTATTAATCTATTGGATTCGCTATGAATATAAATTCCTTTTCCACCTGAGTTTCTAACCAACTTGCGTTCTCTATGAATTTAGATTAGTCATAATATGAGATACATACCACTTTAAAAAGTTGTGCGAATCAATGAAGCTTTGTCCCTACCAAACTGGGATCCCTATGGACATTTGTTCCCCCTTGATCATGGAATCGTAGTGGCATCTCTTTCGACATGACTTCATAATGAACCTACTTGCTGGGCTCCTCATAACTGTATTCCCCACGAACCAGAGTTCCGCGTGAATTATTTACGAGCATCAATTCCATACCGTCCTCCGTTCCTAACGAACCCGCGTTCTCTATGAATCTGAATTTCTCATAAACCGTGTCACCTGCTACTTTATGAGGTTCTGCAAATGTATGAATCTTGGTTCCCTATCAAAGTGGGATACCTATGAACCCTAGCTTCCCTTTAAAATACAATATTTTTCAAGCGAACCTACCTGTTAGGTTCCTTATAATTGGGTTCTCCACGAACCTGAGTTCCGTGTGATCTTAGATTCGCTACGAACATAAATTCCTTTCCCACCTAATTTCCTAAGAGACCACCGCGCTCTACCTATCACGTTAATAATTTCAATATACAGGGTTTTCCAACAAGAGGTATTATTTTGAATCACCCGGTATTTCGGTAGCTGTCACTTTTGAAGCTTTTATTCTTTGACATTTGACAAGTAGAAACTACGCCATTATCAAAAATGATCGAACAAAAAAACAATACGAACGATACAAAATTATCTTGACTGATGAGGCCCATTTCCACCTCGGTGGCTAAGTCAACAAGCAAAATTGTCGCATCTGGGCCTCGGAAAACCCAAGAGTTATTGTTGAGAAGCCTCTCCATCCTCAACGTGTGACTGTTTGGTGCGGTTTATGGTCCGTCGGAGTCATTGGACCTAACTTTTTCGAAAATGAGGTTGGATCAACAGTTACGGTGAATGGATTGCGATATCGAGAGATGATTAATGATTTTTTATGGTCGGAGTTGGATGGTATTGATCTGGACAACGTTTACTTTCAACAAGACGGCGCTACGTGCCACACAAGCAACGAAACCATTGCTCTGTTACGGGAAAAGTTTCCGGACCGTGTTATCTCTCGAAGAGGTGATCACAATTGGCCACCGAGATCTTGTGATTTAACACCTTGCGACTTCTTCTTTGGAGCCACGTAAAACAGCCCAACGTCGATTCAAGATAGAATTCGTGAGGCTATCGAGGACATAGGCCAGCCACTTTGCGATTTGGTTATGGAAAATGTCATGAAAAGGATATGGTCCTGTAAGCGTGGTCTTGGTGGCCATTTGGCTGATGTTGTTTTTCATTATTAACGGCATACCTTCCTCTTTATTATGAAATAAACATCCGATCATTTATCTCAAAAAATTGCATTTTTCTTTGAATACCAAAATAACACCTCTTGTTGGAAAACACTTTATGAAGTTTGGTTTCCTACTATCAAACTGGATCCATATGAACCTTTGTTCCCCTAGAACACGGGAACATTTCGTGAAAATTGCTGGCATCCTGGGAAAATCTTGAATCTTGCTTCCCTATAAAGCTGCCATCCATATAAACCCTTGTCTCAATTTAAAATTTAATATTTTTCAAGCCGAGTTTCCTTCGAAACTACCTGTTAGATTCCTCATAAACGACTTAACCACGAACCTGAGTTCTCTGCGATACTGAATTCTCTACGAACACCAATTATTTGCCTATCGGAGTTCCTAACGAACTTGCGATCTCTATATGTATAGATGCCTCTTAAACCATTAAAACCTTTCATGTTAATAAGTTATTTAAATCTATCCAGCTTGGTTTCCTTAGCAAACTGGGATTTCTATTAACCCTTGTTCCCCTTGAGCATGAGATCAGCGTACAATCTTTGTCGACAGAATTTCCTATCGAACCTACCTTCTGGGTTCCTACCGAACTGGCTTCTCTACGAACGTAGGTGCGGTATGTGTCTCTAACGAACCTGACATATATATTCCTTATGGCACAGGATTTTCTTTGAGATTCCAGATTCTCTATGAACATGTAACCCTAGCTGACCTTAGTTACTACCGAACCCTATGGAGCTGTATTCCTGTGAATATTTGTAACTATGAATATGGGACCGTTAACACCTGAGGTTCCTTGTCGATAAGTACCTTTCACCACCAATGAATCTTTGAATTTCTTACCAAACTTAGTTCCCTTTAAATCTGGATATATAGGACCAACTAAACAAGGAATCCCTACATTCCCTTCAATACGATTATATACAAATCTGCATCTGGTTTCCTATGGGATATATGTTTATTGTAAACTGTATTAGTTTGAGCCTGGGTAACTAGAAGAGCGGATCCTTTACATCATGCGTTCCTTGTCGATCTGTACCGTTAACCAGCAGTGGATCTTTGGATTTCTTACGAACCATAGTTTCCTTTAAATCTGTATTTTCTATAGACATAGGATCGCTCCTAACCAGGGATACTTGTCGACCTATGTGATCATATAAAACTCTACATCTGGGTTGCGTTTCACCCCGAGTGCTACATTAAACAAAGCTATCGTCTCGGATGCGCAAACGACCTACAATATCTATTATCCTGAATGCCTTATCGATCTGTGTCCTTAACAAACTTGGGGTATACATATTTTGTTGTGGGTTCCCTATGGTACTGGTTTCTCTACGACACTGGATGTTATATGATACCCCGGTTGTTCCATAAAATAATGCTATCATCTCGGATTCCCAACGGACCTGCCATACCTATTGACCAGGATTGCTTTCCGATATGTGTCCCTAACGAACCTGGGATATATGTATAAGTATTGTACCGGAATCTCTATGATTCTCACCAAACTCTATGAAAGTGTATTCCTACATATGCGCTTGAATGAATCTTGGGTCCTTAACATCTTGGTTTTCTTACGAACCTTGGTTCCCTATAAATCTGGATTTTTCTATGAGCGTATGATAGCTGCTGACCAGGGATACTTGTCGACTAATGCTTCCCTACACTATGGTTTCCTTTGGCCTCCGCAAGGTCCACGGCCAATGCTATTGTCTTGTGTTGCCATCGGACCTGTAATAACTATATTCATGGCTTCCCCAACAACTTGTTGCCCTCATGTGACTCTGAGATATACTAGTATATTGCATCGGATTCCCTATGGCCCTGTGCTTCCTATAACACTGGATGTCCTGTTGTACTAGGTGAATTCCTCATCAACCTGTTTCCGCATAACCGAACCTAGGAAAGATAGATTGTATTGGATTCGATGTGTTCCTGTGTTTCCTATTACACTGGATGTTCTGTTATTTTCTATAAAAGCATGAATTCCTTGACAACCTGAGTTGCTACCGAACCCTATGAAACTGGAATGCCGATGATGAGATGAGATGCCTATGCGTTACGTTAATAGATTTCTTACGAACCTGGCTTCCTACTATCCCGTGATTCGTGTCGACCTATGTTACTGACTAAGCTAGGACACCTCTGATACTGTACTATGATCCACGGATTGCTGTAAACATTTGGGTATTCCGGCATATGGGTTTAGCCCGTGGGGTTCTGCATGAACTATGCGGTCATTTTGGGCTCCCATTGGACATGCGAACCCAATCCCCCGAATCATTATCGAACCTGGGATATCTATTGCGAACCTGATATTCTAATACTCTAGGATTCGGGACACCCTTCGGACCTGCGAACCTTATCACCCTCGAATCATTACCGAACCTGGGATATCTATTGCCGATATCTTCCTGGGATTCGTGTCGGCCTATATTCCTAACTTAACCTGGATCCCCGGATGTTCTCTGAACAATGATGTCATTGTGGCTTCCCATCGGACCTGTGATCGCTATCACCCTCGAATCATTATCGAAGCTGGAATATCTATGGTACAATATTCCCTAAGGTACTGACATTGGATATTCCATGATTCTAGGGTCTTTATGAACTTGAATTTCTTGCACACCTGAGCTCCTACCAAACCCTATGCAACTGGAATCCCTGTAATCCTGGGTTTACTTTGAACGTTGGATCTCTATCATCGTGGTTTCCTTGTCGAACTTGAAATTCCTGAGACCCCTGGGATTACTATGCTAATGGATTACTTACTCGGACCTGGGTTCCCTTTAACCTGGTTCCTTATATGTAAATCTAGGTTTCTATGAACATAGAATACCCAATATCCCAGGATTCGTGTCGACTAACCTAGGATCCCTGTGTTAATTGATCCACTATTTTCTAAAAAGCTCTGCATATTGGTTTTCTACGACACTAAGTGATCCATGAACACTCATCATTGGTCCCCTACTATCTTCAGCTCTCTATCGTCCAGAGTTTTTATTGATCCTAGGAATCTCTATGATCCCTCTGCCAATTGAATCCTTACGAATCTGGGTTCGTCATAAATATCAGGATCCATAATATCCTATGATATCTTTCATACAGAGTTTCCTACCCTTTGATCCTCTGGCTAGGCCATACATCTGCGTTTCCAAGGACCTTGGGGCCAAATCACGGCATTCGATATCGAGAACTTTTCGATGGAAAAGCAATTTTAATTTTTATTAATAAGAAAAAGTGAGTAATGGAATTAGTTAAAAACTATCCAGATAAGCTATATAAGAATGTATTTAAACAATCTACTCGAATTCGACAGAAGTTATACTCTTTTAATGATAATAAAAAGCACATCTCGATCGTAAAGTACTCGATATCGAATGCCGTGATTTGGCCCCTGGCTACCCCTTGATTAATGTTGTAATCTTGTGTTACCAACATAGCTGCGATGGCTGTAATCCTGTGTTCCTTATCGATCTGCCTTCCCAACGATCCTGGTTATATAGTGTACTGGGTTTTGTAATTTCCTGTCGAAATAAAATCCTAACGAACCTGCCTTCCTTATGAATCTGGGTGACCTATGAATCTGGAATCCGCACGAGCCTGGGTTGCTATGAACACAGGATCTCTAACATCATGGGTTCCCTGTTGGTCCGTGTTGCTAATGAACCTGGGATCCCTGGGACCAATACTGGGTCCCCTGAACTAATGTGTTTCTTGCGAATATGGTTATCTATGAACATATGATCCCTACTCTCCTTACAGTCCTGAATATATTTTTCAACCTTCGTTCCTATCTAACCTAGGATCCCTATGATACTAAGTTCATTATGATCCAGGGTTCCGTGTAAAAAAATAATCTCTATGAGCATGGGCTCATTTTCAGAATTTCTGTTCCCTTCACAGAGATCATGAGTTACTTCTGCACCTTATAAACTTGGAATAACCCTGAAATTGGGATTCCTATAAACCATACGCTTTCATCTAACTGAATTTATTTAATCTTAGTCACTGTGATCTAAAAATAACGTTAATTTGTTTACTTGTTTCCCGTTTTTGCCAGTCATGCCAATTAAATATCAATTTTTAATGTTTCCAAATAATTATTAGAAAATCATATAATTCACATACATACACATTTGCCTTATAAATTACCCAATTCTTGCAATGGTAACAACAATTAGGTCACAACTGTCCGCAATAGAAGTTCGCCTTGACAATGGTTAGCACCGACAAGTTCTGCATTTTTATTCTAATTTTGTTATTCAGCAAGCGAGGCATTGCCTTGGTAAGTTTAAAATAAATTATATTGATATATGTAGTCCTAGTGATTAAGTGTTTTTATGTATTCAAAATCCTAGCGCTCCTTTGACATCCGCTGGACCAAGGCAAATTGTACTCTCATGTCGCCCAGTCATGTGACACATTTTATTTGTCCCATTGAGGAGTTGCCTCGAAATCGTGGCAATTATTTGGCTCCCCAAGTGAGATTCTCACAGACCATTGACAAAATCACCGTGGAAATACGCGTATCTATGCCCGGTGGTCCTAAGCAAGATCTAGAGTTGGGGAAACTCCGTACCGATGGTTGTCTGATCTCGAAAAATCCTTTGACGAATCGTAATCCAATGGTTAATGCTGTACTTAGGAAATTGGTGCAGGTTGGAAATTTTCCTCAAGGGTGTCCTTTGCAGAAAGTACTTTTCTAAAGTTTGTTTTTAGTTTGATTTTAGAAATACTTACATATTTTTGTTTCTTTTTTCAGGACTTCAATTATAGTGTTAATCATTTTGCTTTGAATCCTGATTATTTCCCTGGATTTACTCCGGAAATGAATATCTCGGCAAAGTTCGATATGTTCACGGAAAAAATCCATTTGATTTCAGCATCAGTGTCGGCTTTAATATTTAAAAAGAAATGAAAAAGCATAATTGGATATTTTGTATCTATTATGTATATATGTTTGAATTTACAGGGGATTTTGTCTTGACTTCAATAAAATTGTTAATCGCACTGCATGGATTTTGAGTTTTTCTGAGACTGACTCTAGTGTAGAAAAGACCTCTGAAGTCGACTGTAATATAGCGAAAGATCTCGGAGATCAACAGTAGTGTAGACGAAGATCTCACAGTTGGACTGTAATATAGTCGAAGATCTCAGAGATCGACTCTTGTATAGAGAAAGATCTCAGAAATCGACTCTAGTATAGAGGAAGATCTCAGGGATCGATTCTACTGTAGAGGAGGGTCTCAGGGATCGATTCTACTGTAGAGGAGGATCTCACAGATCCACTCTAGTATAGAGGAAGATCTCAGAGATCGACTCTAGTATACATATAAGAAGATCTCAGAGATCGACTCTAGTATACATATAAGAAGATCTCCGAGATCGACTCTAGTATATAAGAAGATCTCCGAGATCGACTATAGTATAGAGGAAGATAGCCGAGTTCGACTTTAGTAAAGAGGAAGATCTCCGACATCGACTCTAGTAAAGAGGAAGATCTCCAAGATCGACTCTAGTATAGAGGAAGATCTCAGAGATCGACTCTAATATTGATGCGGATCTCAGAGATCCTCTCTAGTATAGAGGAGGATCTTAGAGATCCACTCTAGTATAGAGGAGGATCTTAGAGATCCACTCTAGTATAGAGGAAGATCTCAGAGATCGACTCTAGTATAGAGGAAGATCTCAGAGATCGACTCTAGTATAGAGGAAGATCTCAGAGATCGACTCTAGTATAGAGGAAGATCTCAGAGATCGACTCTAGTATAGAGGAAGATCTCAGAGATCGACTCTAGTATAGAGGAAGATCTCAGAGATCGACTCTAGTATGGAGGAAGATCTCAGAGATCGACTCTAGTTTAGAAGAAGATCTCAGGGATCGACACTAGTATAGAGAAAGATCTCAGAGATCGACTCTAGTTTAGAAGAAGATCTCAGAGATCGACTCTAGTATTGAGGGGGATCTCAGAGATCCACTCTAGAATAGAGGAGGATCTCAGAGATCCACTCTAGTATAGAGGAGGATCTCAGAGATCCACTCTAGTATAGAGGAAGATCTCAGAGATCGACTCTAGTATTGAGGGGGATCTCAGAGATCCACTCTAGAATAGAGGAGGATCGTTTCTAATGTAGAGGAAGATCTCAGAGATCGGTCACAATATAAAGGAAGATCTTAGAGATCGGGTATTGAAGAAGAAGATCGACTCTAGTATAGTGTAAGATGTGAGAGATCGGTTCTAGTATAGAAAAAGATCTCAGAGACCGACTCTTGTATAGAAGAATATCTCAGAGATCAACTCTGGTATAGAGGAAGATCTCTGAGATCGACTCTAGTATAAGGAAAGATCTCAGGGATCGACTCTGATATAGCGGGAGATCTCAGAGATCGACTCTGATATAGAGGAAGATCTCAGAGATCGACTCTTGTATATTGGAAGATCTGAGAGATCGACTCTAGTATAGTGGAAGATCTCAGAGATCGACTCTAGTATAGTGGAAGATCTCAGAGATCGACTCTAGTATAGTGGAAGATCTCAGAAATCGAATCTAGTATAGAAGAAGATCTCCGAGATCGACTATAGTACAGAGGAAGATATCCGAGTTCGACTCTAGTGTAGAGGAATACATCCGAGATCGACTATAGTATAGTGGAAGATCTCAGAGATCGACTCTAGTATTGAGGGTGATCTCAGATATCCACTCTAGTATAGAGGAGGATCTCAGAGATCCACTCTAGTATAGAGGAGGATCTCAGAGGTCTATACTATAGTGGATCTCAGAGATCCACTATAGTATAGATGAAGATCTCAAGGATCGACTCTAGTATAGAGGAAGATCTCAGTGATCTACACTAGTATCGAGCAAAACATCCAGATAGACAGGTATAAAGCAAGATATCAGAGATTGACTCTAGTAAAGAGGAAGATCTCAGAGATCGACACTAACATAGAGGAAGATCTCAGAGATCGACTCTAGGATAGAGGAAGATCGCAGAGAACGACTCTAGTATCGAGAAAAATCTTCCAGACTGACAAGTATAGAGGAAAATATCAGAGATCGACTCTATTGTAGAGAACGACCTCAGATATTGGTGCTATTGTAGAGAAGGATTTCAGAAATTAAAGGATTTCTATTATAGAAGGAGGTCTCAGAGATCAACTACATTATAAAGGAAGATCTCAGAGATCAACTTTATTTTAAAGATGGAAGACTTCTGAGATCTCTAGGATCGACTTTATTATAGAGGACTATCTCATAGATCAACTCTACCAGATCTCATAGATCGGCTCTAGTAAAGACAAAAAGATAGACGCTAGTACATAGGAATATCTCAGTAATCGATTCTAGTATACATAGATGAAGATCTCAGAGATCGACTTAAGTATAGAGGAAGATTTTAGAGATCGACACCAGAATAGAGGAAGATCTCAGAGAACGGCTCTAGTATAGAGAAAGATCTCAGAGATCGACTCTAGAATAGAGGAAGATTTCAGAGAACGGATCTGGTATAGAGGACTCTAGTATAGAGTAAGATTTCGGAGATCGACTCTAGTATAGAGTAAGATCCCACAGATCGACTTAAGTATAGAGGAAGATCTCAGAGATCGACTCTAGTCGAGTCTAGCAGAAGACCTCTGAGATCGATTCTAGGAAAGAGGAAGACCTGACATCGACTCTGGTATACAGGAAGAGCTCAGATGTCGACTCTAGTCTAAAGACAAACCTCTGAGGTCGATCCTAGTATAGAGGAAGACCGCTGACTTGGTATCGACTCCGGGTCGACTCTTGTTTAGATTAAAACTTCTTAGGTCAACTCTAGTATAGAGAAAGACCGCTGACATCGACTCTGGTACATTGAAGGAACTGTGATGTTATCTTAAGCATAGATTAAACCTCTGAGGTCAATTCAAGTGCAGAGGAAGTAGACCCCGACTTTAGTTTAGAGCAAAACCTCTGGTGTCGACTCTGGTATGGGAAAGACTAATGGGGGGTATATTCATATTGTCACTCCGTTTGTAACATCTCTAAATATTGATCTGAGACCCCATAAAGTAGATATATTCTTAATCGTCGTAAAATTCTAAGACGATTTAGCTATGTCCGTCTGTCCGTCCGTCCATCCGTCTGTTGTAATCACGCTACAGTCCGTAATAATAGAGCTAGGTTGATAAAATTTGGTATAAATATTTCTTATAGTTGCAGGTTGTTTGGGATTGCAAATGGGCGATATCGGTCTATATTTAGATATAGCTCCCCTATATAGCATCTAACTTGTTGTGATTCCTACTGTTCTCATCTACTAATTTTGTTGTGTGTTTTTCGGTGTTATTTTCTTTAGATTTGAGTTATTTTGTGAGGCCACATGCTATCCATGGTGGAGGGTATATAAGATTCGACATGGCCGAACTTAAAGCTTTTACTTGTTTTATATTGAAGGACCTATGAAGTAAAGAGAAAGACCTCTTAAGTCGACACTAGTACATTGCAAGACCTCTGAGGTCGACTCAAGTATAGAGGAAGACCCTTAGATCGACTCTGGTGTAGAGGAAGATTTCTGAAATCGACTAAAGTATAGAAGAATATCTCTGTAGTCGGCTCTAGTATAGAGGAATACCGCTGATTTCGGCTTTGGTATACTGAAGGACCTCTGAGATCGTTTCAAGTAACGGGATAGGGATGATATGATTTTGAAGTGACGTTTCGGCCATTTGTAATATGTCATGAGTTTTTCATGGTATTCAGTGGTGTTTACAATTTCATCATGGAGAGATATATGCAAGAACAACGTTTAAAAATTATTCAGTTTTATTATCAAAATAATCGTTCTCCAATTGCAACTTTTCGTGCGCTAAGTCCATTTTTTTTTAAATCCAACAAAGCACTTTCCGGTCGACCTACGACCTTGACACCCATGAGCAATATTTTTGCTCTCGTTAAGAGCTATCTTTTTGCCATTGACCGATTCTCGATCCGGCGTACCGTTAAGGAGCTAGAGCATAAATAAACTTTCCGTTCACATTTGAAAATGATTCTAAGTCCTTTTTTTAAAATCCAAAAAAGCACTTTCCGGTCGACCTACGACCTTGACACCCATGAGCAATATTTTTGCTCTCGTTAAGAGCTATCTTTTTGCCATTGACCGATTATGGCTGCGTGCCACACAGCAAATGAAACAATTGAATTGTTGCGAGAAAAGTTTGGAAATTCGATTATTTCCAGAAATTGTGATATTGAATGGCCTCCAAGAAGTTGTGATTTGACACCATTAGACTATTTCTTGTGGGGTTATTTGAAGTCATTGGTCTTTCGATATAAACCAGACTCTCTGCAAGCTTTACAAGTCAATATTGCACGTGTCATTCATAACATACGACTTGATTTAGTGGAAATAGTGCTTGAAAATTGGGTTCATCGAATTCGTTCCTGCAGAAGAAGTCGTGGAGGCCATTTGAATGACGTTTTATTTAGAACTTAATTGCATCGATTGTACTTCATTGTAAATAAACAACTTTTGAATTTACTTAACAATAAGTGTGTTTTTTTTTCAAAGAAATCATATCACTCTTATTGGAAAACACTGTATTAAAAGACAACTGAAATATACATATATGGGGGCTATATCTAAATCTGAACCGATTTTCTCCGAATTTAACAGTGTGCATTCATATAATAATAAACCTCTTTCTGCCGAATTTCATACTTATCGGATATAAAACAAAGTTTTTACAGCGCTTACATGTCAAATCGGGGCTAACATATATATGGGGTCTATATCTAAATCTGAACCGATTTTCTCCAATTTTGGCAGTATTTCTTCATGTAGAAGGAAACGTCTTTTTGCCGAAGTTCGCACTGATCGGATATAAAATAACATTTTTACAGCGCTTACATGTCAAATCGGGGATAACGTTTATATGGGGGCTATATCTAAATCTGAACCGATTTCTTCCAAATTTAACAGTGTTCATTCATATAATAAGAAACCTCATTCTGCCAAATTTCATACTGATCGGATATAAAATAACATTTTTACAGCGCTTACACTTCAAATCGGGGGTAACGTATATATGGGGGCTATATCTAAATCTGAACCGATTTCTTCCAAATTTAACAGTGTTCATTCATATAATAAGAAACCTCTTTCTGCCAAATTTCAGACTGATCGGATATAAAATAAAGTTTTTTACAGCGCTTACATGTCAAATCTGGACTAAAATATATATGGGGGCTATATCTAAATCTGAACCGATTTTAACCAAATTCAATAGGGATCGTCCTTGGGTCAAATAAAATATGTGTGTAAAGTTTCGTCGAGATCGGACCATAATTGCGACCTGTACTTTGATTACAAGAATACATGCACAGACAGGCGGACAGACGGACAGACAGACGGACATAGCTATATCAACTCAGAAAGTGATTCTAAGTCGATCGGTATAATAAACGATGGGTCTATTTCTTCTCCTTTTGGGTGTTACAAACAAATGCATAAAGTTATAATACCCTGTACCACAGTGTGGTGTAGGGTATAAAAAAAAACAAAATGACAAGACAAAAATTCAAAAAAAAAAAATAAAAAAATGCGATTTTAATGATTTCTTCATACATGTCATCGGACTCGAAATGTACTTTGGACCTTAGACAAGTACCCATCAAACAGATGCATGAGGGTAGCAAAAACCGGCTACAAAAACAAGAGTCATTTTTAGTTCAGAACACGAAAAAAAGAATTTTTTGATTACCTACCAAATGTAATGTGTTCCAACTATGACGGAGTTAAGCATTTGTGTTCTTTAGTCTTTGACTTTTGCTCCATAAATTAAATAATGCGCTACTGGCCATTTTAGTTACAAAATGGGATCATTATTTGGGTGGGGGGAGTCACTACTTTTCAGCTCTGTGAGTGGAGTTGTTGTAGGTTTTGTTTAGATTTTCATACTGAAAAGTAATAAATCTCTGCCATTTCAAATCAATGGCTACTGTTGGCACATTTGATTTCTATTCAACGTGAAAACAAACAAAAACACATATTTATCAAATATTATTGAAAACCTTTTTTGTTGCTGGCCAACACAGCTGAAAAGAACTGCAATAAATTATCAAATGAAATACAATGTGAAAACTTTTGAAAGCCAACGTCACTTTGGTTTTTGGCATGGAGCAGCAAAAACACAATACCTTTGGAATTGACTGAAGGTCAGACCGACCTATGTAGTGCCCTAAATGGGGAACAATAAGACAGAAATGATAAGAATTGAGAATGTAGGGCAAGAAATTGAAATTGAGAAATTTTAACTGACTGAATAGCCTTGACCCATCAAAGTAATATTTGTGGATTTTTGGATTATTTTTGATAAGAACCCGATTTTTTTTTTGATGGGAAAATTTTCTTTTTTTCTTTTACTTATGAGATTTTGAATATGAAGATTCTCTCTCTCATCTGTAGTTAAAATTAAATAAAAAATCTATTTTTCAATTATCTAAAAAGCCAAGCTCTGAACGAAACATAAACAATCTGCTTAATACAATTCCGATTTCAGATATCAACAAAATCCGCATCAACAAAAAAAGTTAAAAAAAAAACACACACACACAGGCAAGTTTGCAAGATTTCTATCGCTTTAAAGGTTTCTTTTTTTCTCAGTGATTTCAAAAGCTGGGAGTTCATAAAACAAGAAATGGAAGCTACAGCGTCGTCACTGCTGACATATCGCTTATTCGGATCTGTAACATTTCAGTGTTTATACCCTACACCTCTCAAAGAAATAAAGCTATAAAAAACACACACTAAATAAAGCCAATCGTTTTCAGATTCACGAAAAAAATAAAAAAAAATTGAAATTGGGGAAATAAAAAAACAGTCTTTTTTCGAAGCTATTTGTTGCTGAAACTGCCGAACTGTCAATTATAAGATATCTAACATTTTAAAAGGCCAATTAAATTTTTCTTTTGAAATTTATCAAATCCGGCGGCCTAACAGTGAACAAACAGACAACAGCAGCAAATTCTATATATAAAAACAGAACTTTTTTAACACTTTTTGTTTAACGCTTGTTTGGAAGCCGAGGAATTTTGCCAAAATGGAAATGCCAAAAACGTGTGGCAGTTTGGAATGGAGTTTAGTAGCTCCATGACTTCCTTTCCGCAACGTTTAGGGCCTGCAACGGTTGGTAGTGGCACTGCTAGCTGTAGGTCCTCCTCCTTCTCTCCAGCAAAAAAGAAAAAAAAACGCGACTTGTCATCACTGGGTTTATAAATCACTTTAAAGCAACAGCTTTGCGACAAACAAAAAAAACCAGTGAATGGTCCCAATATCAGCAGGGTACTCGTATTCTATTAACATCTTTTGTGTTAGTCCAAAATCACTTGGAGGGCATTAAGCCAATAACTTCGTTTCTTTTTTGTGCCATATAAAACGAGATGCATGCATATTAAGCCGAAACAGCGGCATATAATCACAATTAGATTAGAGTTGAGTGCTGCCAAAATTTTAAATGGCACAAGGCTTTCAGGTTCGTTTCTGATGTTAACAAATTTCAAATGTATCCATTAGTTTTGAAGAAGGCCTTCAGTAAGTCATAGATAAATTAACACAGGGAGGATTAGCAGCCGAGAGCCAAGCCATCATGAAGAATTCCATAAGAGGAACGCTCAAAGATTAGGATCATTTGGAAGAAGGGATAGTTGTTTCCTCAGGAAACTTTTTAAAATAATAATCAAATAAATTCTTCAAAGAATCTTCTATGAAATATCTCAACAGAATTTTCTACGAAAAAATTCTCCACAGAATTTTCTACGAAAAAATTCTCCACAGAATTTTCTACGAAAAAATTCTCCCACAGAATTTTCTATGAAAAAATTCTCCACAGAATTTTTTATAGAAAATTTTAAAGAATTTTCTGCGAATAATTATATGAGAGAATGTGGTATGAACAAAGACATATGAATCAATATGTGAAAATTTGGAATGAACAAATTTTCTAAAGAATTATCTATGAAAAAATTCTCTAACAAATTTTCGATGAAAAAATTTTATAAAGATTTTTCGATGAAAAAATCTTAAAGAATTTTTTAATCAAAATTCTTCAAATAATTTTCCATGAAAAAATTCTCCACAGAATTTTCTATGATGTGAACAAATTCTATAAAGAATTTTCTATGATGTGAACAAATTCTATAAAGAATTTTCTATGATGCGAACAAATTCTATAAAGAAATTTCTATAAAAAAAATTCTATAAAAAATTTTCTATAAAAAAAGTTCTATAAAAAATTTTCTATGAAATAATTCTATAAAGAATTTTCTATGAAAAAATTTTCTATGAAAAAATTCTCTAAACAATTTTCTATGAAAAAATTCTCTACAGAATTTTCTATGAACAAATTTTCCTCACAATTTCCTATGAAAAAATTCTCCACAGAATTTCTATGAAAAATTCTAAGAATTTTCTATGAAAAAATTATCCACAGAATTTTCTGTGAAAAAATTATTATTTAAAATTCTCCACAGAATTTTCTATGAAAAAAATCTCTAAAGATTTCTTTACGAATTTTCTATGAAAAAATTCTCTAAATAATTTTCTATGAAAAAAATTCTCTAACCAAAATATCCTCCAAAGAATTTTCTATAAAAAAAATCTGTAAAGAATTTTCTATAAAAAAATTTTCCACAGAATTTTCTATGAAAAAGATAAAAAAGAATATTCTATAAAAAAATTCTCTAAAGAATTTTCTATGAAAAAATTCTATATAAAGAAGTTTCTATGAAAAAATTCCATAAAGAATCTTTAAAAAATGTTCTATAAAGAATTTTCTATAAAAAATTCTATAAAGAATTTTCTATGAAAAAATGCTGTAAAGATTTATCTATGAAAAAATTCTATAAAGAAGTTTCTATGAAAAATTTTGTAAAGAATTTTCTATTAAAAAATTCTCTAAAAATTTTTTTATGAAAAAATCTCTAAAGAATTTTCTATAAAAAAATCTCTAAAGAATTTTCTATGAAAAATTCACTAAAGAATTTTCTATGAAAAAATTCTCTAAAGAATTTTCTATAAAAAAGAAAACAAGAAGAAATTTTTATAAAAAAATTTTCTACAGAAATTTTTATGAAAAAATTCTATAAAGAATTATTCTATGAAAAAATTCCATAAAGAATTATTCTATGAAAAAATTCCATAAAGAATTTTTCGGCGAAAAATTCTATAAAGAATTTTCTATGAAAAATTCTATAATGAATTTTCTATGAAAAAATTCCATAAAGAATTGTCTACGAAACAATTCTCTAAAAATGTTGTTTTCTATGAAAAAATTCTCCACAAAATTTTCTATGAAAAAGAAAAAAAGAAATTTTTATGGAAAATTCTATAAAGAATTTTCTATAAAATAATTCCATAAAGAATTTTTCTGCGAAAAAATTCTATAAAGAATTTTCTATGAAAAAAATCTCCACAGAATTTTCTATGAAAAAATTCTCTAAAGAATTTTCTATGAAGAAATTCTGTAAAGAATTTTCTATAAACAATTCTCATAAGAATTTTTTATGAAAAAATTCTCTAAAGAATTTTCTATGAAAAATTCACTAAAGAATTTTCTATGAAAAAATTCTCTAAAGAATTTTCTATGACAAAGAAAAAGAAGAAATTGTTATGAAAAATGAAAAAAATTTCTAAAGAAATTTTTATGAAAAAAATTTCTAAAGAAATTTTTATGAAAAAAATTTCTAAAGAAATTTTTATGAAAAAAATTTCTAAAGAAATTTTTATGAAAAAAATTTCTAAAGAAATTTTTATGAAAAAAATTTCTAAAGATATTTTTATGAAAAAATTCTATAAAGAATTATTCTATGAAAAAATTCCATAAAGAATTTTTCATCGAAAAATTCGATAAAGAATTTTCTATGAAAAATTCTATAATGACTTCTATGAAAAAATTCTATAAAGAATTTTCTATGAAACAATTCTCTAAAGAATGTTGTATAAAAAAATCTCTAATGAATTTTCTATGAAAAAATTCTCCACAGAATTTTCTATGACAAAGAAAAAGAAGAAATTGTTATGAAAAATTCTATAAAGAATTTTCAATGAAATGATTCTATAAAGAATTTTCTGCGAAAAAATTATATAAAGAATTTTTTATGAAAATATTCTCCACAGAATTTCCTATGAAAAAATTCTCTAAAGAATTTTCTATGAACCAATTCTCTAAAGAATTTTCGATGAAAAAATTCTATAAAGAATTTTCTATGAAAAAAATCTCTAAAGAATTTTCTATGAAAAAGAAAAAAAGAAGAAATTTTTATGAAAAAATTTTCTAAAGAAATTTTTATGAAAAAATTCTATAAAGAATTATTCTATGAAACAATTCCATAAAGAATTTTTCGGCGAAAAATTCTATAAAGAATTTTCTATGAAAAATTCTATAATGAATTTTCTATGAAAAAATTCTATAAAGAATTTTCTATGAAACAATTCTCTAAAGAATGTTGTATAAAAAATCCATAAAGAATTTTCTATGAAAAAATTCTCCACAGAATTTTCTATGAAAAAAAGAAATTTTTATGAAAAATTCTATAAAGAATTTTCAATGAAATAATTCTATAAAGAATTTTTCTGCGATAAAATTCTATAAAGAATTTTCTATGAAAAAATTCTCCACAGAATTTTCTATAAAAAAAATCCTCCACAGAATTTTCTATGAAAAATTCTCCACAAAATTTTCTATGAAAAAATTCTCCTGAGAATTTTCTATGATAAAAATTTCTAAAGAGCTCTATAAAGAATTTTCTATGAACAAATTTTCTAAATAATTTTCAATGAAAGAATTATCTAACCAATTTTCTATAACAAATATCCTCTAAAATATTTTCTATAAAAAAATCTGTAAAAAATTTTCTATGAAAAAGTTCACAGAATTTTCTATGAAAAAGAAAAAAAAGAAGACATTTTTATGAAAAATTCTATTAAGAATTTTCAATGAAAAAATTCTATAAAGAATTTTTCTGCGGAAAAATCGATAAAGAATGTTCTTTGAAAAAATTCTATATAGAGTTTTCTATGAAACAATTCTCTAAAGAATTTTCAATGAAAATTTTCTGTGAAAAAATTCTATTAAGAATTTTTCTACAAATAAAAATTTTATTAAGAATTTTTCTACAACTAAAAATTCTATAAAGAATTTTCTATAAAAAAATTCTATAAAGAAGTATCTATAAAAATACTTTAAAAAATTTTCTATGAAAAAATTTTCTAAAGAATTTTTTATGAAAAAATTCTATAAAGAATTTTCTGTGAAAAAATTCTCTAAAGAATTTTCTATAAAAAAAATTTTTTATATATATATATAAGAATTTTCTATGAGAAAATTCTATAAAGGTGTTTCTATGAATATTTTCTATAAAAATTCTCTATACAAATTATTTGAAAAATTCTATAAAGAATTTTCTATGAAAAATGCCATCAATTGTTTTCTATAAAAAATTCTATAAAGAATTTCCTATGAAAAAACATTAAAAAGAATTTTCTATGAAAATTCTTTAAATAATTTAACATTACAAAATTATCGACTGAATTTTCAATGTCAAATTTTTCACCGAATTTTCAATAAAATATTCTCCACCGAATTTTCAATGAAAAAATTCTCAACCGAATATTCTATGAAAAAATTTGGAGCATTTTCATAAATAACTCTTTGAAAAATTTTCCTTATACATTTTTAAAAATTTAATTTTTTTCATATTTATGTTATATCACACTATTAATTAAATATTTTTTCTATTTCTTCCAGGTAATTACAACACTATGAGTACTGAAATTTCGTAAGTATTATTCCCATTAATTTGATTAAATTCTCTCTGGTTGCCCGGCTATTATTTCGCATACATTCGCTTTGTGGTTTAGATTGTTAAATGGAAATTATTTTTAGCTCAAAATTCATTACTCTATAGGCATTTCTGCGGTTTTGTGGCTGTGGTTATTTATGTATCCAAGACGACGACGACCTCTAGTTTAATTTAATCTTTTAAAGCTCATAAACGTAGGAGTTGAGGATTTAGAAATTGTAGTTTTCTTAAGAATGACCGTTGTGGTTTCTCCACAATTCGAACTTAATAACATCTAATTTGTTAAATTATATGACTTTCATACACCGTTTAAGGTGGTGCTGAAAATTAAAAATAAATTAACTCTTTTTTTATTTTGTTTTTAATATTTACCTTTGGTTAATTATCAGTATCTATCCGTCCGTCCGTCCATCTGTTTGCTTGTCTAGATCTAACTCAACAGAAATGCCATTTGTCTTCAGCTGAGTGCTTGGCAAACAAACGCTCATTTGGCGCCATTTGTGTACGTTTGCTTAGCCATTAAGACGGACTTGGCTAATTCGATGCTGGTTTTGCAAATAATCCATCATTTTATATATACGAGCATTTTATTGCTTAGCGATTTTGGCATTTGCGCTTTTTATTTACTGTCTTAGAAAAAATGCAAATTAAAACAAGATAAGTACTTGATTTCTTGAAATTAAGTTAGATTTTTTTGGGATCCAATCAAAATTAATGAGCTATGCCAAAAAAGAAATTCATAATAAAAAGAAATTCAAATAAATAAGTGTTTTATTAAACTCTTCTTAAATAATTTAAAACAATTAATAAATATTATTTTAAATCTTAAGAATGAAATATAAAAACATAAAGGCATTAAATCGCTTTCTACAAAAAAAATCTTAATGAACATTTTCTATAAAAATTTTGCTATAAAAATGTTTTAGGGAACATTTTCTATAAAAATGTTGTAGGGAACATTTTCTATAAAAATGTTCTTAGGGAACATTTTCTATAAAAATGTTCTTAGGGAACATTTTCTGTAAAAATGTTCTTAGGGAACATTTTCTGTAAAAATGTTATTAGGGAACATTTTCTGTAAAAATGTTCTTAGGGAACATTTTCTGTAAAAATGTTCTTAGGGAACATTTTCTATAAAAATGTTCTTAGGGAACATTTTCTATAAAAATTTTCTTAGGGAACATTTTCTATAAAAATTTTCTTAGGGAACAATTTCTATAAAAATGTTCTTAGGCAACATTTTCTATAAAAATGTTCTTAGGGAACATTTTCTATAAAAATGTTTTAGGGAACATTTTCTATAAAAATGTTCTTAGCGAACATTTTCTGTAAAAATGTTCTTAGGGAACATTTTCTATAAAAATGTTCTTATGGGAACATTTTCTATAAAAATGTTCTTAGGGAACATTTTCTAAAAAATGTTCTTAGGGAACAATTTCTATAAAAATGTTCTTAGGGAACATTTTCTATAAAAATGTTCTTAGGCAACATTTTCTATAAAAATGTTCTTAGTTCTTATTAAGAAACATTACTATCTAGAAAAATGTTCTTAAGGAACACTTTCTATTTCATAACGTAAATTTTCTATTTAAATTTTCTTAACGAAAATGTTCTATTAATATTTTCTTAACGAAATTTCTCTATAAAAATGTTGCATTGTATTGCAATTTTCATAAAGAAAATTATCTATTGACATTTCTTTACGCAATTATTTATTGAAATTTTCTTAACGAAACATTTTATTGAAATGTTCATAACGAAATGTTTTCTTTTGAAATATTCTTAACGACAATTTTTCTATTGAAGTTTTCTTAACGAAATTTTTCAATTGAAATTTTCTTTACGGAAATTTTCTATTGAAATTGTCTTTTCGAAAATTTTTGTATTGAAATTTCTTAATGAAAAGTTTCTATTCAAATTTTCCTAACGATATTTTTCTACAGAAATTTTCTATTGAAAAATTTAGAAAACTTTAGTAAAGAATATTTCAGTAGAAAATTTTCATTAAGAAAATTTCAACAGAAAATTTTTAAGAAAATATCAATATAAAATTTTCATTAAGAAAATTTCAATAGAAAATATAAAATTTTCAATATAAAATTTTCATTAAGAAAATTTCAATACACAAATGTCAAAAAGTTCTTCAAGAAAACTTCAATAGAAATCTTTTATAAATAAAATTTCATTTGAAAAATTTCGTGAAGAAAATTTTAACTGACTAATTCCGTTCAGAAATTTTCAATAAAAAATTTTCATTAAGAGAATTTTAATAGAAAATTTTTGTTAAGATAATTTCAATAGGTAAGGTTCTTTAAGAAAATTCAATAGATAACTGTCATTAAGAAAATGTCAATAGAAAATTTTCGTTAACAAAATGTCAATAGAAAATTTTTGTTAAGAATATATTTATAGAAAATTCTTGTTAAGAATATTTTTATAGAAAATTTTTGTTAAGAATATTTTTATAGAACATTGTCTTTAAGAAAGTTTTAATCAAAAAAATGTCGTTAAGAACATTTTTAGAGAAAATTTTCGTTAATAACTTTTTTTACAAAAAATTATCGTTAAGAATTTTCTTAATGACAATTTTTTATTAAAATTTTCTAAATTAAAATTATCTTAATGAAATTTTTTTTTAAAAAAATTTCAATAGAAAATTTTCGTTAACAAAATTTCAATAGAAAATTTTTGTTAAGAAAATTTCAAACGAAAATTTTCATTAATAAAATTTCAATGGAAAATTTTCGTTAAGAAAATTTCAATGGAAAATTTCAATAGCAAATTTCAATAGACAATTTTCGTTAAGAAAATTTCAATGGAAAATTTCAATAGCAAATTTCAATGGAAAATTTCAATAGAAAATTTCAATGGAAAATTTTCGTTATAAAAATTTCAATAGAAAATTTTCGTTAAGAACATTTCAATAGAAAATTTTCGTTAAGAAAATTTCAATAGAAAATTTTCGTTAAAAAAATTTCAATAGTAAATTTTCGTTAAGAAAATTTCAGTAGAGAATTTTTGTTAAGAAAATTTGAATAGAAAATTTTTCGTTAAGAAAATTTGAATAGAAAATTTTTCGTTAAAAAAATTTCAATAAAAAATTTTCGTTAAGAAAATTTCAATAGAAAATTTTTGTTAAGAAAATTTCAATAGAAAATTTAAAAAGGAAATTTTCTTTAAAAAAGTTTCAATAGAAAATTTTCGATAAGAAAATTTCAATACAAAATTTTCGTTAAGAACATTTTTATTGAAACCTTTCGTGAAGAACATTTTTATAGGAAATTTTCGTTTAGAATAGTTTAGAATACTTTTATAGAACATTTCCGTTAAGAACATTTTTATAGAAAATTTTCCTTAAGAACATATTTATAAAAAAATTTCGTTAAAATATTTAGTAAAATTGTTTTTATTAATTGTTAAATTTATTGTTATTAAAATGTTCTAATAAAAATCTTCTATTAAAATTTTCTTAATGACATTTTTTAATAAAATTTTCTTAATGAAAATTATCTATTCATGTTGTCTTAATGAATTGTTTATTAAAATTATCTTAATGAATTATAAAAAATTTTCGTTAAAAACATTTTTACAGAAAATTTTTGTTAACATTTTTATAGAAAATTTTTGTTAAGAATATTTTGTTAAATTATTGTTATTAATTGTTAAGATTATTGTTATTAAAATTTTCTAATGAAAATTTTCTTAATGGACTTTTTTTTATTAAAATTTTCTTAATGAAAGTGTTCTATTAGTTTTTTTAATGATATTTTTTAGTAAAATTGTCTTAATGAATTAGAAAAAAATTTCGTTAAAAACATTTTACAGAAATTTTCGTTAAAATTTTTATACAAAATTTTTGTTAAGAATATTTCGTAAAATTATTGTTATTTATTGTTAAATTTATTGTTATTATTATTAAAATTTTCTAATGAAAATGTTCTATTAAAATTTTCTTAATAAACTTTTTTTTTATTTTCTTAATAAAAATTTGCTATTAATTTTTTCTTAATGAACATTTTTATTAAAATTATCTTAATGAAAATTCTCCAATAAAATTTTCATAATGAGTTTTCTTAATGAAAATTTTCTATTAATATTTTTTTAATAACAATTTTATATTAAAATATTCTGACCTATTAAAATTTTTTAAATGAAAATTGTCTATCAAATTTTCTTAATAATATTTTTTTATAAAAATATTCTAACAAAAATTTTCTCATTTTTTTTAAATTTTACAAAATTTTTTTTTAATTTTAAAAAATATTCTTAACATAAATTTTTTATATCTATAATTTTTTTACTATTTCTTTTTTTAATTTTACAAAATTTTTTTTTAATTTTAAAAAATATTTTAAAATAAAATTTGTATAAACATGTTCTTAACAAAAATTTCGGTAAAAATATTTTTAAACGTAATTTTTTTATAATTCATTAAGATAATTATAATAAAAAAAATTCATTAAAGAAATTAATAGAAAACTTTTATTAAGAAAATTTTAATAAAAAAAAGTTCATTAAGAAAAGTTTCATTAGAAACTTTTAATAAAAATAATCTTAACAATTAATAAGAATAATTTTACAAAATATTTTTAACAAAGATTTTCTATAAAAATGTTAACAAAAATGTTCTGTAAAAATGTTTTAACGAATTTTTTTATAATTCATCAAAATAATTTTAATTTTAAAATTTTCGAAAACATTTCCTTTGTAAAAATTTTCGATACAAATTTTCTAAGCGAAAATTTTCGATACAAATTTTCTAAGCAAAAATGTTCTATAAAAATTTTCGGAACAAAAAATGTCTATACCAATTTTCATAACAAAAATTTTGTAACGAAAATTTCCAAAAAAAATCTTCTGAAAATTTCTTTACGAAAATTTTCTTTTCACTTTTCACAATTCTGTTTAAAAACTATATTCCCCTCGCAGTATTATGTCTGAGTTTTTCGTGCAAAAAAAAACGTTCAAGTGCATTTTTCCCACTTTCTATCCATGACAACAACAAAAAAGTACGCCAATATTTATATTGTTTATAAATCACTTTATTAACTTCCTTTTGATATATTTACCAAATAAAAATACTCGAGATGAGCCGAAACACACATGCCAAGAGCTCTTCAGAGTCTCACCACAACCGTTGGGAAAACATCTTTATCATCCATCCATCCATCCATCCAGTCTCAGTCATTCGAGCAGTCACCCAACACACCATCACTTTCCATATCCAATTTAAGGCGAATCGACATCATCATCGCCATCACCAAAACAAACCGTAGTTGGAACGCCTAGAGTAGCCGCAAAAAAATTGCAATACCAACAAGAACTAATCAACGGAAGCAACATTCCTGGCGGATGGATGGATCGATGGCTGATGCGGAATATAGACCTCGTCTCTGCCCGCCGCCCTAACCCATTCCTCCCTTTGTTTTCCAACTCAAATATCAACAAAATCAAACAGCAATAAATTTTATTATAAACAATCGAAACAATTTTGAAAATAAACACAAAACAGAGAATATATTCACATTGTTCTTGTAGACCACCAAACGACGACGACGAGGAGCAAAAATTTTACTCATAAAGCTTAAAAATAGTTGAAATACCAGAAGATACATACCGGCCGAATTCAAGTTGGCCGGCATCGTGTTTCGAACCCGCACACGAATTTACGGTTTACGCTTTATTACACCCTTCACTCGAAATTCCGTATATTTGCGAATATTATCCTCCGCGTACGAATAAAGGGTTGCAAAAAACTTAATGTTAGGAAATGGAAATTGGGGTGCTTGTAAAGTAAACATATTCAAGACATAGCTGCGATTCTGAAATTTATAGGAATAAAAAACGTTTCACTATTTATTCACTCCTTTCGTCGTACGCTATACTCACCGCTTCTAAAGGACACTCCTGCAAAAATAATTTTTGGTCATTCAGTTGTTGCAACAATAGTTTTATCACTTTGTGTTTGTTCGCCTCTCCACTCAAAAGCTGACAAAAATCAACTCTGAAATCCAGCACTTGAAAACGAGTCTTATCGGGTTTTTCAAAATCCAGTGTCAGTCTTATGTTCACTATAGCCATCGAACGTGTGAAGACGAAACTTCCATTAATGTAATTCCGACCATTATATGGTACCAGTCGAAAGTCCAAAGCTTTAACCACTTCGTTATCAAACACAATAGATTCCACATTCGTCAGGACAATATCAGTAGCGGGCTAATGGAAGAGCAAAACGAATTACCTATATAACATTTGTGAAGAAAAACCCTTCCAATTTACCGAACTTCTGATGGATACAGACTGCAATCCTAACATCCAAATTACTCGTATATCGATGTTAAGCTTTCTAAACTTAGCGGGCCACATTTTAACCGAAGCTACGAGAAGTAAAAAGTTTTTGAACGAAATATTGGAAGTTTCGCAGAAACAATATGGATGTTGGTAAAATATAGACTATTAATAACAAATTAAGTTATTCTGACTTTATTCAGACATTTACTAATGTCCTTAAAAGTCATATGCTAATGACATTTTAATTTGGTTAAATATTGTCTATATAAATGTGTTCTAAATAAGATTAACATAAAACAAACCATTAAAAATATCTACTATTATTATCAGAAAATTTAATCTAAAAATAATAATAATAATAGCAATAGTAATAGCGACAACCTTCCATTAAAATGTGCTTAGCGAAAATTTTCTATTAAAATTTTCATAACAAAAATTTTCTATTAAAATTTTCATAACGAAAATTTTCTAAAAAAATTTTCTTGACAAAACTTTTCTAATAAAATTTTTTTAACGAAAAATTTTTGTTAAAATTTCTATAAAAATGGTATAAAAATTTTGTTAAAGAAAATCTTAAATAAAATTCCTTAAAAAATGCTATTAAAATATTTGGTAAGAAAATTATAATACAAAATTTCGTTAACAAAATTTTTAAATTTTTGTTAAGAAAATTACGACTTCAAATTTTGTTAAGACAATTTTAGTATAGAATTTTCGTTTAGAAAATTTAACGGCCTGTTTCTGTATTTCTAACGAAAGTCTCTGCGAACGAAAACCAGTCACTCACTTTCGTCAGGAATTTGGTTTCTCTAACGTTCTATCGTTCGTTCGCCTGGCCTTACGTCAACGACGTTAGCAATTTACCAAATGGAAAATAATGTAATTGCCAGATCAATAATTTCACAACTTCCGGTCTAAAAAAGCACACATTTGTGTATGGTCGACCTTAGCAAATACATCTCTGTACTATTCACACTAGCCGTGACCAAAAAAGCAACCCTGGGTGGTCAGTTGAGCTGCACCAAGACTCTCATTTATTTCTCTCTCTCTCTCCCGTCTCTCTCATTGTGCACTGATAATTTTTTCCATCTTAGCGAGCAACCAATATTGACTTCTGTATGCTTAAATATGTACCCATATGTACACAATTTTATTATTATTTAATTGTTTTTACCATAATTAGATTAATATCTACTTATTTTTTGCTTTTAATAATGTTTTTTTTGTCATTGTTCCTATCAGTCGACAAATAAAATAATGTGACTCGATCTGACATTTGTGTTCGCCGAGATGACAGCAAAGAGAGATAGAGAAACCAAAATTTGCACTGAAATGATTACGTTTTCGTACGAGTTCATTATCGTACGACTTGTCGTTCTGATGGTAGTTACTGAAACCCAAATCAGCTGTTTGTCGTCTGGCAGGCGAACGAAAGCAAATTTTTAAGTTACAGAAACAGGCTGTAAGTATAGAATTTTCGTTAAGAACATTTTAGTATAGAATTTTCGTTAAGAACATTTTATTATAAAATGTTCGTTAAGAAAATTTCAATAGAAAATTTCAAAGGAAAATTTTCCTTAAGAAAATTTAAATAGAAAATTTTCTTTAAGAAAATTTTAATAGAAAATGTTCCTTAAGAAAATGTTAATACAAAATTTTCGTTAAGAAAATTTTAATACAAAATTTTCGTTAAGAAAATTTTAATAGAGAATTTTCGTTAGAGAAACTTTAATAGAAAATTTTCGTTAAGAAAATTTCAATAGAAAATTTTCGTTAAGAAAATTTTAATAGAAAATTTTCCTTAAGAGAATTTTAATAGAAAATTTTCGTTAAGCAAATTTTAATAGAAAATTTTCGTTAAGAAAATTATAATAGAACATTTTTGTTAAGAAAATTTTAATAGAACATTTTTGTTAAGAAAATTTTAATAGAAAATTTTCGTTAAGAAAATTTTAATAGAAAATTTTCGTTAAGAAAATTTTAATAGAAAATGTTGGTTAAAAAAATTTTCGTTAAGAAAATTTTAATAGAAAATTTTCGTTAAGAAAATTTTAATAGAAAATTTTAATAGAAAATGTTCGTTACGAATAGAAAATTTTAATAGAAAATTTTTGTTAAGAAAATTTTCGTTAAGAAAACTAATAGAAAATTTTGGAAAATTTTAATAGAAAATTTTCGTTAAGAAAATTTTAATAGAAAATTTTTGTTAAGAAAATTTTAATAGAAAATTTTCATTAAGAAAATTTTAATAGAAAATTTTCGTTAAGAAAATTTTAATAGAAAATTTTCGTTAAGAAAATTTTAATAGAAAATTTTAATAGAAAATGTTCGTTAAAAAAATTTTAATAGAAAATTTTTGTTAAGAAAATTTTAACAGAAAATTTTCGCTAAGAAAATTTTAATAGAAAATATTCGTTAAGAAAATTTTAATAGAAAATTTTCGTTAAGAAAATTTTAATAGATAATTTTTGTTTTGAAAATTTCAATAGGAAACTTTCGTTTAGAAAATTTTAATAGAAGATTTTCTCTTAAGTTTTCTCAACGAAAATTTTCTATTAAATTTTCTTACCGAAATTTTCGATCCCACTGTCTCTCCATCCTTCGCATTTTTATCCTTTTCCTAAACACTGTAATTTTTCATAAACGGTGTCGAATGGAGTCGATAATACTGATACTGACGATAGCGATGATAATGCCTTTGATGCTCTTGACAATGAATAAAACCTTGAGGTTTCTGTTTCTCCTGATGAGGAAATAAAACAACAACAACAATAGAATCAATTTAAAACATTTGAAATATTTCAAAAATGCATTTTTCCATCTTAAGGAGAGAGGCCATAAATAATAATATGCACTTGTGTTTATAAAAATTTTCGGCCAAGAGAAATCTAGAAGATTGACAGCAGCATTGGTGATTGAGCTATAACGTCAATACACCGGAAGAAATAACGCATACATTTTTTCAATTTATAATTTACGCTTTGTTGCCCCTTTTATGACGATCTCATGAATTTTGCGTATATTATCCACATCGTAGAGAGTGGTAGTGAATATGAATTTAAGATTGGGCAAAGGGAACTGTGGCATCTCCAGATCGAACATAATCAATTCATATCTTTTATTCTAGAAACAAAATACGATAATATATTCGTGAATATTTCTTCGTTCGAATTTAATTTCTTATAGTACAAAACCTACCGCTTCTAGGGGACACTTTTGTATGAAATTAGTCTGTTTGGTCAAATACTCCATGGTAATTTTCACCAATTTTTGTTTCTTGTAGTCTCCACTGAAAATTCTGCATGCATCTGTACGAAAGTCAACCATTTGAATATGTGTCTTGTCGGGCTTTTCAAAATCCAATAAGAATCGTAAATTTATTTTCTCCAAGGATCGTTTGTATATCAAGCTGCCATTGATAGCTTTACGTTTATTTCGCGGAATTAACCGCAAATCCAATTTTTCTACAAATTCCTTTTCATAAACGGTTGTTTGGATATCAGTTAAAATAATCTCCGCCTGAGGCTGTAGGTAAAAGGAATTAAATTCAATAGCTTTAGAACTGAATTAAAGAGATGTCAACCTACCGAGGATCTGACAACAGTTATCTTTAAGGTTGTGGCGAAATAAATCGCCCAAATTGGAAACTTTTCAAACTGCCGTGACCACATTTTTATGTTAACTGATGATGACTTCTAAAAAAATTTGCTAAACATTCATTTTTTCAAATATTTTGGAAATTTTTGAGGTTTGGTATGTAATTGTCTTTTAATTACTAAAGTAGTAATTAAGTAATGAACACTCATAGATGGTTTAATTACATTTTAATTTTTGTAATTACATATCATAGGAAAGTTTCGAAAATATAAGCATGATGATCCATTAATGTCCATATAAGAAAAATTATCTTAAAAAGTAAACAGTTGCTGAAGAGTGGACAGACAGGTGCATAAAAACGCAAATTTTGAAATGAGTGAATGAATCTTAACGAAAATTGTCTATTAAAATGTTCTTAACGAAAATTATCTATTAAAATGTTACTAACGAAAATTTTCTATTAAAATGTTCTTAACAAAAATTTTCTATTAAAAATTTCTTAACGAAAATTGTCTTTTAAAATTTTCGTAACGAAAATTTTCTTAACGATTTTCTATTAAAATTTTTTTAACAAAAATTTTTCTATTAAAATTTTCTTAACAAAAATTTTCTATTAACATTTTCTTAACGAAAATTTTCTATTAAAATTTTCTTAACGGGAATTTTTTATTACAATTTTCTTAATGAAAATTCTCTATTAAAATGTTATTAACGAAAATGATCTATTAAAATTTTACTAACGAAAATTTTCTATTAAAATTTTACTAACGAAAATATTCTTTTAAAATGTTAACGAAAATTTTCTATTAAAACTTTTTTAACTACAATTTTTCTATTACAATTTTCTTAACAAAAATTTTTCTATTAAAATTTTCTTAACAAAAATTTTTCTATTAAAATTTGCTTAACAAAAATGTCTATTAAAATTTTCTATTAAAATATTCTTAACGAAAATTTTCTATTAAAATTTTCTTAACAAATATTTTCTTAACGAAAATTTTCTATTAAAATGTTCTTAACGAAAATTTTCTATTAAAATGTTCTTAACGAAAATTTTCAATTAAAATTTTCTTAACGAAAATTTTCTATTAAAATTTTCTTAACGAAAATTTTTCTATTAAAATTTTCTTAACGAAAATTTTCTATTAAAATTATGATAACGAAAATTTTTCTATTAAAATTTTCTTAACGAAAATTTTCTATTAAAATTTTCTTAACGAAAATTTTTCTATTAAAATTTTCTTAACGAAAATTTTCTATTAAAATATTCTTAACGAAAATTTTCTATTAAAATTTTCTTAACGAAAATTTTCTATTAAAATTTTCTTAACGAAAATTTTCTATTAAAATTTTCTTAACGAAAATTTTCTATTAAAATTTTCTTAACGAAAATTTTCTATTAAAATGTTCTTAACGAAAATTTTCTATTAAAATTTTCTTAACGAAAATTTTCTATTAAAATTTTCTTAACGAAAATTTTCTATTAAAATTTTCTTAACGAAAATTTACTATTAAAATTTTCTTAACGAAAATTTTCTATTAAATTTTTCTTAACGAAAATTTTCTATTAAAATTTTCTTAGCGAAAATTTTCTATTAAAATTTTCTTAACGAAAATTTTCTATTAAAATTTTCTTAACGAAAATTTTTTATTAAAATTTTCTTAATGAAAATTCTCTATTAAAATTTTATAAACGAAAATGTTCTATTAAAATTTTCTTAGCGAAAATTTTCTATTAAAATTTTCTTAACGAAAATTTTCTATTAAAATTTTCTTAACGAAAATTTTTTATTAAAATTTTCTTAATGAAAATTCTCTATTAAAATTTTATAAACGAAAATGTTCTATTAAAATTTTCTTAACGAAAATGATCTATTAAAATTTTACTAACGAAAATTTTCTATTAAAATTTTACTAACGAAAATTTTCTATCAAAATGTTAGCGAAAATTTTCTATTAAAACTTTTTTAACAACAATTTTTCTATTAAAACTTTTTTAACAACAATTTTTCTATTAAAATTATCTTAACAATTTTTTATTAAAGTTTTCTTAACAAAAATGTTTCTATTAAAATTTTCTTAACAAAAATTTTTCTATTAAAATTTTCTTAGCAAAAATTTTCTACTAAAATTTTCCTAATAAACACTTTTTTTTTAAATTTCCTTAACAAAAATTTCTATTAAAATATTGTTAACAAAAATTTTTCTAAAAAAAATTTTCTTAATAAAAATTTTCTATTTAAATGTGCTTAACAAAAATGTTCTAACAAAATTTTCTTTTAAAATTTAGTTTAAAAATAAATTTATATTAAAATTTTCTTCAAAAATGTTCCATTAAAATTTTTTTAACAAAAATTTTCTATTAAAATTTTCTTAACAAAAATTTTCTATTAAAATTGTCTTAACAAAAATTTTCTACCGAAATTTTCTTAACAAAAACTTTCTATTAAAATTTTCTTAACAAAAACTTTCTATTAAAATTTTCTTAAAAAAAATTTTCTATTAAAATTGGCTTAACAAAAATTTTCTATTAAAATTGGCTTAACAAAAATTTTCTATTAAAATTGGCTTAACAAAAATTTTCTATTAAAATTTGCTTAACAAAAATTTTCTATTAAAATATTATTAACAAACATTTTCTATTTTAATTTCCTTAACAAAAATTTTTCTATTAAAATTTGATTAACAAAAATTTTCTTAAAATTTTTCTTAACGAAAATATTCTATTAAAATTTTGTTAACGAAAATATGCTGTCGAAAATATTCTATTCAAATTTTCATAACGAAAATATTCTATTAAAATTTTCTTAAAAAAAAATTTCTATTAAAATCGTCTTAACAAAAATTTTCTATTTGCTTATGAAAAATTTTCTATTAAAATTTGCTTAAGAAAAATTTTCTATTAAAATTTTTAAACAAAAATTTTCTAATAAAATTTTCTTAACAAAAATTTTCTATTAAAATTTTTCTAACAAACATTTTCTACTGAAATTTTCTTAACAAAAATTTTCTATTAAAATTTTCTTAACAAAAATTGTTCTAATAAAATGTTTTTAAATAAATATTTTATTAAAATTTTCTTAGCAAAAATTTTCTATTAACATTGTTTCTACTAAAATTTGCTTAACAAAAAGAAAAACAAAACAAAATTTTCTATTAAAATTTTCTTAACAACATTTTTCTATTAAAATTTTCTTAACAAAAGTTTTCTATTAAAATTTTGGCAACTTTTGGTATATCTATTAAAATTTTCTTTAAAAAAATGTTGTTTTAAAATTTTCTTAACAAAAATTTTCTATAAAATTTTCTTAACGAAAATTTCTATTAAAACGGTCTTAACGAAAAATTTCTATTAACGGGTTTTTAAAGAAAATTTTCTGTTGGTATAAATATATTGGCAAAAATTTTAGTCATTTTTTTCTTTTGGCAACTTTTGGTATTAATCTCCCGAAACTTATCGAAACTCAATTTTAATGGAAAAAATAGCCAGTACATAATTTACAAAAAATAACAGGATGATCAACATTTTGAAAAATTTCAAAATTGCCGGATGTCCTAAATTTGCAAAGCACTTAAACTAAAAATTACATCAAAATGCTCTACAGCAACCTATTAATATGATATAAGTGTAATTTATAAAATTTGCACTAAATAACTTAATTTGTTATTAAAAGCAAACTCAAACGCCATCGCCAGTTATCGTTGAAATGTTCTCGACAAAGTTTCTGCTTTTTAAAGTTGGCCTAATTTTTGGATATTTCCTAGCGAGCGACTCCGCTGGGATTTTGGTTAGTTGGTCCATATTGAAATAAAAAAAATTCGTCTTTATATATACATATTTTGCAATTTAAAGCCATCCGCCGAATTTATTCTGTCGAATTTCGAGAATGTTACTTATGATCAGAGTTATATTGAAACAATGGATTTACGTTTGTTACCCTATCGTGGACGCAATACCTTGAATGGTACGCTTATATTTGCCCGCGGTCTGCCCAAAATGAATCTTCGTCTTATTATGGATTTTGAAAAACCCGACAAGACTCGTTTTCAAATGTTAAACTTTACAGTGGACGCTTGTCGTCTCCTCAATGGCGAATTTAAAAAAAATAATTTAGTCAATACACTGATGAAGCAACTAAGTGTTCAGAAGCGATTTATTCGACAATGTCCGGTAGAAGCGGTATGTTGTGCAACTTTTCGAGAAGAACTGAATTAATTATATATGGATTTGATATTTTCTTTTAGAAAAAAACTTACGAATTATTTATGTGTGGTGCCGAACCTACTGAGTTCCCTCTTCCAAACTTGAAGTTCCTCTTCACCATTGTTATTTACAATGACAAAAATTGGCAGCCAATTTGTGAATTTCGTATTAAAGGAATAACAAAACGTAAAGTTTAAATTGTGACTAATACTTGAGCTATATCTATTTTTTGGTAAAGGCTTGATTGCGTTTTAAAGTCAATCTTTCTATGTGTTATTTGTTCTAATAAAAGCTTATACATTTTCGAGTTGTATCTAAAATAAATCGAAAACTAATTTTTTATTCAGTACAAATTATTGTTATAGAAATAGCAATAGAATTTTTTTCTTATTGAAAATTTTCTATTAAAATTTTTTGGTCGAACATTTTCTATTCAATTTTTCTTATCGAAATCTCCCCATTTACTCTAATACTTCCATAAATGGCCAATTTCTCTATCTTCTCATCTATTCGGCTAATTACTTTCTTAATATCTACAAAAAGAAACTTCTTCTTTTCTCCTGCCCTCCTCACTCATTCTAGAAATATTTGCAAATAATTTATGACTCTTCTGGGGAATAATTCTCTTTTACCAGTTGCCATTTAAAACCACAACCAAAACGAAAAAAAAAACCGAAAATTCAACTCCAAACAAAATGGGGTTTTCCTTTAGGGCCACTCTAGTCGGGGTTATTCTTTGGGATATCTTTTGAATTCACCGCCACCGGGCGACGAATAAGGAACAACCCGACTCGGTTGGTTGGTGGCAATTGCTCCTCCTCGAAAAAAGAGCAGCAAATTTAATGACCACATCACAGGGAAAGTCACAGAAAAACACAACGCAAGAAAACTTAACATTAAAAGTAATTTGGACAATTTATTAGCAACAACAAAAAATTTGGAGGAAAAAATAAATATATATATTTATTTCTCATTTAATGGCAAATAAGAATTAAATATGAAAAATGAGAACAACATAGACCATTATGCGATACAGAGCACCAAGAAGGGTAATGTCAATTAAGAGATTTTTTCTGTAAGCCTTCTTTATAAAAGGACCTCTAAGTCTTAATCAATTGATATTTGGAATGAGGTACCGATGAATGAAAGAGGGAGTGAAAAAGAAACAAATGGATGGAGAAATTGAAAATCATACATATATACCAATGGACCGATGATGATGTCTAATGACTTAGTAATGTTGAGTTTCTATTAAAATTTTCTTAGCGAAAATTTTATATCAACATTTTTTAACGAAAATTTTCTGTTAAAATTTTCTTAACAAAAATTTTCTATTAAAACCAGTAAGGAAAGACAGAAAGTCGGGCGGGGCCGACTATATAATACCCTATACCTACCTACCAATGCGAAAATGGGCATTGCGATAAGAATTTGGCAGTGTTCATACATGTAATAAGCAAACTCTCTCTGCCGATTTTCGTACTGATCGGATATAAAACACGGTTTCTACAGCGCTTACATGTCAAATCGGGTGTAACATATATATTGGGACTATGTTAAAATCTGAACCGATTTTTCCCGAGTTTGGCAGTGTTCATACATGTAATAAGAAAACTCTCTCTGTTAAATTTCATACTGATCGGATATAAAACATGATTTCTACAGCGCTTAAATGTTAAATCGGGTGAAACATATATATGGGGGCTATATCTAAATCTGAACCGATTTCCCCGAATTTGGCAGTGTTTATTCATGTAATAAGAGAACTCTCTCTGTTAAATTTCGTACTGATCGGATATAAAACACGACTTCTAGAGCGCTTAAATGTTAAATCGGGTGAAACATATATATGGTGGCTATATCTAAATCTGAACCGATTTTCCCCGAATTTGGCAGTGTTTATTCATGTAATAAGAGAAGTTTCTCTGGCAAATTTCGTACTGATCTGATTTAAAATACAGTTCCTACAGCGCTTACATGCCAAATCGGGTGAAACATATACATATATGGGGGCTATATCTAAATCTGATCGGATTTTCTCCGAATTTGGTAGTGTTCATTCACGTAATAATAAAACTCTCTCTGCCGAATTTCATTAAGATCGGATGTAAAATGTGGTTTCTACGGCGCTTGCATGTCAAATCGGGTGAAACATATATATGGGGACTATATCCAAATCTGAACCGATTTTAACCAATTTCAATAGGGATCGTCCTTGGGCCAAAAAAGAGCACTATGCTACAATCGGACCATAAATACGACCTGCACTTTGATTACAAGAATTCATGGACAGACGGACAGACAGACGGACATGGCTAAATCGACTCTGAAAGTAATTCTGAGTCGATCGGTATAATAAACAATGGGTCTATCTCTTCTCCTTTTAGGTGTTACAAACAAATGCACAAAGTCATAATACCCTGTACCACAGTGTGGTGTAGGGTATAATTATCTTAACGAACATTTTCTATTGAAATTTTCTTAACGAAAATTTTCTATTAACATTTTCTTATCGAAAATTTTCTATTAAAATTTTCTTAGCGAAAATTGTCTATTAAAAATTTTTTAACGAAAATTTTCTATTAAAATTTTTTATTAAAATTTTCTTAACGAAAATTTTCTATTAAAATTTTATTAACGAAAATTTTCTATTAAAATTTTCTTAACGAAAATTTTCTATTAAAATTTTCTATTAAGATTTTCTATTAAAATTTTTTTAACGAACGTTTTCTATTAAAATATTCTTAACAACAATTTTCTATTAAAATTTTCTTAACGAACATTTTCTATTAAAATATTCTTAACAACAATTTTCTATTAACATTTTCTTAACGAACATTTGCTTAACGAAAATTTTCTATTAAAATGTTCTGAACGAAAATTTTCTTGGATGGATGAAAGGATGGACAAATGAAAAAATTTCTTAACGAAAATTTTCTATTAAAATTTTCTTAACGAAAATTTTCTATTAAAATTTTCTGAGCGAAAATTTTCTATTAAAATTTTCTGAACGAAAATTTTCTATTCAAATTTTCTAAACGAAAATTTTCTATTAAAATTTTCTAAACGAAAATTTTCTATCAAAATTTTCTAAACGAAAATTTTCTATTAAAACTTTCCAAACGAAAATTTTCTATTAAAATTTGCTAAACGAAAATTTTCTATTAAAATTTGTAAACGAAAATTTTCTATTAAAATTTGTAAACGAAAATTTTCTATTAAAATTTTCTAAACGAAAATTTTCTATTAAAATTTTCTATTAAAATTATCTAAACGAAAATTTTCTATTAAAATTTTCTAAACGAAAATTTTCTATTAAAATTTTATATTAAAATTTTCTAAACGAAAATTTTCTACTAAAATTTTCTTAACGAAAATTCTCTATTAAAATTTTCTAAACAAAAATTTTCTATTAAAATTTTCTATTAAAATTTTCTTAACGAAAATTTTCGATTTAAATTTTCTTAACGAAAATTTTCTATTAAAATTTTCTTAATTTGTTTCTTTTTCGATAAGAAAATTAAATTATTAAAATTTTCGATAAGAAGATAAATTATTAAAATTTTCTGAACGATCATTTTCTATTTAAATTTTCTTAAAGAAAATGTTATATTAAACTTAAATAAAAAAAAAATTCGTTAAGAAAATGTAAATAAAAAATTTTCGTTAAGAAAATTTTAATAGAAAAATTTCGTTCAGAAAATTTTCTATAAGAATATTTTAATCGAAAAATTTCGTTAATAAATTTTAATAGAAATTTTTTGTTAGGAATATTTTCGTTAAGAAAATTTTAATAGAAAATTTACGTTAGAAAATTTTAATAGAAAATTTGCGTTATGAAAATTTTAATAGAAATTTTTCGTTTAGAAAATTATAATAGAAAAGTTCAGAAAATTTTAATAGAACATTTTTGTTAAGAAAATTTTAGTTAAGAAATTGTTTCATTTGTCCATCCTTTCATCCATCCAAGAAAATTTTCGTTTAGAACATTTTAATAGAAAATGTTCGTTAAGAAAATATTAATAATAATTTTCGATAAGAAAATGTTAATAGAAAATTAACGTTAAGAAAATTTGTGTTAAGAAAATTTAAATAGAAAATTTTCGTTAAGAAAATTTTAATAGAAAATTTGCGTTAAGAATCTGATATGTAATCATAAGATTGGTATTGTACTGGTGCAATATCCCGAGGATACCAATTTAGAGGTCACAAAGGTTAATAGGCTCCAAATAAGTGAGCGGCAAAAGTTTTAAATTACTTATCTGTTCTTTCTGAAAAATATATACATTTTAAATTCCTACCCTAAACAAACATAATTCAAACTATTTTAGTAATTTTTATTTTCGATGCTCAAAATTAAGCTTTTAATATTTATACAGATAATAAATTCACTCCATTAATGCCCATAAGTCTATAGATAAATATTGCACTTATTTTATTTCTTCTCCCCTCGCCTATTTTCACAATCTCCCCTCTGACATTGCGCTACCAAAGCCCACTCAATTAAAAACTCATTTGCAATGATTGCCACTTTTGATTTCACTCTCCCGCCTGTCACACACTTTTATGGATAACTAAATCGTTTCTGATTTTAATGTTTAAACGTGTCTGAGTCTAATAAATGTGTTAATTGCATATTGACATTGAAGTGCAGAGTCGAGTCAGTTCCTCTGATAGACTCAATTGTGAGTTGACACAAAGTGTTCACAAAGTATCTGCACACACCTACGCTCACAATCCCTTTCCCCTTCCCTATCCTTCAAACCCATTGCATCCTTTTCTATGGGTCTATCTGCGCTTTATGTCTGCATAAGCATCGGGAATAGAAATTCTATATTTACTCAACACTTAGTCGAGTCAACAAAAGGACCCTTTTAGACATGGCAAATATTTGTGACATCGGCAGTCGACGCCGCCGCCGTGAATAAATTCACGGAAAAGTGTGATTATCATTGCGCACACAAATAAATATCAATTTAATATGCAAATGTTTGTTGTTATTTAACTGGTAAATATTCCATTCATGCGACGAGTATATTCAAATATGCGATAATAGAGACATTTTATTTAGAATTGGAACTATTGTTTGACGATGGGCTTGAGAATTAAAGGACTGCAATTGTGAGAGGGTTGGTAGATAGGCTCTAGAGGATTCAAAAATTAAATTTCTAAAAGATCAATATTTTTGTTAATGAATGCACTCAGAAAAATTACATGCTTTAGATTAAATTGAAATGGAATTTCGTTGAAATTGTAAACTTTGTCCAAATAAACTTTTTAGTAAAACATTTCGTTGAAATTGCATATTTTTAGAAAGTGTCGTCAATATTGCATTCTTGCAGAAAATTTCGACAATATTGCATTTTTCTAGAAATTCTCATAAAAACTAACTATTTCTAGAAATAGTTGTCGAAATTCCAGAAAATTTCATAAAAATAAAATAAATGTGTTCAAAAATTACACTTTCCACAATTTCATTCTATAGAAAATTTCGTAGAAATTTTATTTCCCTCGAAAACTTTATCGAAATTGCATATTCTTCGAAAATGTCGTCAAAATTTCGTTCTTCCTGAAAATTTTGAAGAATTAGCATTGTTTTTAAAAAAAATTGTAGCAAATTTCAAAATCTAAAATTTTCTGGAAAAAATATATTTTGACGAAAATGTAGTCATTTAAATTTTTCCTACTGCTGAATATTTGACGACGTTTTTATACTCGGTATAAAATGAATTTTCTACGAAAAAATTTTGTCCGCGAAATATTTTAGCAAAACTTAAAAATCTTAAATTTTTTGGACAAAATATATTTTGACACAACTTTAAAGTCATTTAAATTTTTCCTACTGCTGAATATTAGATGAAGTTTTTATATTCGCTTTAAATTGAATTTTCTACGACATTTTTTAGAAAAAATATATATTTAGACGAAATTTTCAAAAAAATTCTACTATGTAGATATTTTTTTTAAAAAACAGAAAATTTGTGAAATGTTGAATTTTTTTATAAAGCTGAAATTTCTACAAAACTGAAACTTGGACGAAAATCGTAGAAAGTTTATTTCTATAGAAAATTTCGTAGAAATTTTATTTTTCTAGAAAATTTCGTAGAAATTTTATTTTTATAGAAAATTTCGTAGAAATTTTATTTTTATAGAAAATTTCGTAGAAATTTTATTTTTATAGAAAATTTCGTAGAAATTTTATTTTTATAGAAAATTTCGTAGAAATTTTATTTTTATAGAAAATTTCGTAGAAATTTTATTTTTCTAGAAAATCTCATAGAAATTTTATTTTTATAGAAAATTTCGTAGAAATTTTATTTTTCTAGAAAATCTCATAGAAATTTTATTTTTATAGAAAATTTCGTATAAATTTTATTTTTATTTAAAATTTCGTATAAATTTTATTTTTATTTAAAATTTCGTATAAATTTTATTTTTATAGAAAATTTCGTATAAATTTTATTTTTATAGAAAGTTTCGTAGAAATTTTATTTTTATAGAAAATTTCGTAGAAATTTTATTTTTTATAGAAAATTTCGTAGAAATTTTATTTTTATAGAAAATTTCGTATAAATTTTATTTTTATAGAAAATCTCATAGAAATTTTATTTTTCTAGAAAATCTCATAGAAATTTTATTTTTATAGAAAATTTCGTAGAAATTTTATTTTTATAGAAAATTTCGTAGAAATTTTATTTTTATAGAAAATTTCGTAGAAATTTTATTTTTATAGAAAATTTCGTAGAAATTTTATTTTTATAGAAAATTTCGTAGAAATTTTATTTTTATAGAAAATTTCGTAGAAATTTTATTTTTATAGAAAATTTCGTAGAAATTTTATTTTTATAGAAAATTTCGTAGAAATTTTATTTTTCTAGAAAATTTCGTAGAAATTTTATTTTTCTAGAAAATTTCGTAGAAATTTTATTTTTCTAGAAAATTTCGTAGAAATTTTATTTTTCTAGAAAATTTCGTAGAAATTTTATTTTTCTAGAAAATTTCGTAGAAATATTATTTTTCTAAAAAATTTCGTTGAAATTTTATTTTTCTTAGAATTTTATAGAAAATTTCTTGGAAAAAATTTATTTTTATTTTTCTAGAAAATTTCGTAGAAATTTTATTTTTCTAGAAAATTTCGTAGAAATTTTATTTTTCTAGAAAATTTCGTAGAAATTTTATTTTATTTTTATTTTTTAGAAAATTTCGTAGAAATTTTATTTTTATTTTTACAGAAAATTTCGTAGAAATTTTATTTTTATTTTTATAGAAAATTTCGTAGAAATTCTATAGAAAATTTCGTAGAAATTCTATAGAAAATTTCGTAGAAATTTTATAGAAAATTTCGTAGAAATTTTTTTTTTAATTTTATAGAAAATTTCGTAGAAATTTTATTTTTATAGAAAATTTTATACGAAATTTTATTTTTATTATTATAGAAAATTTCTACGAAATTTTATTTTTTATTTTTATAGAAAATTTCGTAGAAATATTATTTTTATAGAAAATTTCGTAGAAATTTTATTTTTATAGAAAATTTCGTAGAAATTTTATTTTTATAGAAAATTTCGTAGAAATTTTATTTTTATAGAAAATTTCGTAGAAATTTTATTTTTATAGAAAATTTCGTAGAAATTTTATTTTTATAGAAAATTTCGTAGAAATTTTATTTTTATAGAAAATTTCGTAGAAATTTTATTTTTATAGAAAATTTCGTAGAAATTTTATTTTTATAGAAAATTTCGTAGAAATTTTATTTTTATAGAAAATTTCGTAGAAATTTTATTTTTATAGAAAATTTCGTAGAAATTTTATTTTTATTGAAAATTTCGTAGAAATTTTATTTTTATAGAAAATTTCGTAGAAATTTTATTTTTATAGAAAATTTCGTAGAAATTTTATTTTTATAGAAAATTTCGTAGAAATTTTATTTTTATAGAAAATTTCGTAGAAATTTTATTTTTATTTTTATAGAAAATTTCGTAGAAATTTTATTTTTATTTTTCTAGAAAATTTCGTAGAAATTTTATTTTTCTAGAAAATTTCGTAGAAATTTTATTTTTCTAGAAAATTTCGTAGAAATATTATTTTTCTAAAAAATTTCGTTGAAATTTTATTTTTCTTATAATTTTATAGAAAATTTCTTGGAAAAAATTTATTTTTATTTTTCTAGAAAATTTCGTAGAAATTTTATTTTTCTAGAAAATTTCGTAGAAATTTTATTTTTCTAGAAAATTTCGTAGAAATTTTATTTTTCTAGAAAATTTCGTAGAAATTTTATTTTTCTAGAAAATTTCGTAGAAATTTTATTTTATTTTTATTTTTTAGAAAATTTCGTAGAAATTTTATTTTTATTTTTACAGAAAATTTCGTAGAAATTTTATTTTTATTTTTACAGAAAATTTCGTAGAAATTTTATTTTTATTTTTATAGCAAATTTCGTAGAAATTCTATAGAAAATTTCGTAGAAATTCTATAGAAAATTTCGTAGAAATTTTTTTTTTAATTTTATAGAAAATTTCGTAGAAATTTTATTTTTATAGAAAATTTTATACGAAATTTTATTTTTATTTTTATAGAAAATTTCTACGAAATTTTATTTTTTATTTTTATAGAAAATTTCGTAGAAATTTTATTTTTATAGAAAATTTCGTAGAAATTTTATTTTTATAGAAAATTTCGTATAAATTTTATTTTTATAGAAAATTTCGTAGAAATTTTATTTTTATAGAAAATTTCGTAGAAATTTTATTTTTATAGAAAATTTCTTGGAAAAAAATTTATTTTTATTTTTATAGAAAATTTAGCAGAAATTTTATTTTTATTTGTGTAGAAAATTTCGTAGAAATTTTATTATTATTTTTATAGAAAATTTCGTAGAAATTTTATTTTTATTTTTATAGAAAATTTCGTAGAAATTTTATTTTTATTTTTATTGAAAATTTCGTGAAATTTATGAAATTTCGTAGAAATTCTATTTTATAGAAAATTTCGTCGAAATTTTAGTTTTATAGAAAATTTTGAAGAAATTTCAGTTTTCTAACAAATTTCGTAGAAATTTTGTTTTATAGAAAATTTCGTAGAAATTTTAGTTTAATAGATTTCACAGAAATTTTGGATAAAACTGAAGTTTCACAGAAATTTTGGATAAAACTGAAGTTTCACAGAAATGTTGGATAAAACTGAAATTTCAACGAAATTTTTTATAAAACTAAAATTTCTACAAAATTTTTTAGAAAACTAAAATTTCTACAAAATTTTCTATAAAACTAAAATTTCGACGAAATTTTCTATAAAATAAAATTTATACGAAATTTCATATAAAACTGAAATTTATACGAAATTTTGTCTATAAATATGAAATTCAAACGAAATTTTTTCTATAAAACGTAAGTTTCGAATAATAGTTTTTATAAAAATGAAATTTCAACGAAATTTTCTATAACTCGGAGATATCGATGAAATTTTGTATAAAACTGAATTTTCGACAACATTTTATATGAAACTAAAATTCCGAGAATTTTTTTTTTAAATTGAAATTTGTAAAAACATTTTTGATAAAACTGAAATTTGGACGAAATTTTCTATAACTATAATTTAAACTGAAATTTTATATTTATTTGCTAAAATTGATATTTCGACAAAAATAGTGATAAAACTGAAATTTGTTAGAAAATTTTCGATAAAACTGAAAATTAGACAAAACTCTCTATAAACTAAAATTTCTACGAATTTTCCAATAAAATTTAAATTTCGACAAATTTTTTATAAAACTGAAATTTTCTATAAAACTAAAATTTTGACAAAATTATCTATAACTTGAAAATTACTTGAAAAAAATTAACGAGACTATTTGCTGTACAAATTAAATTTCGAAAAAATGTTTTCTCTCTTCCGTTTTCTATAATTTCAATTATAGTTTCTAAAATTTCGATGAAGTTTTCATATTGAATTTTAGTTGCAGTTTACTGAATTTTAAGTCAAAGTCGGATTTTTGAAAAGGAAGACTGTGGACGAAACAAAAGAGATTTACTCTTCTAATTTTCTCCAGAAAATTGTCCTTTTGGTTCGTAATCGAAATCTATACGAAATCTGTAAATCTCTTCGGACCGAATTAAGCCCGAAAAGCTGTCTATTGTAAAATTAACATATCAGTGCAATTGCATTTGCGGCTGAAATTTTTCACTTTTGACATTTATTTGGCCAAAAACTTATACCAGTGAAAATGGTTGCGAAAAAATACTCAATTCTTTTAAAGTTCTGATTTTAATTAAAAATAAACTGCGTTTAAAAAATATCGCAAAATGTCTTCATTGTTTTCTGAACTTCCGATTCTGTTTCTGGGACCTGCAGTAGCGTTAGGAGTGCCCTCGAATGTGGCGCACACATCAATTGCAGTTTTAAGCTATAGAATAGTGGTATTAAGATTTCAAAATGACTTTATCGTTTTTGTTTAGCTTCAGTTTTCTGTTAACAATTCCATTTTGAAAAGTAACAACAGTGAGTCTTCTTTCATCACCATTTGTCGATAAACAATGAAACCGCATCCGAAAAGCCACAACGCAAAAAACCGTTTGCCACCAACGCTTTTTGAAATTGTCGGGTTTCGCTTTTAAACAAAAACGAAAAATAAAAAACAAATAGAAACAAAAGTCAGCAATTTTTCACAGCTTCACTATAACAAACAAAACACAAGACATTTACTCGTAAATCTACAAAAAAAACGTGTAAAATTTGGGTCATACTTTTGTTTTCTTCTTCAGTACTTCAGCGGTGTTTGCGCTTCAAAATATTGCGATAATTTTTAGAGCAAATAAATAAAAAAAAAATACTCCAAAAAAAGTGTTATTGATAACAATATGAAAACAAATAAATAAAAATAGAAATGAATGTAAACAAAAAACGAGAAATGTTTTGTGTTTTTTTACTTTTTTCTTATTTTTTTCATATTCCAAAAGATAGCAGAATAATCGACGTTTGAGACAAATTTTCTGTTTACATTCTGAATTTGTTATGTTGATTTTTTTTGCCCATTGCCTCCGAATGCCGAAAGTCAAACTGTAGTCACGATTTTCTTGTCATTGTCAATTTTTCTTGTGCACTTTTGGTTTTGCAAACAATTTGTCTGTCAATTTTCCTAATAGCTTAATAAATGTTAGATGATTTGGGGTTAAGGTGCTGCGTGAATTGTTCGTACGCTGACTATGAGTTAAGGTTGGAAAACGTTTAGAGTTTTCGAAATTTTCCCATCGTTATAAGGCTTTAATAAATTTTTCATATTTTCTTTTTTTGTATAATGACAATTTTATAACCTCACTTAGGTTATTTTAGCGGAAATCAGATTCAGAGAATTATATGCGCATAGTCATGTGAACTATGTCCGTCTGTCTGTCTGGTTGCACCACACGATAACTCTCGAAAGGGGAGACTGATTGACTTCAAATTTATTTGATTGATTTGAAGATGGACCATATATATTTAGGTCTCGTAAGTCCCAACAAAAAGGTTAAATTTTTGTCATAAATTCTGGCAATGCGACTTTCGATCCGTTAATAGCTTGCTCACATCCGACATGTAGGCATTAAGTGATCTCCACCCTCAATATTTGCCTACTTTTAGGCTGTTGGCATATACTCAGCATACTTTTAGGTTATTGAAATATACTGCATACTTTCAGGCTTTAATCAATGAAGAGCATTTTGCTCTTACCACAAAGTGAACAGCGGGTGTTTCATTTAACAAATTAACACCATTACCATACAATGCATCGGCGACCGCCACAATTGCCCCGCAATACAATTAATCACATCCCGAACTCAAACCTTAATTAAACCATAACCAATCAAACAATTCCCTCCCCCCACCTTCCCTCCCATGCCACCCATTGAGCTGACTTCATGATGATGATGAAAAAAAAGACTTTTAATTATTTTTATTTAACTACTTTGCCATAGTTTATTTCGAAACACACAAAAAACAACAGCATACTTGTGGTTAAATTATTTATGTCTCTCTCGGTACACTTTCTGCCTGTTCACCAAAATAAACAAAACTCTCCTATCTATTGAAAAACCAATTCATAAACACTTTGTGGCACAGCCAAAAAAAGCAAAAAATGTTGTCAAACAGCGCAAACACACAATAGGTTCGAAATCACACAGACGCACAAAACCAATTTCAACGGCAACAACGGCACAAAAACACTTTTGTACCTGTCACTTTGACGCGTCATTATTAATAAAATAGCCCAGAATAAACGAGTGGACATTTTAATTTAGACTGCAGTGGTTATACACAATAAAACAATAAAAAAATATCATTTTGAACGAGAACCGAAAAAAAAAACAAAACAAAACCCAGACAAGTTTCCCCAAAAGGGGCAAGCGGGACAGACAATTTTTAGGCGAAGTCCCGGAGACAAGAGAAAATAATTATGGAAGGGCTTATGAAAGAGTAGTAGGCTTCAAGATTTATTGATTACCTCAATTTAATATTTTCTCCCCTAAAAGTATGCTTTCAAGATTTACTGATTATCTCAATTTAATATTTCGCCCCAAAAAGTATGCTTTAAAGATTTATTGATTGCCTCAAATTCATATATACTCCCCAAAAAGTATGCTATAGTTTATAATTTGACTATAAGCCTAAATTAATGCTTTTGATTTTTTTTCTTTATATGCGAAACCATGAAGAGCTGTTCATATAATACTATGATTCTGCAAGGACATTACGAATGATATATAATTTATTACAGTTCAAGGTACTGCATATAGTCTAAAACTGTATCACAAAAATCTTGCAGATCAAGCGCTTGATATTCGATGGCATTTTCACTTTAGACATCATAAAATAATTACATCTACGTATATTTCTATAATAAGTAAGAGTTTTAATAAGAGTTTTTCATTAATAACCACAAAGTCGAAATACTCGTATGTGATTCTAAGCTAACTTTTCTAACAATGTAGGCAATACCTTAACCTTCTTAGGAAAGCCTAAATGTAGGCAACATAATACGGAATTAATATCTAAATTAAATACTATTAGTTAATTAGATGATAAAACTCACATGGAAGTCTGACTTGTGACTGCATATTAGGTATTCCATAACAAAGCCCCAAACTTCGTATGAAAGCCTAAATGTAGGCACTATAATAAGAAATAAATTTTTAAATTAAATCACAATTAATAATATGTATTACACCATCCTATAGCCCTAATAATATAAAGTGTAGCACATTTTTTTAATTTAATTTATTTGCTTTCATCGGAGTAACCGAGCCTATAAGGCCATATATGATTACAAAATACGAAAATAAACATTCTACTTTTCTTAAATTAAATCGCATTTAATTAGTTGAATTAAACCTTCCTAAAAGCCTAACACATTTTACGTTATTTGCAAATGATTAAAAATCTAAGAAAATTTTCCTAAATGTATGCAACATAGTTAAAAGTTCATATGAAAGCCTAAATGTAGACAATATTTCAACCTTCGTATGAAAGCCTAAATGTAGGCAACATAATACCGAAATTATATATAAACTAAATACTATTTGCTAGTATTTTTCGGTAAAATTGTAATTTTCTATAAAAGTGAAATTTCAACGAAATTTTTTATACAACAAAAATTTCGACAACATTTTCCATAAAACTTAAATTTCAACAAAATGTTCTTTAAAACTAAAATTTCGGGCAAATTTTCTATAAAACTAAAATTTTGGCGAAATCTTCTATAAAACTGAAATTTCGGCGAAATTTTCCATAAAAACCGAAACTTCGACAAAATATTCTATAAAACTGAAATTTCGAAAAATTTTTTCTATAAAACTGAAATTTTGCGAAATTTTATATAAAACTAAAATTTTCTATAAAACTGAAATTTTCTATAAAACTGAAATTTTGGCGAAATCTTCTATAAAACTGAAATTTCGGCGAAATTTTCCATAAAAACCGAAATTTCGACAAAATATTCTATAAAACTGAAATTTCGAAAAATTTTTTCTATAAAACTGAAATTTTGCGAAATTTTATATAAAACTAAAATTTTCTATAAAACTGAAATTTTCTATAAAACTGAAATTTTAACAAAATTTTCTATAAAACTGAAATTGCGGCGAAATTTTCTATAATACTGAAATTTTGCTGAACACTGAATTTTCGACAATACATTCTATAAGACTGAAATTTTAACGAAATTTTCTATAAAACTAAAATTTCAAAAATATTATTTCGATAAAATTTTCTATAAAACTAATATTTCGATAACATTTTCTATACAACTGAAATTACTCGTACCATACATTTTCTATAAAATTGAAATTTCGACGAAATTTTCTATAAAACTGAATGGTTGACGTAATTTTCTATAAAACTGAAATTTCGAAGAATTTTTTTAAGCACTGAATTTTTGCAATATATTCTACAAAACTAAAATTTTCTATAAGAAATTTTCTATAAAAATGAAATTTCAACAAAATATTCTATAAAACTGAAATTGCGGCGAAATTTTCTATAATAGTGAAATTTCGACGAAATTTTCTATAACACCGAATTTTCGACAATACATTCTATAAAACTAAAATTGTCTATAAATCTGAAATTTCTACAAAATTTTCTATAAAACAGAAATTTCACCAAAACTTTCTATAAAACTAAAATTTCGATAAAATTTTCTATACAACTGAAATTACCATAACATTTTCTACAAAACTAAAATTTCTCTGAAATCTATCTATATATATAAAAATGGAAAAATGTTTGTATGTATGTATGTATGTGTTTTATAGACGCTTAAACCACTGGACCGATTTTAAAATTTTTTCTTTTGTTTGAAAGCTATATGGTCTGAGGTGGCTTTGGAAAAAAAAATTTGCAAATAGTGGGCGGGGAAAATGTGGGCGTGGCAAATCGTTTGTTTGTCTGTTTGTGTGTTTGTTCCACTGCAGTTCTGCTGGCAGTCTACGTCAGTGGTCCAAAAATGGACGGGATCGGAAATATGGGGCAAAGAAGTGGACCGGGTCCAGCTAGTTATTTATAAAACTAAAATTTCTACAAAACTTTCTATAAAACTGAAATTTCGAAGAAATTTTCTATAAAACTGAATGGTTGATTTTCTACAAAACTGAAATTTCAAAGAAAATTTTCTATAAAAATAAAATTTCGACGAAATTTTCTATAAAACTGAAATTTCGACAAAAAAATTTTATACAAGAATTTCCACGAAATTTTCTATAAAACTGAAATTTCGAAGAATTTTTTAAGCACTGAATTTTTGACAATTTACTCTTCAAAACTAAAAGTTTCTATAAAACTTAAATTTCAACAAAATTTTCTAGAAAGTGAAATTTCAACGAAATTTTTTATACAACAGAAATTTCAACGAAATTTTGTGTAAAACAGCAATTTCGGCAAAATTTTCCATAAAACTTAAATTTTGGCAAAATTTTTCATAAAACTTAAATGTCAACAAAATTTTCTTTAAAACTGAAATTTCGACCAAATTTTCTATAAAACTGAAATTTTGGCGAAATTTTCTATAAAACTGAAAATTCGCCGAAATTTTCTATAAAACTGAAATTTCGCCGACATTTTCTACAAGACTGAAATTTCGCCGAAATTTTCTATAAAACTGATCTTTTTACGAAATTTTCTATAAAACTGATTTTTTTACGAAATTTTTTATAAAACTAAAATTTTCTATACGATTGCAATTTCGACAAGTTTTCTATAAATCTGAGAATTCGATGCAAAAATCTATAAAACAGAAGTTCGACGAGATTTTCCATAAAACTGAAATTTTGACAAAATATTCTATAAAACTGAAATTTCGACAAAATTTTCTATAAAACTGAAATTTCGACGAAATTTTCCAAACAACTAAAATTTTCTATAAAACTGAAATTTTGCGAAACTTTCTATAAATCAAAAATTTTCTAAAAAACTAAAATTTCACCGCAAACTGAAAATTTGGCGAAATTTTCTATAAAACTGAAATTTTTTATAAAACTGAAAATTCGGCGAAATTTTCTATAACTCTGAAATTTCGACAATATATTCTGTGATTTCGATAAAAATTTTCTATAATACGTAAAGATCGACGCAATTTTCTATAAAACTGAAATTATGACAAAATATTCTATGAAACCAAAATTTCAACAAAATGTTCTATAAAACTGAAATTTCAGCAACATTTTCTATAAAACCGAAATTTCGGCCAAATTTGCTATAAAACTGAAATTTCGGCAAAATTTTCTATAAAACTGAAAATTCAACAAAATTTTCTATAAAACTGAAATTTCGGCAAAATTTTCTATAAAACTGAAAATTCAACAAAATTTTCTTTAAAACTGAAAATTCTGAAATTTCGACAATATATTCTGTGAATTCGATAAAAATTTTCTATAATACGGAAAGATCGACGAAATTTTCTATAAAACTGAAATTTTGACAAAAACTGTCAAATTATATAACTGAAATTTTGACAAAATTTTCTATAAAACTGAAATTTCCACAAAATTTTCTATAAAAATTTTTACAAAACTCAAATTTACTAAAAAAATATGTTTAAGAAGTTTTCTATAAATCAGATATTCCGTGAAATTATCTATATATAATAATAAAATTTCGGTGGAAGCCTAAATTTAGGTACTAAACTTAGTATGAAGCACATGTTTTAAATTAAATCACAATTAATTAGATGAATTAAATCGTGTTGTAAGCCTAACAAATTCCAACTTATTTTGAAATGCTTAATAATAGAAAAAAACTAAAAGTGGGCAACATTTCAACCTTCGTATGCAAACCTAAATGTAGGCAATTTAATACAGATTTTGTAAATAAATCTCAATCAGAGACTTCAAATTGTCCCACAAACCTAATATATATCACGCGATTTGGTATTTCTTACCAGTACATCAATCTTCCAATAAGGTAAAATTCCCCCAAAGTTAGGCAATATTTCAAACTTATGAAAGCCTAAATGAAGGCAACATAATATGAAATTAATATCTATATTAAATGCTATTAGTTATGTAGATGATTAAAGCTATCATAGAAGCCTCACCTGTGGCTAGATACCTGGTATTTTATAATAAAGCCACAAACTCGGTATGAAAGCCTAAATGTAGGCACTATAATAAAAACAATTTCTTAAATTAAATCGCAATTAATTAGAAGAATTACTCAAACCATCCTATAACCCTAACAATATTTCCACCTAGAAGTAGGCAAGGCCAAAATGCAGACATGTTATATGGAATTTTTTTAAAATGAATCTTATGAATCTTCGTATGACAGCCTAAATGTAGACACTGTAATAGGGGTATCTTTAAATTAATCTCTATTAAACAATTCAAACTCTCCTATAAACCTAAACTGTGTCAGCATATTAGGTATTTTATAATAACACATCAACCATCGCATGAGAGCTAAAATGTAGTCATTATAAGAAATTATTTTTTTTAATAAAATTTCAATTTATTACACAATTTAAAATGTGTATATGCTATGCTATAATAGCTGAAACAAATTTCCATAAAAAGAAACAATACTTCAGTCTAAATGTAGACAATATAATCGGAAAATGCTTTTTATACCCTCACTTTAGTGTGACGAGGGTATATATCATTTGCTACGGAAAAAAGTGTAACACATCGAAGGAGTGACCTAAGACCCCAAGTATGTTCGGCGGAAATCCGTTTTGGGTCATTTTAAGTCGAATGAGCAATGTCCGTCCGTCTGTCTGTCTGTCTGTCTGTGTGTCTGCTGGCTGGTGCGCACGATAACTCTCGAAAGGAGTAACCGATTGACTTCAAATTTCGTATGTGGTTATATTTTTTTCTATCTCCGGCTAAGTTCGAAGATGGGCCATATTGGTCCACTCCTTCTGGTACCTCCCCCCCAAAGGGTTAAAATGTTGTGAAATATTGATTCTTTAATAACTGCTATTATACGTATTCGAATCTTCTGAAATTCCACACATAGTATTAGTTTGTTAGTCGCTATCAGCTCGAGGAAAATGGGCGAAATTGCCACGCCCCTTTTGGTACCTCCCACACAAATGCACCATTTTGCACTAAAAGTTAAAAGCTTATAACATTAATACCAGTGTTTAGAAATACTTGAAATTTTGTACAGTGTAATGCTTTTATAGTGCCTACAGTCCAGTGAAAAATGGGCGTTATTGCCGCTCCCCTTTTGGTACCTCCCACACAAATGCACCATTTTGCACTAAAAGTTAAAAGCTTATAACATTAATACCAGTGTTTAGAAATACTTGAAATTTTGTACAGCGTAATGTTTTTATAGTGCCTACAGTCCATTGAAAAATTGGCGTTATTGTCACGCCCCTTTTGGTACCTCTCCCACAAAGGTACCATTTTGCACCAAAAGTTAACAGTTTATAACATTAATATCAGTGTATATAATTACTTGAAATTTTGTACAGTGCAATGCTTTTATAATGCCTATAGTCCAGTGAAAAATGAGCGTTATCACCACGCCCCTTTTTGTACCTCCCACACAAAATGGCCAAATTATACCACAATTTAATATCTCAACGTTAATATACATACCACTCCATATAAACGGTTACAATTCGGCACAGTGCAATGTATTTAAAGTATCTACTGTTCAGCGAAATATAGGTGTATTTCTTAAACCCCTTCTGGTACCTCCCACAAAAATTTACAGAATAATTTGTATAATATTCAATATTACATTACTCACAAAGTGAGGGTATACCTTAGTCGGTTTACCCGACTGAAACTTTCTTACTTGTTTTAATAATTATTATTAAGTAATAAATTAGACAACTTACAATGCCGTATAAGCCTAATATTTGGCTACAAATTATTAATTCTACAGATTCCCAAGAAATTTCCCTAAAACAAGAGGTAATACCTCAAACTTTGCATGAAATCCCTCATGTAGGCAAAAAATAGAATCATTTTTACTATTATTTATACTAGTTTTTAAAATTAATTCTCAAAAAATTAGTTGATTTAAAATCCCCAATGTTCAAATTTAATCCCTAAATTAGGTATAAACTTATTCACCAAATGTAGGCAATTTAATATGAAAATTATATTTAAATTAAACCTTAAATGTGACTCCCGATTTTGCTCGTTAAAAAAACTGACAGACAATTATTTTTATCGAATATTAAATTCTCCAATTCTCGTTACACATATTGTCACCTCATCAATTGCTAACGAGCTTTGACATCGAACACTTCTTCCTCGCTGACATGCGAGTTATTGCTGTTGCTGTCTATTGGTGCGCACAGCAAATATTTGCAATAATTTCCACATGCAACGAATGTCAGCATTTCATGTTACCTTGTCGCCGTCGTCATCACAATCATCATCATCATTGCGTTATTATTATGTATTGTAACCTTATAAATTACTGTCACTTTGAATGCACATATTTAGCAGGCAGCAGAAGCCGAAGTACCAGCAACAGCACCAGCACCAATATCACAAACCTACTGACAGGCAAACTGTGTGGTGTCACATGAGCTGCAAACAGCTAAAATAGCAAATGTCAACGGTAGCACTCATTTTGCTATTTTGCTACTGTGCTCTGTGCTGCTCTGCAATTCCAAAATGCAAAAATGTCATAATTTCTGGCAAATAATGTCAGAGGCGCATAAAAGTGACACAAATGTGTGTGTGTGTGCCCCGGCTGTGGAACTGAACTGTGGCAGCAAATAGCACTAGAATTGGCATGCAATTCCAATGAAATATCACTAGATTCCAGTTCTGTTCGTTGGGTGTTCGCGTGGCCCTATGTATGTGCCAATGTGTAACAAGAACTTATAATGAATGCTACATTAGCAGAAATATAGGTTATTATAGATGTCAAAAGCGAAGCACACTCAGAGACACACTCTTCCGTTAGCAATTTCATTTATGCACATTTATAATTTACCTAAAATAATTACCTTTGAAATTGGGTCATATACACAAGTGGAACATTTAACACCTAAAAATGTTTAATTGCAATTGGAAAGGTTTAAAATATTTTTGGGAATGTGAAAAATTTAAAAATGTTTGCGATTATGAGAAGAGCAATAGAAATAGCAATAGCAATAGCAATAGCAATAGCAATAGCAATAGCAAAAGCAATAGCAATAGCAATAGCAATAGCAATAGCAATAGCTGCAAAAATCGGTACCCACAAAGCCCCAGGTCCGGATGGAATACCAAACATTGCATTAAAGGCTGCAATCCATCGAAGACCTGACATCTTCCTCGAAACATTCCAGAGGTGTTTTCGCGAGCGAGTATTTCCCACCCATTGGAAAATTCAAAATATTGTGCTCATCCCCAAAGGAAGCAAGCCACCAGGGGAACCATCATCCTACCGCCCCATATGCCTCCTAGACACTATGGGAAAAATACTAGAGAGAATCCTATACAATAGACTAATGACAGCAGTCGAAGAAAATGGCGCCCTATCCGAAAAACAATTTGGTTTTAGGAAAGCACGGTCTACCATCGACGCAGTGAAACTGGCAGTTGATACGGCGGCGAAGGCCATCGAAGGAGCAAGGTGGAAAGGCGGAACAAAAAAATATTGCGCCGTCGTTACTCTCGATGTGAAGAATGCTTTCAACTCTGCAGATTGGGGACACATCCACAAATCCCTGGTGCGAATCGAAGCCCCGACGTACATTAAAGATACGGTAAAAAGCTATCTTGACAACAGAAAGCTCATATACCTGAGCGACAATGGACTGCAGCACTACACTGCATCCGCAGGCGTCCCACAGGGATCAGTTCTGGGTCCACTGTTGTGGAACATTATGTATGATGAAGTGCTGAGACTTATACCAATTGACATTGTAGCTATAGAAATGAAACGGATTTATGATAGAAATCCAGAGAATAAAAAACAGAGATCCGAGTTTGCCAAGGAAGAGCGTTCCTCATCGATCGCCACTTGGCAATCTCGTTGGGACACATCTGCAAAGGGAAGATGGACACACCTCCTTATACCTAATATAAGTGTATGGCTAAACAGAAAACACGGAGATACGAACTACTTCCTCACGCAGTTCTTAAAAGATCATGGTGCCTGCCGGAAATATCTGCACAGATTTGGACACGATTGCTCGCCTATGTACCCAAACTGTGTGGACGAGGAAGAAGACTCAAATCACGTGATATTCCTCTGCTCTAGGTTCGACCGAGAAGGCGTACCTACAATGGAACATTCGAACGTGATCGAATATATGCTACAAAGCGAAGATACATGGCGAAATGTATCCGAATTAGTGACAAACACAATCTTAGTGCTACATAGAGTAGACAATATACGGAGAAACGCACAAATCAATATGATTTAGAATGCAGTAGATAGCCTCGTGGCTAACCATCGTTCACGAAGTAATATTTCACAGCAGTTCCGTGAAGGAGTGATAGTCGAAGAGGAGGATGTGGTTTAGTACGTAAGAATGGTGCATGTTTTTCAGTACGGGCTGAATCATACATCTTTCAGAAGTCAAGAAAATTTTCGTTAAGAAAATTTTAATAGAAAAATTTTGTTAAGAAAATTTTAATAGAAAATTTTCGTTAAGAAAATTTTAATAAAAAATTTTCGTTAAGAAAATTTTAATAGAAAATTTTCGTTAAGAAAATTTTAATAGAAAATTTTCGTTAAGAAAATTTTAATAGAAAATTTTCGTTAAGAAAATTTTCGTTAAGAAAATTTTAATAGAAAATTTTCGTTAAGAAAATTTTAATAGAAAATTTTCGTTAAGAAAATTTTAATAGAAAATTTTCGTTAAGAAAATTTTAATAGAAAATTTTCGTTAAGAAAATTTTAATAGAAAATTTTCGTTAAGAAAATTTTAATAGAAAATTTTTGTTAAGAAAATTTTAACAGAAAATTTTCGTTAAGAAAATTTTAATAGAAAATTTTCGTTAAGAAAATTTTAATAGAAAATTTTCGTTAAGAAAATTTTAATAGAACATTTTCGTTAAGAAAATTTTAATAGAACATTTTCGTTAAAAAAATTTTAATAGAAAATTTTCGTTAAGAAAATTTTAATAGAAAATTTTCGTTAAGAAAATTCTAATAGAAAATTTTCGTTAAGAAAATTTTAATAGAAAATTTTCGTTAAGAAAATTTTAATAGAAAATTTTCGTTAAGAAAATTTTAATAGAAAATTTTCGATAAGAAAATTTTAATAGAAAATTTTCGTTAAGAAAATTTTTTGGTGATTGACAACACTGAAATGAACAGCTAAATTTTGCTGGTTCCCAGAAAATTTCGTTAAATAATTAATAATAAATATTAAAAGTAGATGAAGTTGTGTAAATTGTGAAACAAATTGTTGTGTGTAGTCTGCTGAGTCGAAATCTGGTTGATATATTCTACATCGTTTATTGTATTGCAAATAAACGTAAACGCAAGCGGACAGCCTAAATTGTATGGAGAAGCCGAGGAAGAAGAAGAACAATTGGTTTGCCGCCTTGTTTTCCTGCACGAAAGCTGAACTTGTACTGAGTTAATTATTTGTGATTGCCAGCAACATCGTCGTTTATGTTTTGAATTGCTGTATTTGTATTGGTGGAGCACGTCTGGAATACCTGATATTCTCTTTTGTTTGGTGAAGTTTGCTGATGCTGTATTGTTGTTGCTTGGTGTGCATATTGCAATTTCATAACCAAACATTGCTTCTGTGGAGATCTGTTTGTTTACATTTTGCTTGCTGCTGTCGTGTTTTTTTGGCGCTGACGTTTTTGGTTTTTTGTGTCTCTGTATATCTCTTCTTGTTTATTGAGATACATTGATGTGTGGTATATGACCGTGTCTGTCCAGAGCTGTATATTAGAGTGTGCTATACTTTTAACGAAATAGTGTACTGAATATTTTTTGAAAGATGTCCACACAGAAAACAACTTTTTCCTGCCCAACCTGTCGCAGTCTTGTTAAGAGGAATCAGAGCAGTGTTGGATGTTGTGTATGCGGTATGTTTTTTCACATAGACTGTGTCAACGTGACGAAGGAGCAACATGCCTTTTTATTTAAGAACAAAAAGAGCAGGATGTTTCAATTCAAATGTCCCGGCTGTGTGGAAAAGGAAGCCGTGGTGGTTGATTCTAATGTTTGTTCGGCTGACAACCAAGTGAGGAGTGATTCTGCTGAAGTTCGCTCTGAATTTAATGACACTATAGCATCACTCCAGAAACAGTTTGAGTGTTACAAACTGGAGAACCAAAAACTAATGGAAAACTTGACACATAAAATGGATGATGTTGTTAGGTCCCTGCGTGCTGATTATGAGGAGAGGCTAAGTCGAATGGAACATTCAGTGCAAAATTGTTTGGCAGTAGTGAAGCAGTTTGAAAAGACATATAGCAACTCAATACATGAGATACGAACACAAGATGATGTAGATCGTAGAAGGCAGAACAGGTCAAATATTCTCATTAACGGCTTGCCTGATGGTATAAAACATTTGAGGGAGCCAATAGGAAAAATTGCAGCGATGTGCAACATGAATTTGGGCCCTATTGATATACAGCATTGCTGCTACATCTCTAAGGGTAAATCTGTACTCGTGAAGTTCAACTCCGTGTATGTGAGGGATCGTATCATGGCCAATTATCATCGACGTGACCCACTGATTCTTTCTGACATAATTGGTGGGCCGGTGCGGAGTAGAGTTTATCTTAATGATCACCTTAATCAGGCTGCTTCGAGGTTAATGTATATTTGTCGAAAGTTGTGGAAGCTAAAGAAGATTCGGAAATATAAATTAATTAGTGCTGACCGCCCTACAGTTTTGATCACACATGTTGATGGTTCGGAAAAGGAATTAGACATAAACGAGTGTGTAGATATGTTGGATGGAGATGATGGTACTGCTTCGCCATCCCAGGACTGTAATGGCGATACATCTAGTAGTTAAAGTTTAATTATTTCCTATCTTGTATTTTTTTCTTATGACCTCGTTTTATTTGTTTTATTATTGTTTATGATATTTTCTGGTAATTGTGCTACAAATGGTTACTAATTTAGGCGATATTATTAGTGATAACAGCTTTTTGTCATCCCAATTGAGCAATTTTAGAAATAATTGTAATATTGGCCATATTAATTTACATAGCTTCAAATTGAATAGTAGTTCCTACAAAATTCATGAGGTGAGAAGCATATTGGAGGGTGGGAATCTGGATGTGTTTGGAGTGACGGAAACCTGGCTAAAGTCTTCGATATCCACTAATGCTGTTGATATCCCGGGTTATGTTTGCCACAGGAATGATCGCCCTGATATGAGGGCAGGTGGTGTTGCTCTGTATGTGTCCCAGAGCATTAGGCATAAAGTCGTTTGTAAAGGAAATTCGTATGGCATTGTTGAGTTTATTTTTTGTGAAATGATTTTCAACGGAATAACGTTGTTAGTTGGAGTAGTATATCTTCCTCATGGAGATATTTCTTCTATGGAGGAACAAATTTCTGATTTGGTAGTTAGGTACAACAATATTGTAATAATGGGTGACTTCAACAATAACTTATTTGATGTCCCTAAATGTGCAATGGTAAGGAGTATTTGCAATAGGCTAAATCTCAGTATTATTCATAATTCTATGCCTACGCATTATGATGTAGCCCATGAATCTACTTCGCTGTTAGATTATTTTTTATTGTCATGTCCGGAATTATTGCGGTTTTCTAACCAGTTCTGCTCCCCAGGAATGTCTGACCATTCGTTTATATTTTTGTCACTTGATGTTGTTTGTCGTCATGTTCGTCAATATTATGAATTTCCAGATTACGACTCCCTTACTCCTGAAATCATGGAAGAAGCTGTAACTTCGTGTAGTTTTAGTGATATATATGTAACGTCTAATGTTGATGTTCAATTAAGTGTGTTGAATATGAACCTTCAACGAATACATTCCACTATTCCTGTTAAGAGGCGCGCATGTAAAATAAATACAGGTGATTGGTTCAAGTCTGCCGAAATTCGGTATCACCTCTCGCTGCGAGACCTTGCATTTAAGGCGTATCTTGATGAAAAGAGTTCGGATAACTGGAGAGTATACTGTAAATGTAGAAATCGTGCAAAAACCGTTATTAGGCGAATAAAAAGATTGACGCATAAAAACCTTTTTGCTGATAAGTCTCCCAAGCAAATGTGGTCGGTTCTCAACAGGAATGGTGTGTGTGATGATAGTGATGATGTCCAAATTTTAGATGTTGAGCAGTTAAATCGTGATTTCGTAGCGAATCAAACTAGTAGTAGTTTGAGTGTTCCGTATATACCTGTTAGTGTTCATGATGGCTTTTCGTTTCGTTCTGTTGATTACTCTGAAGTTGTTGAAGCATTTGGTATGATCAAGTCAACTGCAGTGGGTTATGATGGTTTTAAGCTTAGATTTTTGAAACTTATCTTCCCTTACATTGGTGGTTATTTGCTGCATATTATCAATACTTTGTTGACTACGTCGGTTTTTCCTAAGGATTGGAAGGTTGCTAAAATTGTGCCAATTCGGAAGAATAAAGAGAGTAGCGACCTAAGGCCAATTTCCATTATGCCAATTTTGTCTAAAATGGCTGAGCATATAATTAAGTCCCAGATGATCAGGTATTTAGATAGTATGTTACTTTTGCATGACAGTCAGTCTGGTTTCAGGTGTAATCGGAGCACCACTTCTCTTCTTCTTGGGTTAACGGATAATGTTAGGAGAAGAGTAAGTGAGGGCGGATGTTGTGTACTATTGTCACTCGATCTCGAAAAGGCATTTGACCGAATTAATTATAACATTTTAGTTGAAAAGCTTCATTCCCATTTTAATTTTTCCACCACGGCCTGTAAATTGATGTATTCTTATTTGTCTTGTAGAAAGCAGTATGTATGTAGTAAGGATTATTCGTCTAGTGTCCTCCCTGTGAGTAGTGGTGTTCCACAGGGCTCAGTTTTGGGTCCCTTGTTGTTTATTATGTATATTAATGACTTGTTTAATCGTGTTGTTAGCAGAAATAGCCTCGTATATGCGTTTGCAGATGATCTACAGATCTTATTTAACGGCGATTTTGTGTTTTTAGATGTACTGCAGAATACAATTGACTTTACTATTAATTTGTTAGTCAGTTGGATGAGGGATAATGGCTTATCGATAAATGCCTCTAAGACCAAAGCTATGTTTTTTGGCAATATACCAGCAGGTGCTTTATCTGTTTCAATCTGTAGCACAGCTATAGAAGTTGTAAGCAATTTTAAGTGTCTTGGTGTAATGCTTGACAATGATTTGTCTTTTGATGTGCATGTTAATTCAATCATTTCCAGAGTTAACTTTATTTTACGAAAGTTATACAACCTGGATTTGGTACTTCCTCGTAGTGTTAAGATTCGTGTTGTTCATGCTCTGATAATGCCTATTTTTTTGTATGGTCTTGAGGTATTTTCTGGTTGTGTAGGTTATGTTATGCGGAAGGTAAGATTATTATTTCAACGAGTTTTGCGATATGTTTATACTGTGAAGTGGTATGATCACATTTCCCAATATGTAACCGATTTTCTTGGGTGCTCATTTGCTAACTACATCAAAATACGAATTTTGTTGCACTTCTATAAAGTGCATAAGTTGCAAACGCCGCGATTTATGTTGGATCTTTTTAGCTTTGGTAGATCAACAAGAAATACCCAAATTGTTATGCCGAGGTTAACTGCTACCTTAGATAGGTCATTTCTTGTGAGAGTGGCACGCATTTACAACCATCTACCGGTATCGCTTAGAACTTTCAGTTTTTCGTTGCATACATATAAATATAAGCTCTTTGAATATGCTCAGCTTCATGATTTTTGATTTTTTTTTCTTGTTTATTATTTTTTCTATTGCCTAATTGGATGATATAGCCTGTCAGAGTAGTTTTTTTGCGCGTAGTAGGGATGTTTATTATAACTCAATATTTTTTTTTCAGTCGCCTCGTAATTTGATTTTGTATTTTCTTTAAATTTTATAGTTTTTTTTAATTATTTTTATTATTTATTGCATTAAATTGTTAAGCTTGTACGTATGTTTTTTTTATGAAATTAAGTTGATTTTTGTAAATTTTTTTTTCTCACAGTGTGTGAGTAGTTTTTCTTATTGTTAGATGCTCTATAACTGTTTATATATACTGTGAAAGTTAGGAGAAAATTGTTTACTCGGTTGTTTACTACTCTTTCTATTGTTTTCTGTTTTATTTTATAATTTAGTCATTTTATTTATTTAGATATTTAAGATTTTTGAGTAGTCTACATATTGTTGTTTTTTGTAACTGTAAAAGGCCATATAGGCTCGGTTACTATGATGGAAAAATAAATTAAATTAAAAAAATTAAAAATTAATAGAAAATTTTCGTTAAGAAAATTTTAATAGAAAATTTTCGTTAAGAAAATTTTAATAGAAAATTTTCGTTAAGAAAATTTTAATAGAAAATTTTCATTAAGAAAATTTTAACAGAAAATTTGCGTTAAGAAAATTTTAATAGAAAATTTTCGTTAAGAAAATTTTAATAGCAAATTTTCGTTAAGAAAATTTTAATAGCAAATTTTCGTTAAGAAAATTTTAATAGAAAATTTTCGTTAAGAAAATTTTAATAGAAAATTTTTGTTTAGAAAATTTTAATAGAAAATTTTCTCTTAAATTTTCTCAACGAAATTTTTCTATTAACATTTCTTACCGAAATTTTCGATCCCATTGTCTCTCCATCCTTCCATAATACTGATACTGACGATGGCGATGATAATGCCTTTGATGCTCTTGACAATGAATAAAGCCTTGAGGTTTCTGTTTCTCCTGATGAGGAAATAAAACAACCAACAACAACAATAGAATCAATTTAAAACATTTAAAATATTTCAAAAATCCATTTTTCCATCTTAAGGAGAGAGGCCATAAATAATAATATGCACTTGTGTTTATAAAAATGTTCGGCCAAGAGAAATCTAGAAGATTGACAGAAGCATTAGTGATTGAGCTATAACGTCAATACACCGGAAGAAATAACGCATACATTTTTTCAATTTATAATTTACGCTTTGTGCCCCCTTTTATGACGATCTCATGAATTTTGCGTTTATTATCCACATCGTAGAGAGTGGTAGTGAATATGAATCAGGAGTGGCGATCAAAGTTTGATGCATTTTTTAAATTTGTGTGGAATTCCTTTATAGTGCAAAGCGAGCGACCTGTACTGTGTTGTGAATAACTTTTGATTGGGTTGGCGGATAAACACCAAATTTTAACCAAATACAATTTGGAATATTTAGAAGTTAAAAATGCAATCTCCCTAAAATTATGCTATGTTGACTTAGCATGTTTTTGAATGGCAACAATTTTTGTTATATTTTTTTCTTTTGGCAGCTGTTGGTATTAATCTCCCGAAACTTTGGCGGAACTCAATTTTAATGGAAAATATAGTACATAATTGTATTTACAGCAAAGTAACCGGATGCTCAACATTTTGAAAAATTTCAAATTACCGGATGCTCTAAATTTCCAAAGCACTAAAACGAAATCTCATCAAGGCATAAGTGTGATTGCTAAAATTTGCACAAAATTACTTAATTTGAGCTTAAAAGCAAACTCAAACTCCATTGCCAATTCCAGATAGAAATTTACAATAAATTTACTAACAGTTATCATTAAAATGTGTTCGATGATGTCTCTGCTTTTAAAAGTTGGCGTAATTTTTGCTCTTTTCCCCGCGAGTGACTCTGCTGGAATTTTGGTTAGTTGGTCCTAATTGAAATAAACAAATTCGTCTTAATATATACATACATACATAACTTTTCAATTTTTTAAAGTCATCCGCCGAAGTTCTGCTTTCGAATTTCGAGAATCTTACTTATGATGAGAGTTACATTGAAATGATGGATTTACGTTTACTACCCTATCGTGGACGCAATGCCTTAAATGGTACGCTTACCTTTGCCCGCAATATGGCCAAAATGAATCTTCGTCTTATTATGGATTTTGAAAAACCCGACAAGACTCGTTTTCAAATGTTAAACTTTACAGTGGATGCCTGCCGTCTCCTCAATGGAGAATTTAAGAAAAATAATTTAGTTAACACTTTAATGAAGCAACTAAGTGTCCAGAAGCGATTTATTCGACAATGTCCGGTAGAAGCTGTATGTTGTGGATGTTTTCGAAAAAGATTGAGTGTAATACTATATGGATTTTACATTTTCTTTTAGAATAAAACTTACGAATTATATATGTGTGGTGCCGAACCTATTGAGTTCCCGCTTCCGAACTTGAAGTTCCTCTTCACCATGGTTATTTACAATGACAAAAATGAGCAGCCAATTTCTGAATTTCGTATCAAAGGAATAACGAAACGTAAAGTTTAAATTGTGAAAAATGTGTTTGTTAAAACTAAATTTTTTTAATGGGTTGATTTGGAATTAATGTAATGTAACGTTCTATATGTAAGTTGTTCTAATAAATACTGATACACTTTGGAGTGGTATCTACAATGAATTGAAAACTAATTTCTTCTTAAGTAGAACCAGAGAGGTAAATAGCAATGGCAATGTCAATGGCATTTGATATATCCTCATTATATTGAGGATATATAAAAATATTGACCGATTTGGAACATAGGAATGGTGTAGGATAAAATAAACGTCCGTCCGTCCGTCCGTCTGTCCATGTAAAGTTGTTCGTCGACTACAGGTCGTAATTTCACTCCGATCGTTCTGAAATTTTGCAGTTTAGAGTATTTCGCGGCTGTTAAGATCGCTATTGAATTTGGTTGAAATCGGTTCAGATTTAGATATAGCTCCCATATATATCTTTCGTCCGATTTGGTCCTTTAGTCCTATAGAAGCTGTATTTTACATCCGATCGTTTTGAAATTTAGAACGGTAGAGTTTCTTGATCCATGAACCAACACTACCGAATTTGAAGAAAATCGGTTAAGATTTAGCTATAGCTCCCATATATATGTTTCGTCCGATTTTGCTCTTTAGTCCTGAAGAAGCTGTATTTTACATCCAATCATTTTGAAATTTAGAATGGTAGAGTTTCTTGATCCATGAACCAACACTACCGAATTTGAAGAAAATCGGTTAAGATTTAGCTATAGCTCCCATATATATGTTTCGTCCGATTTGGCCATTTAGTCCTATAAAAGCTGTATTTTACATCCAATCATTTTGAAATTTAGAATGCTAGAGTTTCTTGATCCATGAACCAACACTACCAAATTTGAAGAAAATCGGTTAAGATTTAGCTATAGCTCCCATATATATGTTTCGTCCGATTTGGCCCTTTAGTTCTATAGAAGCTGTATTTCACATCCAATCGTTTTGAAAATTAGAATGGTAGAGTTTATTGATCCATGAACCAACACTACCGAATTTGAAGAAAATCGGTTAAGATTTAGCTATAGCTCCCATATACATGTTTCGTCCGATTTTGCTCTTTAGTCCTGTAGAAGCTGTATTTTAGGGTATTATTTAAGTATAAAATGTCCCAAAAGTAAATTTATGTAAACAATTTATACATGAATTACAAAATTTATATATCAAAGTTATTCAATATTAGGAGAGTGGTGTAGGGTATTATATAGTCGGCACCACCCGACTTTAGCCTTTCCTTACTGGTTATACCCTCACTTTAGTGTGACGAGGGTATATATCATTTGCTACGGAAAAAAGTGTAACACGTCGAAGGAGTGACCTAAGACCCCAAGTATGTTCGGAGGAAATCCGTTTTGGGTCATTTTAAGTCGAATGAGCAATGTCCGTCCGTCTGTCTGTCTGTCTGTCTGTCTGTCTGTCTGTCTGTCTGTCTGTCTGTCTGTCTGCTGGCTGGTGCGCACGATAACTCTCGAAAGGAGTAACCGAGTGACCTCAAATTTGGTATGTGGTAATATTTTTTTCTATCTCCGGCTAAGTTCGAAGATGGGGCATATTGGTCCACTCCTTCTAGTACCTCCCCCACAAAGGGTTAAAATGTTGTGAAATATTGATTTTTTAATAACTGCTATACTACTTATTCGAATCTTTTGAAATTCCACACATAGTATTAGCTTATTAGTCGCTATGAACTCGAGAAAAACGGGCGCAGTCGCCACGTCCCTTTTGGTACCTCCCACACAAATGCACCATTTTGCACCAAAAGTTAACAGCTTATAACAATAATAACAGTGTACAAAAATACTTGAAATTTCATACAGTATTATGCTTTTATATTGCCTACAGTCCAGGGAAAAATGGGTGTTGTTGCCACGCCCCTTTTGGTACCTCCCACACAAAGGTACCTTTTTGCACTAAAAGTTAACAGCTTATAACATTAAAACCAGTGTATAAAAATACTTGAAATTTTGTACAGTGTAATGTTTTTATAGTGTCTATAGCCCTGTGAAAAATGGGCGTTATTGCCACGCCCCTTTTTGTACCTCCCACACAAAATGCCCAACTCATACCACAATTTAATGTCTCATAACGTTTATACCAGTGCACGTAAATGCTTATAAGTCGGCACAGTGCAATGAATTTAAAGTATCTAATGTTCAGCGAAAAAAAGGTGTATTTGATAAACCCCTTCTGGTACCTCCCACACAAATTGACAGAATAATTCGAGTAATATTCAATATTACATTACTCACAAAGTGAGGGTATACCTTAGTCGGTTTACCCGACTGAAACTTTCTTACTTGTTTTTTTTTTGCTTTATTTAAATTATTATCAATTTGGTATCAAACTGGTATTAAAGTTAAAAAGCTATTTACTTTTGATACAAAATGGTCCATTTGTGTGAAAGGTACCAAAAGGGGTGTCCCAATTACGGCCACTTTTCTCTAGACTCTAGGTACTATAAAAGCATTGCACTGTCTGAAGTTTCAAGTATTTGTATGTACAGGTATTAAAGTTAAGTGCTGTGAACTTTTGTTACAAACATACCGACTAAACTGTCTTCGCATAATCTCCGGGTATCGAACCATATCGGAAGATGCAGCAGGTGTAGTCGCTGGTCTCATTCTAATCGACATAGCAGCCTCCGAGATGAAACGGATATACTATATTAGAAAACCGCAGAATAAACAGCGGAGAGCAGAATTTTCCAAGGAAGAGCGTTCCTCATCGATCGCCACTTGGCAATCTCGTTGGGACACATCTGCAAAGGGAAGATGGACACATCTCCTTATATCTACCATAAGAGTATAGTTGAACAGACGACACGGTGATACGATCTACTACCTCACGCAGTTCCTAACAGACCATGGTGCCTTTCCGGAAATATCTGCACAGATTTGGACACGATAGCACGCCTATGTGCCCAAACTGTGTGGAAGCGGAAGAAGACGCAAATCACGTCATATTCCTCGGCCCTAGAGGTTCGACAGAGAAAGATCCAAATTCGCAACCTTAGGCCGTATTTAACCATTTTTGTTCCCTTATCCGTTTTATGTTTAACTTTTTACCATACCGTAGCTTATTTAACTTAATTTTCCCGAAGTTTTACATAGAAGTATTTATTTCCAAAAAAAAAAATTGTTTAGCTTTGGTTTATACTGTAAGATCTACCTTCGCACTCTGAGACCACATTCATAGTTAACACTTTTTTTTCCACTCTGCTTCCAAAGTACGAAATTTAATATAGGGTGATCCATTTCGAGGTTCCCTACTTTTTTAAAGAAGAAAAAACACAGAAAATTCAAATTGAATGGGGAATGTTTATTATCATTTGAAAGAACATTCTTTGGCACTTATTTTTTGAAGATTATATCTATCAAATGTTGGCCGCGGCTACGTCTCAGATGGTCCATCCGTTGAGTCCAATTTTCGATGACTCGTTCGAGCTTTTCGACTGGTAACTGGCGAACGACACGCGTGATGTTTTGCTCCAAGGGTTTGTCCGCATAAACTTTAGACTTTACATATCCCCACAGGAAAAAAGTCTAACGGTGTGATATCACACGATCTTGGTGGCCAATCGACCGGCCCAAAACGTGAAATTATTTGCTCACCGAAGTGTTCTCTCAATAAATCCATTGATTGATGCGTTGTGTGGGAAGTGGCGCCGTCTTGTTGAAACCAAATGCCGCCGAGATCACGAGCTTCAATTTCAGGCCTCAAATAGTCGGTTTTCGTGGCACGATAACGGTCCCCATTGACGGTTACGTTCTCACCGGCATCATTTTTAAAGAAATATGGACCGATGATTCCGGTACGTCGGATTGGGAATCGGTCAATGGCAAAAAGATAGCTCTTAATGAGAGCTAAAATATTGCTCATAGGTGTCAAGGTCGTGGGTCGACTGGAAAGTGTTTTTTTTTTTATTAAAAAAAATGGACTTAGCGGAATTGGCGAACGATTATTTTAATAATAAAACTGAATAATTTGTAAACGTTGTTCAGGCGTAAGTCTTTCCATGATGAAATGCCAAACGATACTTAACAAAAATTAAATGACAGCATGACACGACTCACACGTGATCTGTCAAAAAAAAGGCTATTGAAAAAAGTATCTCTACTTAGATCACCCATTACATATATGGACCAGGGATGTAACGAATATTCGCATTCGCATATTCGAAAGCGAATTATTCGCATCATTTTTAACATTCGCTTCTGCATTCGCAAAAAACAATTTTGAAATATTCGCATTCGCTTTTGCAAAAAATATATTTTAGTATTCGCTTTTTAAAATTGTCATATCTTCTTAACCGCTTCACATATTTTGAAATTTTTAATACCAATTAAAACCTATGATACTTCCCTTCAAAGCAGTAGAATAAAATATGTTTGTCCTGGTGGTAACAGGAGGTCAAAATATAGAAATCATCCTTAATACTTGAATATCCTGGAAAAGTATCAATTCAATGCCTTAATTTTGTTGGTACTAAAGGGTCAGTCAGACTATTATGAACCATGAAAAACTTGAAATGGATTCTAGATGGACCCAAAAGATTACCAATTTTATTGAGTGAATATTATAAATGTTAGATTCAATTTTAGATTTAACAGTTGGACTAGGGTAACTTCTAATACAAACACCCTTGATGAATTATCGTGCCAAGTTTTATTAAAATAAAAATGGTAATTTTTAAAATGTTTATTTTGGATACATTTGCTTTGGAATGGCCCAACTACAATACATAGATTACATTTAAATGACAAAATGTTGCAATGAATCTAAATTGCCCACATTCTTAAATCAATTTTAGAATACTCGCTTCGAATTCGTAAAAACATAAAAGTATTATTCGCCTTCGCAAAAATGCATATTTAACTATTCGCTTTCGCATCTGCATTCGCAAGAAATATATTTCAATATTCGTATTCGCATTAGGTTTCGCTAAAGCCACTTTCGTTACATCCCTAATCTGGACTATGTATATATGTGTAGCGTCATCACTCATCATAGATTTAAATACTTTTAGAATATGACATGTTATGGTTTTTACTTCATTTATTATTTGCATTTTATGTCAATATTTTTCTTGAGAAATATGAATTTTCATTCAGTTTGTTGGAGTATAATTGTAAAGACATACAATTTAAATTTTATAATAAAATTTATTGAAAACTATTTGGGATTGAAAACGATTCCGTAAATTGGTGACCCCGACGTGATCTTAAATAAGTTTAAGATTACGTTATGACGTTATGCCACACAGCAAATGAAACAATTGAATTGTTGCGAGAAAAGTTTGGAGATTCGATTATTTCAAGAAATTGTGATTTTGAATGGCCTCCAAGAAGTTGTGATTTAACACCATTAGACTATTTCTTGTGGGGTTACTTGAAGTCATGGGCCTTTCGAAATAAACCAGACTCTCTTCCCAGCTTTACAAGTCAATATTGAACGTGCCATTCATGACATACGACTTGAGTTAGTGGAAAAAGTGCTCGAAAATTGGGTTCATCGAATTCGTTGCTGCAGAAGAAGTCGTGCAGGCCATTTGAATGACGTTTTATTTAGAACTTAATTGTATCGATTGTACTTCACATTAAATAGAAAACTTTTGAATTTCCTTAACAGTAAGTGTGTTTTTTTTCAAAGAAATATCACTCTTATTGGAAAACCCTGTACAAATGCACAAAGCCACAGTACACTGTACCGCAGTGTCGTGTAGGATATAAATAGCATTAGCAACAACACTATTCTTAACTTTTAATAATATTTTGATTTTCTTTATTTTCAGGTGAGTGAATTCAAACTACAAACTTTCATTGGAAATGGTGTATATTTTAGGTAAGTTCAGGAATGAAAACTAAATCAGTTGAGTGTATTATTATACCCCCACTTTAGCGGAGAAGGGTGTATACCAAGGGCAACACACCTAAAATACTTTTTAGGACGTTTTAAGTCATTTGAGCAATGTCCGTCTGTCTGGTTGGTGCGTACAACACCTTTAGAAAAGAGTAACGGATTGACTCCAAATTTGGTATGTGCTAATATTTATACCCTCACGAGGGTATATATCATTTGCTACGGAAAATAGTGTAGCACATCGAAGGAGTGACCTAAGACCCCAAGTATCTTCGATGGAAATCTGTTTTGGGTAATTTTAGGTCGAATGAGCAATGTCCGTCCGTCTGTCTGTCTGTCTGATGGTTGGTGCGCACGATATCTCTCGAAAGGAGCAACCGATTGACTTCAAATTTGGCATGTGTTAATATTTTTTTCTATCTCCGGCTAAGTTCGAAGATGGGCCATATTGGTCCACTCCTTCTAGTACCTCCCCCACAAAGGGTTAAAATATTGCAAAAAATATTGATTCTTTAATAACTGCTACACTACTTATTCGAATCTACTGCAATTCCATACATAGTATAAGTTTAGTAGTCGCTATCAACTTGAGAAAAATGGGCGAAGTTGCCACCCCCCTTTTGGTACCTCCCACACAAATGCCCAATTTTGCACCAAAAGTTAACAGCTTATAACATTTAATACCAGTGTATAAAAATACTTGAAATTTTGTACAGTGTAATGCTTTTACAGTGCCTACAGTCCAGTGAAAAATGGGCTTTATTGCCAAGCCCTTTTTGGTACCTCCCACACAAAGGTACCATTCTACACCAAAAATGAGCAGCTTATAACATTTAAACCAGTGTATAAAAATACTTGAAATTTTGTACAGTGTAATGCTTCTATAGTGCCTATAACCCTGTGAAAAATGGGCGTTATGACCACACCCCTTTTTGTATCTCTCTCACAAAATGGCTAAATCATACAACAATTTAATATCTCAAACGTTAATATACCAGTGCACATAAATGCTTATAATTCGGCACAGTGCAATGTATATAAAATATCTACTGTTCAGTGAAAAATACGTGTATTTGTTTAACCCCTTCTGGTACTTCCACACAAATTGAGAGATTCAGTCTAACACAAAATTCCCACAACTTCTGCAGTAAGCATCTAAGAGTTTTCATATTTTGGTCATTCGGTTTACCCGAATGACATTTTCTTACTTGTTTTTTTCTGCGTATCGTTTGAGTTTCGGGATTTTACCAGTCCAGACCTACAAAAAGCTCTTTCATTATCTTATATAGTTTTCGAGAAATCTGCACTTATTCCTATGTTTGTTGTTTATTATTGTTTAGGTTATTTTCTTAGTTTTTAAAAAATCCATCCATCCACGACCGACATCTCACTTATGCAATTATGAAATTGTCCAGTGACCCATGTTTTGTCCCTCTACAATTGAGTAATTTTCTCAAAAAAATATTTTGACAGCTGTCATCCGTCTAAACGACTCAATACAGAGGCCACTTCAAAAAATTCGATTACATCCCAGACTGACGCAACCTCAGTCAAGTACTTACCACCAGATCCCTTCACAAAACAAAACTTAATGAAATTTTCCTACATTTTATTCAAGTGCAATATGAACCCAAACAACAATACCCCAGAAAAAAAATTAAACGATTTATTTTTGAAAGTGTTTAAATCACAACCATTGACATTAAACGACTGCCCGCCCCTTAAAAAAATAAAGAACAGGTCTTATTTTCACACCAACATCGACCGAGAAGAGGACCACTTAAAAGTGTCAGCTAAATATATAATGTACATATGAGGAGGGCATTATAAAAAGGGGTTTTCAGTATATATTTTTTTCTTTTTGGGTTTCTGTGTTATTTTCCATAAAACTCACATGTCATGTTTAACAAATTGTTTAGTGTTAATAAATAATGTGAATTTTGTTCTGTCTGTCTGACCTTTTATTTGACTCTATCTCACCACTCCCTCGATGCAATGCTTTGCCCAGAACCGGAACCATAAGACAAAATAATTACACCGACTCAGACAGTATTTATTTATCATTTTAAGCGTCTGAGTTGGGTTGCCAAGTTTTTTGACACGTGCCAAGATTAAGTGATATGGTTAGGAGGGGGAGGATTAAAATGCCACTATCGGGATCGGAATACGAGAGTGTGTGTGGATTTCCCAAAACTTGGCTAAGGGATTAAGTATTCATATATGTTTAGAGGTTTTTGTTTTTTTGTTCAATAAAATATCTTCATAAATGAGACACAAATGAATGATGGGTTTAGGAATACATACATATATCCATATTTAATGGATTTGTTTACAACATAATCAGACACAAATTTTAAATTTATAGGTGCCATATGAATTGACATTTGCACATTTTTTGAGGGGGGTTCTTAGGAAAATCTGGATCTATTTGTTATAAGTGGGAAATGCGAGTATTAGGATAATTTTGTATAGATGATAATAAAGCAGTTTTTTATTTTATTTTATTTTATTTTATTTTATTTTATTTTATTTTATTTTATTTTATTTTATTTTATTTTATTTTATTTTATTTTATTTTATTTTATTTTATTTTATTTTATTTTATTTTATTTTATTTTATTTTATTTTATTTTATTTTATTTTATTTTATTTTATTTTATTTTATTTTATTTTATTTTATTTTATTTTATTTTATTTTATTTTATTTTATTTTATTTTATTTTATTTTATTTTATTTTATTTTATTTTATTTTATTTTATTTTATTTTATTTTATTTTATTTTATTTTATTTTATTTTATTTTATTTTATTTTATTTTATTTTATTTTATTTTATTTTATTTTATTTTATTTTATTTTATTTTATTTTATTTTATTTTATTTTATTTTATTTTATTTTATTTTATTTTATTTTATTTTATTTTATTTTCATTTTATTTTATTTTATTTTATTTTATTTTATTTTATTTTATTTTATTTTATTTTTTTGATAGGCTGAAATATATTATTTGAAAATTAAATCCATAAAAAAACAATTATTGTAATAATTTCACATAATTCGAATTTTTTCCTGAAAATTTCTTAAACATATACAGTATTCCCAGTCAAATTAATTTTGTTTCAAACGAGTGTCAAAAATCCTCTGACGAGTGTCAAAAATCCTCTGAGCCAATCATAAATTGCTTGCCTTTCCTAACTAATCTTTTGGGAATTATATATCTTCTCTCTTTAGAAGAAATAATTGACACTTTGAATTTTTGTTATCAATCTCTTTTGGAAGCAATTCTCATTTGCCCTTTTGATTTCTGGTCTTAAATTCATAGCTGCATGTTAAGTTCCTTGCAAGTTTTGACATTTAATATATCGAAAAATGACAAATGCAAGGACAGCTCTTTGTTTTTAACAAATGTTTTCCTTTTCTTTTACAAAACTGATATTACATTTCAAATGTACAAATTGGCTAAGAGTCAACAGAAAAATTGTCATATGGACATAAGGGAGATACAAAAGTGAAAAGGAATTATAAAAATAGACATAAGAAATAATAAAAAATAAAATAAAATAAAATAAAATAAAATAAAATAAAATAAAATAAAATAAAATAAAATAAAATAAAATAAAATAAAATAAAATAAAATAAAATAAAATAAAATAAAATAAAATAAAATAAAATAAAATAAAATAAAATAAAATAAAATAAAATAAAATAAAATAAAATAAAATAAAATAAAATAAAATAAAATAAAATAAAATAAAATAAAATAAAATAAAATAAAATAAAATAAAATAAAATAAAATAAAATAAAATAAAATAAAATAAAATAAAATAAAATAAAATAAAATAAAATAAAATAAAATAAAATAAAATAAAATAAAATAAAATAAAATAAAATAAAATAAAATAAAATAAAATAAAATAAAATAAAATAAAATAAAATAAAATAAAATAAAATAAAATAAAATAAAATAAAATAAAATAAAATAAAATAAAATAAAATAAAATAAAATAAAATAAAATAAAATAAAATAAAATAAAATAAAATAAAATAAAATAAAATAAAATAAAATAAAATAAAATAAAATAAAATAAAATAAAATAAAATAAAATAAAATAAAATAAAATAAAATAAAATAAAATAAAATAAAATAAAATAAAATAAAATAAAATAAAATAAAATAAAATAAAATAAAATAAAATAAAATAAAATAAAATAAAATAAAATAAAATAAAATAAAATAAAATAAAATAAAATAAAATAAAATAAAATAAAATAAAATAAAATAAAATAAAATAAAATAAAATAAAATAAAATAAAATAAAATAAAATAAAATAAAATAAAATAAAATAAAATAAAATAAAATAAAATAAAATAAAATAAAATAAAATAAAATAAAATAAAATAAAATAAAATAAAATAAAATAAAATAAAATAAAATAAAATAAAATAAAATAAAATAAAATAAAATAAAATAAAATAAAATAAAATAAAATAAAATAAAATAAAATAAAATAAAATAAAATAAAATAAAATAAAATAAAATAAAATAAAATAAAATAAAATAAAATAAAATAAAATAAAATAAAATAAAATAAAATAAAAATAAAATAAAATAAAATAAAATAAAATAAAATAAAATAAAATAAAATAAAATAAAATAAAATAAAATAAAATAAAATAAAATAAAATAAAATAAAATAAAATAAAATAAAATAAAATAAAATAAAATAAAATAAAATAAAATAAAATAAAATAAAATAAAATAAAATAAAATAAAATAAAATAAAATAAAATAAAATAAAATAAAATAAAATAAAATAAAATAAAATAAAATAAAATAAAATAAAAATAAAATAAAATAAAATAAAATAAAATAAAATAAAATAAAATAAAATAAAATAAAATAAAATAAAATAAAATAAAATAAAATAAAATAAAATAAAATAAAATAAAATAAAATAAAATAAAATAAAATAAAATAAAATAAAATAAAATAAAATAAAATAAAATAAAATAAAATAAAATAAAATAAAATAAAATAAAATAAAATAAAATAAAATAAAATAAAATAAAATAAAATAAAAAAATAAGATAAAATGAATTTGAAGCAATAACAAGCCTTCAAAAAAATACAGAAATATTGTTTTAAATATATCCTATTATTCTTGTGGCTACTAAAGTTCCAACAACAGATATATTCTCTGGTAACCCAGCGCTTCTGTGAACTACCCGTATCCAATAAGTGGACCAACCAACTATGTCATTCCACCTCACGATCCCTAGTTGAGTTGCCCCAACCCCAACATTGGTAATGGTTTCTCACCATTTACCATGGAAAATACAAACAAATCGCCTGCCTTCAACTTGACATTGACATTGAACTTTTAAATGACAATGTTTATGGAATGGTATGGTATGGAGTGGAACCAAGCAGAGCGATGTATATGTTCACTATCAACCCATGGTGCACAACAATACTGTCATTTGGTTCGTTTAGCTTATTTCTGTGTGATAATTTTGTTGTGTGTTTGGGGGCCTTGTGTGTCTTTTGTATCATTTTTCTGCTGAATTACATAATTTTTCGTTTTGCTCTTATCTCCAAAAGGGAATAAGCAGACTGTCGCTCCCGCACTGTCCAAAAGGGAATAAACAGACTGTCGCACGTAGGGTGTGAAATTTACAAGGTTTTACAGAAATGTATTAATGATATCATGACAGCTAAAGGAAATTTGTCGCCTAACAGGAGATAATGTTTTTATTTTTTAAAATATAGGATAAAAGGAAGGAGGTGGGGAGTAATTGATATTGTTATTACAAAGATTTTCTTTGTACTAATAGATATCTATCTCTAAGACTTCTATTGAAGCTTACAGCATTTTGTTTTCCCATATATCATACATTTTTACTTTGATATTTTGATTGATTTATTTCATTGAATTACTCGAAGCTTATAATCCATCTGGCACGCTTTCTGGTGCCTCTAGTCACTCATAAATTCACATACAAATGCCGCGACTGGGCCATAATTCACAGAGCCTGGCACGAAAAAAATATTGAAAACAAAAAAGGTTTCATATTTAAGATCAATGCCGCCAGAAGCCGCTTATAAATCATTGATACTGCCACTCCAAAGATACTGTACAAAAAAAATAAAATCAAAGCCAGACGAAGCACTCAAAACTCGACTCACTACAGACGACACGCTTCATTTTTAGAAGGAGAGGGGGTATGATAAGTGATGGGAACAAATAAAGAGTTTAATGTCTCATCGAAACAATGTTACATTATGCTTTGTGGTACACTTTCAAGCTTTATAGTGCCCTTAAATGTATAAACATTTTAAATGCGCCAACAGATGTCTTCTTTAAGATGTGCAGAATCGAATTTGTATTTAATATTGGTATAGAGTAATATGTAAAAAAGTTATTGATCATAACACGGCAAACATGTGTAAAATATATAACAATGGAGAGCGCCCCAGTAGGCGAGTTGGTAGCGTACTCGCCTATGAGTTTGGTGGTCGTGGGTTCGATTCCCACCAGAGGCTCTGGTCTGTCGCTGCAAAAAACATTAAGCCATATGGTCTTTGTAACCCGGCCTTTCCCTGGACCTTAAAATTAGAATATAAATTTACTTTGTATTGTAATTCATATAAATAAATAAATAAAATAAATAATATAACAGTGGAAAGCTATTATTCCCAAGATATGCAGAATCGTATCTCAAAGTTATTTTTGCCATTCAAAATACCAACAAAAAATCACATACATTTTATGATGTACATTTTTGATTGGCAAAAACCCTACTTAAATTTTGTGGTACACTTTAAAGCTCTGTAGCATTCTTAAAGGTACGAAATTTTTGTACACGCGGAAAGCTCTTTTCCCCAAGATGTGCAGAAACTCACCTTGTTCTATCTTGGCATGGCGTAATATTAAAAAAAAAATAATTATAATCGTCTAGAAAAAATGCTGTACTGATTTTTGTGGTACAATTTTAGTGGTTATAGTTTCTACAAAAGGTAACAAAATGTATATCAATGAAAAGCTCTTCTTCCCAAGAAGTGCCAGTTACAAATGTATTTAGGCTAAGCATTTTATCAAAACTAACTACAAATTTTTTTTGAGGAAACCTAGACAAAAATCTTTGCTGAAAAGGCTATATAAAAGTTTTGTGGCACACTTTTAAGCTCTACGGTTTCCCTACAGGTAGGAATTTTTATATGTACAAAAACCTCTTTTCCTCAAGATATGCCCAAATAAATTGTTATTTCTCTTTGTTATGGGTTAATATTAAAAAAAAAACTAAAATTATCATATAGCAAAAATGCTATACGGAATTTTTTCTGGTACACTTTTGAGGGTTTAATACCATCAAAAGGTAACAAAATTTATATCAGTGGAAAGCTATAAATACAAACAAAAATTTTGATGAAAAGAAGAAATAATTGTATGCTTAAAGGCTACTTTAAATATTGTAGTACAATATTGTGCGCTTTTGGATATTGTAGTGGTTACAAATGGTAGAACAGTTTATAACAATTGAAAGCTTTTATTCCCAAGATGTGCAGAATCATATTTTGAACTTATTTTTGTCATTCAAAAGTCTAAAGGCGGGACGAAATATATATATGGGAGCTATATCTAAATCTGAATCGATTTTCTTTAAAATCAGTAGGGTTTCTTTCCATGTACGAAAAACTTCTAAGCGCAAAATTTTACCATGATCGGAATAATTCGTGATCTGTACTCAACGAACAAAACAAGATGGACAGACGAACGGATAGACATGGTTAAATCGACTCAGCTAGTGATTCTGAGTCGATCGTTATACTTTTCGGTGGATCTAGCTGTAGTATTTCCAAGTGTTACAAACATCTGCCATAAAACAAACTTAAAATACCCTATACCACAGTGTGGTGTAGGTTATAAAAAGTTACATACTAAATCTTTTGAAGAAAAGTGGAAATTGTTCTATGCTTAAAAAAACTATTTTAAATTTTGTGGTACGATTTAAGACTCTATAGCTTACTTTAAATTAATAACCTTTTATATGGATGTAAAGCTCTTTTCCCCAAGATGTGCCATAATATACCCTTTGTTTTATTGTGGAATGATCTTTCATTAAAAATAATGATAATAATAATCATATAAAAAAACACTAAACTGACAATTGTGGTACAAATTTAGCAGTTATAGTAACTTCAAAAGCTACACACTAGATATCAGTGGAAAGCTATTCTTCCCAAGAGGTGCAGAATCTTATTCTCATTTGATTTCATATGCCTTTATCACTAGACAATATATGAAACATTCGAAAGCTTGATTACACAGTACAACATTTTCGAGTTCATCTATTATGACTTCAGTTTCTGAAAGTACTTATCGAAATTTGTTTATTCTGGTTTAGCTCCAATTCGCAATTCGTATCCTAAATATTTTGGCAAATCACGTTGATTTTGATCATTTTTCTGAGGAAAGGTAATTTTCCTACGGCTATATCTAGATAAACGATGTCAATTTTTTTGTTTTACGGCCCCAGCATAATTGTAGGTATAGACTAGGAGAAAAAATATGTAAAGGTGACCCCAGTAGATGAGTTGGTAGAGTGCTCGCCTATGAGTTTGGGGATCGTATAGTTCGATTCCCACCAGCGGCTGTGGTCTGTCGCTACAAAAAAAAAAACAAGCAACATGGTCTTTGTCAACCGACTTTTCCCTGGACCGTAAAATTCGAATATAAATTTAATTCATATTGTAATTCATATAAATAAATAAATAAAATATGTATTTAAAACAAACGGGTTTGAAAAAACAGCATCTAGTTTTTAAAAATGGAATATTCTTTGAGAAATTGTTACATTTCTTCACATAATTTATCATAAATTCGAATATAAATTTAATTTATATTGTAATTCATATAAATAAATAAATAAAATATGTATTTAAAACAAACAGGTTTGAAAGAACAGCATCTAGTTTTTAAAAATGGAAAATTCTTCGAGAAATTGTTACATTTCTTCACATAATTTATCATAACTCGGAAACGACTCGACCGATTTGGTTAGTGATTTCTCTGAAGTTATCGATCAGACTCAAAACTTGTATAGGCATCGGTGAATAGTAATATTAGTCTTAATTTTACTAAATTTATTTTAGTCACAGCGAACAAGTCGATTTCGAGTTATGATATGATAATATACATATGTGCAGGAATGTCTCAACAAATTGACAAATTCTCAACCATTTTGCGATTTTGAAGCACTAGATGCTGTTTTTTCAAACCAATTTGTTTTACGTATTTTTTCTCCTAGTCAGCACCTACAATTATGCTGGGTACCGTAAAACAAGATTATCATCGGTTAACTAGATATAGCAGCAGAAAAACTACACTTTCTCAGAAAAAATTTCAAAATCTAGTTTTAGTCAAAATATTCACGATACGTTAAAATCAGCATAGGAGTTACACCAGAATAATTCAAATAACATTTTATTACTTTGAATAAGCACTTTCAGAAACTGAAGTCAAGTTTTTATGTGTTGCACTGTGTTACTACTTGAGCTACAGCAATTTTTGTGGTACACATTTTGTACCTTTAATCCACACGAATAGCGATGAAATGTTTATCAATGGAAAGATCAACTTACCAAGTTGTGTCGAATCATACTCTTATTAGTAATGTATTTTGGTAAGTTATAATTTTCCAGAAAAAGAAAATTACTATTGATCATATGAAATTCCTTCTCATGAAAATGTTTTCGTTTTCTCTTCCCCAACCCCCCTCGTAAACGCCATCAAAGTACACCACACACACACATCCCATCCATCGTCTTGCTAACCTTAAAGTGTAAATAATTATAGAAGATAACAAAAATGTACTTCGCACAACCCAACAATATAATAACGTCGGGAGAGAAATAAAAAAAACAGAAAGAAAAGAGACCAAAGCGTAAAATGCGTCAAATACGTACAATGGTATCCACACTTAATGCCGACAATAATGTTGTTAAGCGTCTCCTATGGCCGCCGTCTTTGTATCAAAGAATAAACCAAAACCACCATGACCAACATTACCTGGTCTCAGGTATGTAGGTACTCAAGCCCCTGTTGGATGGACGGACGACCACTTTATGGGACAGACTCGGTTTTATTCAACCAAACAACAGTGGCAGTCAAAATCAACTTGAAAATTTATTAAGGAAAAAAAACATCATTATCATAATAGCAGCAATAATAATCATGATGATGAAGAGCACTTTAAAGTCCTCTAAGTGGTAATTGCCCAAACCACAATAACAACATTGGAATCGTTGTTTAAAGGAACTATATAAATTATTTTTTAGATACTGAATAATCAAATAATAATATTTTAATAAATGAAAACTACGAAATAATTACAGTGAATCACAGTGATTTTTGCAGAATCGATTTAACCATATCTGTCTGTCCGTTCGCCCGTCTGTATGTCTGTCCATCTTATGTTGTTCGTTGAGTACTGGTTGCAATTAGGAGTCTTTCGTAACTATAAAGAACAGTATTGATCGAAAATCGGTTTAGATTTAGCTATAGCTCACATATATGGGCAAATCCCAGAAACAGTCCATCAAACAAAAAATTTTAAAATTGATCCAACTTTAGTTTGGTTAATGGAATATAAGACTAGATGTTAAAAAATATTTGTGGGTGTCCATTAATACAAAAAGTATCAAAAAATGGTTCCTCACATCATATCTCTTAATTTTATTAGAAAAAAATACTTTTTTAAGGTGTTTTTATCATTATTTGTAGAGGTAAAATAAATAACCCATAACATTCATTCATAAACATATATTCATTCATAAATACTCGTACATTTATAAATATAAAAAAATGTTTTACAAAATGTTATTAAAAATAATGTAATTTGATTTGTTAAAATAAACAAAATTTCTACTATAAAAAGTTTGACTGGAAAAAATGTAGCGTGCGTCACATAGAGTTCACGGCTTTCGATAAAAAACTACAAAAATTTTCAGCTGCAAATAATTTTTTTTTAATTCTCTTATATTCATCTTTCTTATAGGTACTTAATTTTGGGTGCTTTATTATGCAAAATTTACTAAAAATTACGAAAACATACCATAACCTTCAAAGTTACTTCCATTTTTTGTAGCGTGCGTCACAATAATTTGTGATAAATTTTTTCGCAACTTATACCTGTTACAAAAAATTTTTTATGGCATTCGAAAGAACACCCATATCCCCCTAAACACTATGTATATGTTGAAGGTATCTCTTTTGAAAGACCAAAAAATTGTTATATTTTAATCCGAAAACGCGTACGAATGTAGCGTTCGTCACGCAGGATTTGCCCATATATTCGATTTGGCCCTTTAGCTCTAAACAAGCTGTATTATACATCCAATTGTTTTAAGATTTAGCATGGTAGAGTTTCTTGGTCCATGGACCAATATTGCCAATTTTAAAGAAAATCGGTTCAGATTTAGATATGGCCGCCATATAAATGTTTCGACCGATATGCCCTTTAGCCCTAAAGAGGCTGTACTTTACATCCAATTGTTGTAAAATTTAGCATTATAGAGTTCCTTGATCCATGAACCAACATTGCTGAATTTGAAAAAATCGGTTCAGATTCAGGTATAGCTCCCATATATATATTTCGTACGATTTGGCCCTTTAGACCTATAGAAGCTGTATTTTACATCCAATCGTTTTTAAATTCAGCATGATAGAGATTCTTGATCCATGGACCGATTTTGCCTATTTTCACGAAAATCGGTTCAGATTTAGCTATGGCCCCCATATATATGTTTCGTCCGATTTGGCCTTTTATCCCTTTACAAGCTGTATGTGACATCCAATTGTTTGGAAATTTAGCATTGTTGAGTTTATTGATCGATCTATGGATTAACTTGGCCGAATTTGAAGAAAATCGGTTCAGATTTATTTATAGCTCCCATATATATATTTTGTCCGATTTGGCCCTTAAGCCCTTTAGAAGCTGTATTTTACATCCAATAGTTTTGAAATTTAGCATGACAGAGTTTCTTGATTCATGGACCAACATGTCCGAATTTGATGAAAATCGTTTGAGATTTAGATATAGCTCAAATATGTATGTTTCGTCCGATTCGGCCCTTTAGCCCTTTAGAAGCTGTATTGTACATCCAATAGATTTAAAATATAGCATGACAGAGTTTCTTGATTCATGGACCAACATGTCCGAATTTGATGAAAATCGGTTCAGATTTAGCTATAGCTCATATATATATATTTTGTCCGATTTGGCCCTTAACCCTATAGAAGCTGTATTTTACATCCAATAGCTTTGAAATTTAGCATGGTAGAGTTTATTGACCTATGGACCAACATAGCCGAATAGGAAGAAAATCGGTTCAGATTTGGATATAGCTCCCATTAGTATGTTTAGTCCGATTTGGTCCCTTAGACCTATAGAATCTGTAGTTGACATCCAATCGTTTTGAAATTTAGCATGGTAGAGTTTATTGACCTATGGACCAACATAGCCGAATAGGAAGAAAATCGGTTCAGATTTGGGTATAGCTTCCATATGTATGTTTCGTCCGATTTAACTCCATAGCCCCATAGAAGTTGTATTTTGCATCCAATTGTCTTGAAATTTAGCATGGTAGAGTTTCTTGATACATGGAACAACATGGCCGAATTTGAAGAAAATCGGTTCAGATTTAGATATAGCTCCCATTAGTATGTTTAGTCCGATTTGTCCTTTTAGTCCTACATAACCTGTAGTTTACATCCAACTGTTTAAAAACAAGTAAGAAAGTTCAGTCGGGTAAACCGACTTATAAATCCCCTCACCTTGAGTTCCAAAAAATATTAATAAATGTATTTATTTTTTGTTTTAATTAAATTACTATCAATTTAAATTGCATTTAATAACTTTAAAGCATTTACTGGTATTAAAGTAAGAGCTGATAACTTTTGATACAAAAATGTCCGTTTGTTTGGGACGTACCAAAAGGGGCGTGCCAATAAAGCCCATTTTCCTGTGGACTCTTGGTAATATAAAAGCATTACACTGTACAAAATTTCAAGTATTTATATGCACTGGTATTAAAGTTATAAGCTTATAACTTTTGGTGTAAAATGGTCCATTTGTGTGGGAGGTACAAAAAGGGGCATGCCAATTACGGCCACTTTTCTCCAGACTCTAGGTACTATAAAAGCATTGCACTGTACGAAATTTCAAGTATTTGTTTGAACTGGTATTAAAGTTATAAGCGGTTAACTTTTGGTACAAAAAGATCCATTTATGCGGGAGGTACCAAAAGTGGCGTGCCAGTTACGCTCATTTTTCTATGGACTCTAGGTACTATAAAAGCATTACACTGTACAAAATTTCAAGTATTTGTTTGAACTGGTATTAAAGTTATAAGCTGGTAACTTTTGGTACAAAATGGTCCATTCGTGTGGGAGGTACCAAAAGGGGCATGCCAATTACGGTCACTTTTCTCCAGACTCTAGGTACTATAAAAGCATTGCACTGTACGAAATTTCAAGTATTTGTATGGACTGGTATTACAGTTAAAAGCGGTTAACTTTTGGTACAAAAAGGTCCATTTGTGTGGGAGGTACAAAAAGGGGCGTGCCAATAACGCCCGTTTTTCTCTGGACTCTAGGTACTATTAAACCATTACACTATACAAAATTTAAAGTCTTTGTATGCACTGGTAATAAAGTTATAAGCTATTAACTTTTGGTTCAAAATTGTCCATCTGTGTGGGAGGTACCAAAAGGGGCGTAGGAACTTCGCCCATTTTTCTCGAGGTACTAGTGACTAATAAACTAATACTATGTGTAGAATTTCTGAGGATTCAAATAAGTAGTATAGAAGTTATTAAATAATCAATATTTCACTAAAAGTTAACCCTTTGTGGGGGAGGTACTAGAAGGAGTGGACCAATATGGCCCATCTTCGAATTTAGCCGGAGATAGAGAAAAATATTACCACATACCAAATTTGAAGTCAATCGGTTACTCCTTTCGAGAGTTATCGTGCGCACCAGCCAGCAAACAGACAGACGGACGGACGGACATTGCTCATTTGACTTAAAATGACCCAAAACGGATATCGACGAACATACTTGGGGTCTTTGGTCACTCCTTCGATGTGCTACACTTTTGGCTCGTAGCAAATGATATATACCCTCCTCTCTAAGGTGAGGGTATACAAATAGAATGCTAGAATTTCTTGATCCATGGACCAACATGGCCGAATTTGAAGAAAATCGGATCAGATTTGAGTATAGCTCCCATATGTGTGTTTCGTCCGATTTGACCATTCATTGTTATTCAATCTTACTTGTGAGGTGTAGGGTATCATATAGTCGGCACCGCTCGACTTAAGCCTTTCCTTACTGGTTCTAAACTTGTTCTATAAATGAAATTGCCACATTGAAATTCAAAAAATGCATTCTTTTAGTTCGGAGTAATAAAGAAAACTTCATTCAGTAATACTTAGTTTCCTTTTTAAAAGCATTACAGTTCTTATAAATAAACTTTATTATTATGTTGACAATCCTACGGAACCTTAAGGGCTTTCAAGCGGTATAACAACAAATGAAACAAGTACACAATTAGAATAAATCCATTTCTTTTTATACCCTACACCACACTGTGGTACAGGGTATTATAACTTTGTGCATTTGTTTGTAACACCCAAAAGGAGAAGAAATAGACCCATCGTTTATTATACCGAACGACTTAGAATCACTTTCTGAGTTGATTTAGCTATGTCCGTCTGTCCGTCTGTCTGTCTGTCCGTCTGTCTGTCTGTCCGTCTGTGCATGTATTCTTGTAATCAAAGTACAGGTCGCAATTATGGTCCGATCTCGACGAAACTATACACATATCTTTTTTTTGGCCCAAGGACGATCCCTATTGAATTTGGTTAAAACGGTTCAGATTTAGATATAGCCCCAATATATATGTTAGCCCCGATTTGACATGTAAACGCTGTAAAAACTTTATTTTATGTCCGATCAGTATGAAATTCGGCAGAAAGACGTTTCTTCTTATATGGATGAACACTGTTAAATTTGAAAGAAATCGGTTCAGATTTAGATATAGCCCCCATATATATGTTACCTCCGATTTGACATGTAAAAACTGTATTTTATATCCGATCAGTGCGAAATTCGGCAGAAAGAGGTTTCTTATTACATGAAGGAATACTGCCAAATTCGGAGAAAAAGGGTTCAGATTTAGATATAGCTCCCATATATATGTTACCCCCGATTTGACAAGTAAGCGCTGTAGAGACTGTATTTTATATCCGATCAGTACGAAATTCGACAGAAGGAGGTTTTTTTACATGAATAAGTATTCAGGGAAGATCGGTTCAGATTTATATTAAAGCTCCATATATATGTTCCTCCTGATTTGGTATCAAACCGCTATAGAAGTTGTATTTTACTTCCGATCATTAAAATTTGCCAGAAAGATGTTTCTCAATTTAGGTACGAATATTGCTTAATTTATTTTATTATCAATTATTCCAAATTATTATGGCAATGACCCTCATCGCATTGTTAGGGAGGTGTAGGGTATTATATAGTCGGCCCCGCCCGACTTTCTGCCTTTCCTTACTGGTTTATAAATAAATAAAGATTTCTCTTTAAATTCGCATTCCTTTCATAAGCCCTGAGCATTACCATCTGAACAAGTTTAGCAGGGCCACGTACCACGTGTCTGTAATATAATTAAGTTCTTTTGAATTTTTAATATGTCTACTATTACGGCTATTATTCGAAAGTACTTTGGAAGAAGGAACACCAATGTTACGCTGTTTACTTCTTTCCTAAGACTTATTATGCCACGATGAAATAATTCAAGTGGTAAATTACTAAAGGATTAGATTTTTCTCCTAAGACAGTTTTCTCTCACGAGGCGAAGCGGTGTGAAAGGCTCCACATAAATTTAATTATCTTGAATAAATAGCCAAAGACTTTAGTAAGAAAAGAAAGAAAGAAAATAAGATATAACGAATGGACAGGTGAGCAGGTAGAAGGGGAAATGGTTAAACGGACACTGACTGAACTGAACTGACTAAAGCTAATGAACCAAAGTATTCTTAAATAGGCAGCATGAGCTTAAGGATGTCTTAGAATTTAAAGTGGCTAAGTAAATATTTCAATTTTAGCATAATATTAAGCAAAGAGATTTTGTGCGATGGAAGTGATATACGAGTATAATCATTTAATAAAATTATTAGCGGAAGTCTTCAGACTTTATATTTATTGTCTGCCTAACGTCCGCTTCCTTTAGTCACTTTTTAAATGTTTTCGTTTTCTTACCCACTGCTGAACCTGTCGTTTAACTTTGTGCATCTAATATTTATAAGAGTCTCAAACAGACACTTGAAGAAGGTTGAGATTTTGGGTTAAATTTTATTTATACTCTTATTGTACTATAGGACGTACCGGAATTTTTAAATAGGAACATAAAGCTGAATCAAAAGAAATAAATCTGGCAATGTTCGAAAAAAGCCCCACAGTCATCCCCTAAGGTCAAACTCTATGTAATAGTCGACCTCTGAGGTCTCGCTTAAAACTAGAGGCGATCTCTAAAATATGTACTTCCATTCTACAAGACATATTCCTCTGTACAAGAAAGGTTTCTGAGGGATCTTCCTCTACGATAGAGACGATTTTTGGGGTATGTTCCTCTATATTAGAGTCGGTATCTGTGAGATGTTCCTTTTGACTTTCCCCTATATTAGAAAGGATCTCCTGGAGATCTTTCTCTGTAATTGAGTCGATCTCCTAGAGATCTTCATCTATGGGTGATCAAAGTAGAGATACTTTTTCCAAAAGCCTTTTTTTGGACAGATCACGTGTGAGTCGTGTCATGCTGTCATGTTATTTGTAAAGTATTGTTTGGCATTTCATCATGGAAAGACTTACGCCTGAACAACGTTTACAAATTATTTAGTTTTATTATCGAAATAATCGTTCGCCAATTGCGATAAGTCCATTTTTTTTTTTAATTCAAAAAAACACTTTCCGGTCGACCCACGACCTTGACACCCCTAAGCAATATTTTAGCCCTCGTTAAGAGCTATCTTTTTGCCATTGACCGATTCCCGATCCGACGTACCGTTAAGGAGCTATAGCAAAATAAACTTTCCGTTCACATTTGAAAATGATGCTAAGTTCATATTTTTAATATCCACAAAAAACACACTTTCCGGTCGACCTACGACCTTGACACCCATGAACAATATTTTAGCTCACGTTAAGAGCTATCTTTTTGCCATTGACGGATTGTGGCTGCGTGCCACACAGCAAATGAAACAATTGAATTGTTGCGAGAAAAGTTTGGAGATTCGATTATTTCAAGAAATTGTGATATTGAATGGCCGCCAAGAAGTTGTGATTTAACACCATTAGACTATTTCTTGTGGGGTTACTTGAAGTCACGAGCCTTTCGAAATAAACCAGACTCTCTTCCCAGCTTTAGAAGTCAATATCGAACGTGCCATTCATGACATACGACTTGATTTAGTGGAAAAAGTGCTAGAAAATTGGGTTCATCGAATTCGTTCCTGCAGAAGAAGTCGTGGAGGCTATTTGAATGGCGTTTTATTTACAACTTAATTGTTTCGATTGTACTTCAGATTAAATAAAAAAGCTTTTGAATTACCTTAACAATAAGTGTGTTATATATCATTCTTATTGGAAAACCCTGTGTAATCGATCCCTAAAAGCTGTTATTTTAATTCGATCTTTGTTTTAAAGTCGATCTTCCTGTGTATTAAAGTCGAAACTGTAGAGATATTCTATATGCTAGAATCATTATTTTTAGTAGTACAGTCTCGAACAGATCTTCTCTATGCTATACTTGAGTCGCCACCTGGATATTGTCGCTATATTGTAATTGTTCTTTAAAAGAGTCTCCTTTGTAAATTAGTCGATCCTTTAAAAATCATTCTCCATACCTGAGTTAACCCCAGGTCCTCCTCTACGTCTGGGTCGTCCTCAGGAATTTATCTATATGAGGGACGACTTCAGGAATGTTTTATCTGTATGTGATGGATCTTACTGTATGTTACGTTCGACCTCTGAGAAGAAGATTTTCGATATTACATATGACCTAAACCATATTAGAGCTTCCTCTATATTAGAGTAGACCTCAAAGAGGTCGTCTTCAGTACTTGAGTCTCTGTTTGAGATCGTTCTGTAATCGTTCTCTGGGTTTACAAAAATTATTTCTATTCAACCTACTGAGCTCTGAGAAGAATATTTTCAAGTTGACCGCAAAGAGATCGTCTTAAATACTCGAGATCTTCTTCTATTCGTCCTAATCGTTCTCTGAGTTCACTAAAATCAATTCGATTCAACCTATTGTACCTGTTGTGCTTGTGGATGTTATCTTTGTTTCACTTAATCTGATTTACGGTGTCGCCTTACAGATTTTGCGCGTGAGAAAATAAAAACTGAAATTCAATGTACATTTCAAGATAATTACAAAAAATGTATTTGACATTTTATTACTAATTCGTTGCTGCAACATTAGACACCGCCGCCTGTCGCCATAAACGACAATCTGTGGTACTGACAATGCCAACGATGATGTTGATGACAATGATGTTGGCCATTTGCTATTTTTCGTTTGTTTGTTTTTTTTTTTTGCGCGTCTAGGTCTCAAGTGGCTTCAAGTCATGGGAGCCGAGATGAAGTCATTTTTGTGCTATGATTGCATTTAGCTAATACCTCATCGACGACAGCAGTCAAACATTCAAACTGCCTGAATTGTTGTTAACAATGATTTCATTTGTCTGAATATTTATCTAAAACAAATGACATTAATTTAAAGTGATTTGAGTGAATTTTTTTTTCAATTTTTGTTATTTTTATTTTGGAGCTACCAAATCACCTCCGGTGCAATGACTGTGTCTCACTAAGTCGCGGTAAGCTGAGTCACATTTTTTTTAGTGGGGGAATTAAGCTCCTCCCTCCCATCCGCCTTCACAATCTCAGGTGATTGCAATACTTACTTATGAACTACTCGTATGTCTGAAACTGCACACAACAAAAATGTTTGCACCGGTGAATGCTCGCGATTTTCAGGGCCGTCACAGTGTCAATGTGACTTCTAGGAATTGTCTGAAAACTGCCACCGCCACCGACACCATGTCAATTTGAATTACTGCTTCTGATAAGATATTGACTGACATACTCGTATATGCAATTTACTTATGATTTTTTTTTTTATTTTTCGATTTTCAATATCATATTGAGATATCATTTCCTGGTGAAGATAAATGACAAATCAGCCTCAAAAACCCACACCCATGATCGCATTATGGGTGATTAGATGTAACACGGTAGCTTTTTGGGAGGAATAGGGGGCGATTTCTCCACAGGTAATCAGAGCTTTGTTTTTATTAAAAAAAAAAAACAACACATTGTATTGCAGATTTGACGAGTGATTGATAGGTTTTCACACTGTGTATCATTAACCGTTGAGATCATTCGATACAATTTGTTTAGATTTCAGATTTCATGGAATAATGCCGGAGATTGAACAAACCACATAAATGACTTAAATATTAAATGCTCGGTGTTTATTTATGCGTTAACTTAATTCTTAATATTCTCGAGAGGATGACGAGCAATGGTTGTGGTTTTACTGACAAGACCTTAAACTATATTATAAACAGCAATACTTGTGGTTAAAAACATGTGGTTGGTTATTAATTTATTTAAAAATTTTATAAATCTACATTGTTGTTAATTCGAATACGAAACGAGTCAAGAAAATCTAGAGACGAATAGGTTTGTAATGCATAATATAGCGTGCTCCATTTAGAGGTTCCCGACTTTTTTAAAGAAAAACCAGTAAGGAAAGGCAGAAAGTCGGGCGGGGCCGACTATATAATACCCTACACCTCCCTAACAATGCTATAAGGGTCATTTCCATAATAATTTGGAATAATTTGTAAATGGGTAGAAACATATTATCTAATTCTGAAACGATAATCGCTAAATTAAGCAATATTCGTTCCTAAAGTGAGAAACATCTTTCTGGAAAATTTTAATGATCGGAAGTAAAATACAACTTCTATAGCGGTTTGATACCAAATCAGGAGGAACATATATATGGAGCTTTAATATAAATCTTAACCGATTTTCCCTGAATACTCATTCATGTAAAAAGACCTCCTTCTGTCGAATTTCGTACTGATCGGATATAAAATACAGTCTCTACAGCGCTTACATGTCAAATCGGGGGTAACATATATATGGGAGCTATATCTAAATCTGAACCGATTTTCTCCGAATTTGGCAGTATTCCTTCATGTAATAAGAAACCTCCTTCTGCCTAATTTCGCACTGATCGGATATAAAATACAGTTTTTATAGCGCTTACAGATCAAATCGGGGGTAACATATATATGGGAGTTATATCTAAATCTAAACCGAGTTTCTCCGAATTTGGCAGTATTCCTTCATGTAGAAAGAAACCTCTTTTTGCCGACTTTCGCACTGATCGGATATAAAATAACTTTTTACAGCGCTCATATGTCAAATCGTGGGTAACGTATATATGGGGGCTATATCTAAATCTGAACCGATTTCTTCCAAATTTAAAAGTGTTCATTCATATAATAGGAAACCTCCTTCTGTCGAATTTCGTACTGATCGGATATAAAATACAGTCTCTACAGCGCTTACATGTCAAATCGGGGGTAACATATATATGGGGGCTATATCTAAATCTGAACCGATTTTCTCCGAATTTAGCAGTATTCCTTCATGTAATAAGAAACCTCTCTTTGCCGAATTTCGCACTGATCGGATATAAAATAACATTTTTACAGCGCTTACATGTCCAATCGGGGGTAACGTATATATGGGGGCTATATCTAAATCTGAACCGATTTCTTCCAAATTTAACAGTGTTCATCCATATAATAAGAAACCTCTTTCTGCCGAATTTCATACTGATCGGATATAAAATGAAGTTTTTACAGCGCTTACATGTCAAATCGGGGCTAACATATATATGGGGGCTATATCTAAATCTGAACCGATTTTAAACAAACTCAATAGGGATCGTCCTTGGGCAAAAAAAAGATATGTGTAAAGTTTCGTCGAGATCGGACCATAACTGCGACCTGTACTTTGATTACAAGAATACATCCACAGACGGACAGACGGACAGACAGACGGACAGACAGACGGACATAGCTAAATCAACTCAGAAAGTGATTCTAAGTCGATCGGTATAATAAACGATGGGTCTATTTCTTCTCCTTTTGGGTGTTACAAACAAATGCACAAAGTTATAATACCCTGTACCACAGTGTGGTCTAGGGTATAAAAAACAGAAAATTCAAATTGAATGGAGAATGTTTATTATCATTTGAAAGAACATTCTTTGGCATTTATTTTTTGAAGATTATGTCTATCAAATGTTGGCCGCGGCTACGTCTCAGATGGTCCATCCGTCGAGTCCAATTTTCGATGACTCGTTCGAGCATTTCGACTGGTAACTGGTGATTGACATGCGTAAACTTTGTTCTGGCGTAAGTCTTTCCATGATGAAATGCCAAGCAATACTTAACAAAAATAACATGACAGCATGACACGACTCACACATGATCTGTCAAATAAAGGCTATTGAAAAAGTATCTCTACTTGGATCACCCATAGTACCCTGTTTCAGCCAAATTTATAAAATTTGCCATTTCTCTACAAGAGTCCACCTCAGACAAATATTCTTACATCTCAGAATCGATCTCAGTATTCGTCTATAATAGAGTCGATCTCGCAGAGGGATTCGTATATTATTGAGTCAACCTCGTGAAGATCTTTCTCTATGCCAGAGTCGATATCTGTGAGATCTTCCCATATACAAAATTTGATCTTCCTTTATATAAGAATCGTTTAAACCCAAGCTACTTTATACAGTGTTTCCCAACAAGAGGTGTTATTTTGAATCACCCGGTATTTCGGTAGCTGTCACTTTTGAAGCTTTTATTCTTTGACATTTGACAAGTAGAAACTACGCCATTACTAACCAGTAAGGAAAGGCTAACGTCGGGCGGTGCCGACTATATAATACCCTACACCACTCTTGTAATATTGAATAACTCTGATATATAAATTTTGTAATTCATGTATAAATTGTTTACATAAATTTACTTTTGGGACATTTTATACTTAAATAATACCCTGTACCACAGTGTGGTGTAGGGTATAAAAACGATTGGATCTAAAGAGCCAAATCGGATGAAACATATATATGGGAGCTATAGCTAAGTCTTTAGCGATTTTCTTCAAATTCGGCAATGTTGGTTCATGAATCAAGAAACTCTACCATTCTAAATTTCAAAACGATTGGATGTAAAATATAGCTTCTATAGAACTAAAGGGCCAAATCGGACGAAACATATATATGGGAGCTATAGCTAAATCTTAACCGATTTTCTTCAAATTCGGCAATGTTGGTTCATGAATCAAGAAACTCTACCATTCTAAATTTCAAAACGATTGGATGTAAAATATAGCTTCTATAGAACTAAAGGGCCAAATCGGACGAAACATATATATGGGAGCTTTAGCTAAATCTTTAGCGATTTTCTTCAAAATCGGCAATGTTGGTTCATGAATCAAGAAACTCTACCATTCTAAATTTCAAAACGATTGGATGTAAAATATAGCTTCTATAGAACTAAAGGGCCAAATCGGACGAAACATATATATGGGAGCTATAGCTAAATCTTAACCGATTTTCTTCAAATTCGGCAGTGTTGGTTCATGGATCAAGAAACTCTACCATTATAAATTTCAAAACGATTGGATGTAAAATACAGCTTTTATAGGACTAAATGGCCAAATCGGACGAAACATATATATGGGAGCTATAGCTAAATCTTAACCGATTTTCTTCAAATTCGGCAATGTTGGTTCATGGATCAAGAAACTCTACCATTCTAAATTTCAAAACGATTGGATGTAAAATACAGCTTTTATAGGACTAAATGGCCAAATCGGACGAAACATATATATGGGAGCTATAGCTAAATCTTAACCGATTTTCTTCAAATTCGGCAATGTTGGTTCATGGATCAAAAAACTCTACCATTCTAAATTTCAAAACGATCGGATGTAAAATACAGCTTCTATGGGACTAAAGGGCCAAATCGGACGAAAGATATATATGGGAGCTATATCCAAATCTGAACCGATTTCAAAAATCTGACCAAATTCAATAGCGATCTTAACAGCCACGAAATACTCTAAACTGCAAAATTTCAGAAAGATCGGAGTGAAATTGCGAGCTGTAGTGGACGAACAACTTTACATGGACAGACGGACGGACGGACGGACACCGTTAAATCGACTCAGCTACTGATTCTGAGTCGATCGGTATACTTTAAGTTGGGTCTAGCTGTGTTATTTTCAGGTGTTACAAACATCTGCCGTGAAACAAACTTATAATACCCTGTACCACAGTGTGGTGTAGGGTATAAAAATGGAACGATGCACGATTCAAAAACGCATTGAAATTATTAAAATTCACTTCAAAAATGGTGAAAATCTTGCAGTCACAGTTCGCAAAACTAAAGCAATTTTGGGTCGTCGTGAAGCACCTTGTCGGACCGCAATACTGAAATTGGTGGAAAAATTCGAGCTGTTGGGACAAGTTAGTGTTGTGAAGAATAAAACCCGTACACGTCGCTCAAGAACAACTGAGAATATTGCTGCTGTAGCCCAAGTGTTGAAGAAAACCCAGGTTTGTCCATTCCTCGTCGTTCTTTGGAATTGGGCATTCCACAAACGTCATTACACCGTATCTTGCATAAAGACTTGGGTCTTAAGGCTTATAAAGTTCAGTTAACACAAGAACTCAAGACGGTCGATCATCAACAATGTCGTGTCTTTGCTGATTGGGTCCTTGAAATGCATGAAAATGATCCGGAATTCCACCAAAAAATCATTATGGGGCTCGGAAAACCCATGAGTTATTGTTGAGAAGCCCCTCCATCCTCAACGTGTGACTGTTTGGTGCGATTTATGGTCCGGCGGGGTCATTGGACCTTACTTTTTCGAAAATGAGGTTGGATCAACAGTTACGGTGAATGGATAGCGCTGTCGAGAGATGATTAATAATTTGTTATGGTCGGAGTTGGATGGTATTGATCTGGACAACGTTTACTTTCAACAAGACGGCGCTACGTGCCACACAAGCAACGAAACCATTGCTCTGTTACGGGAATAGTTGCCGGACCGTGTTATCTCTCGAAGAGGTGATCACAATTGGCCACCGAGATCTTGTGATTTATTACCTTGCGACTTTTTCCTTGGGGCCACGTGAAAGATAAGGTCTACGCCAATAGCCCAGCGCGGATTCAAGACCTCAAAGATAGAATTCGTGAGGCTATCGAGGACATAGGGCAGCCACTTTGCGATTTGCTTTTGGAAAATTTCCTGAAAAGGATATGGTTCTGTAAGCGTGGTCGTGGTGGCCATTTGGCTGATGTTGTTTTTCATTATTAACGGCATACCTTCCTCTTTATTGTGACATAAACATCCGATCATTTATCTAAAAAAATGAAATTTTTGACCGCGACTACTTCTCAGATACCAAAATAACACCTTTTGTTGGAAAACCCTTTACTAGAGTGGACCCGTGATAGATCTTGCCCTATACTGGAATCAACATATGAACGATCTTTCCCAAAAACATAATCGACCCTTGATCGACCCTTCCTCTATATCAGAGTCTAAATTCGAAAAATATTCGCCTAGAGAGGATATTTGATAGATTTCCCTCCATACGAGTGTCGATTTCTAAAAGATCTTCCTCTTGAGCGATCTTATTCTACTCGTATACCATAGACAATCTCTGAAAGTTATTCCTCTATAGTAGTAGAGTCAACCTGTCGTAAATATCACTAGCATCCAACTCCGACCATAAAAAATCATTAATCATCTCTCGATAGCGCAATCCATTCAGCGTAACTGTTGATCCAACCTCATTTTCGAAAAAGTAAGGTCCAATGAACCCGCCGGACCATAAACCGCACCAAATAGTCACACGTTGAGGATGGGGAGGCTTCTCAACAATAACTCTTCGAGCCCCAGATGCGACAATTTTGCTTGTTGACGTAGCCACTGAGGTGGAAATGGGCCTCATCAGTCAAGATGATTTTTCGATGAAATTCCGGATAATTTTCATGCATTTCAAGGACCCTATCAGCAAAGACACGACGTTGTTGATGATCGGCCGGTAAGATACGGTGTAATCACGTTTGTGGAATGCCTAATTCCAAAGAACGACGAGGAATGGACAAACCTGGGTTTTCTTCAACACTTTGGGCTACAGCAGCAATATTCTCAGTTGTTCTTGAGCAACGTACACGGGTTTTATTCTTCACATCACTAACTTGTCCTAACAGCTCGAATTTTTCCACCAATTTCTGTATTGCGGTCCGACAAGGTGCTTCACTACGACCCAAAAATGCTTTAGTTTTGCAAACTGTGACTGCAAGATTTTCACCATTTTTGTAGTGAATTTTAATAATTTCACTGCGTTGTTGAATCGTGTATCGTTCCATTTTTAGTAATGGCGTAGTTTCTACTTGTCAAATGTCAAAGAATAAAGGCTTCAAAAGTGACAGCTACCAAAATATCGGGTGATTCAAAATAACACCTCTTGTTGGAAAACCCGGTAGTATGAAGTAATATCTAAATTTTCATCATTGCTAAGAACAACTTATCTTTGCTAACTTTCAGCAGTTCTGGCTGCCTTTTTTGTAATGTTATGTTCTTTACTCTGCTTTTCCTTATTTTATCTATTTCTGCACCTTCAAATACTTATCTTACTATCCCCCCATTTTATACGCCTTTCCATAAAACGTGAAATTATATTTTTCGCTCCATACATTGATTTGCCCTCCTCTTCATTCATTACTCTGGTTCCTTTTAATCCTGTCCGTCCATCTGTTTGACCGCTCCAACATTAATTAACTGTAATCGAAACTTATTGGCAAATTAATAAATTTTATGTTTCTGAACTAATTTCTTTAACACTTATTCAGTGACAATAAACATTTTCCGTTTAAAAGTGAATATTATTAATTTTTTTTCTGAAGTGTCACTCTTATTCACACCTTTATTCTCAGTCATTCTTTAAAATCGCTTTAAAACAATACAACTCACACCCAATTTTTATGAAAAATTTATATTTGCAATGCGTAACTTCATTAGAATTTTTATGAACAATTGTTTTCGATAATAATTAATGCTAATGGTAAACGGGGAATGAATACAAATGATAGCCACAAATGATTTGAAAATAAAATGTTTGTTATAAAAAACCCAGAAAACATTTTGGCTTAAAAATGACAAAAATACTGATAAAATTCGTGGTAGAATAAAATTCGAATGAAATAAAAAGGCGGATATGCTCGTATAACAATATCCTTTAAAATAACAAAATCCTTTTTACTAAAAAGTGTTAAAATAAATAAGTTTATTAATTGTTTTTTTTTTAATAACATTTTGGCTTAAAAAACCGCAACATATTTAAGTTTTATAGTCAATTCAGCTCTGATATATATTTTGTTTATTGCACACCTTTTCTCAGTGTCAACAAACTTTGTCATATTCTTTGCTGGGTTTCCTTGTCTAGTCTGTCCCTCCGATGACGATAGCAAAAGACGTCAGCTTAATCTTAAATTATTAGTATTTTGGTGACTATTTTCGTCATTCTAAAGAAACATGTTTCTCTGAGTCAGTCTCGGACAAAACCAAATTAGATTAATTATGCATTTATTTACCAACAATAACGCTAAAAATAACAAATTACTTACACGGACGGACAATAACGAATAACTTTTAAAATGGCACGCGTTTTGTCGCAAAATAAAAACAAAAATAGCACAAAATTTAGGTGTGAAAAATATCCATAACTTGAAAACAGATTAAAATCAAATTAAAATAACTGCGTAGTAGCTGAGTGAGAGAACAAATTTATAATAAATCAAGGCAAAGATAAATAATTTATAATAATTATAATAGCCTTTCACAAATTTGGGGATTTCAAATTTGAGTTTCATACAAAAAAATGTCTATTTTTAAAATGCACAATGGCATGAAAAGATACAGAAATTATATATATTGTGATAAATTAATATTCATATGGAAAAGCTAAAGGATGACAAGGAAAAAATTAAAAAGGAAATAAATATTAATAAGCTAATACCTGCAAGAAAAGGCTTATTTCAAGTGGGCCCACCATATTGTATCCCGCACTACTTGTTAGATCAGAATAAACACATATATGTATGTAAAATGTGCCTTTTTCAAAAATTTATCTAAAGGGTTTTCCAACAAGAGGTGTTATTTTGGTATTCAAAGACAAATTTCATTTTTTAGATAAATGATCGGATGTTTATTTCACAATAAAGAGGAAGGTATGCCGTTAATAATGAAAAACAACATCAGCCAAATGGCCACCACGACCACGCTTACAGGACCACATCCTTTTCATGCAATTTTCCATAAGCAAATCGCAAAGTGGCTGCCCTCGATAGCCTCACGAATTCTATCCTTGAGATCTTGAATCGACGCTGGCCTGTTGGCGTAGACCTTACCTTTCACGTGGCCCAAAAGGAAGAAGTCGCAAGGTGTTAAATTATAAGATCTCGTTGGCCAATTGTGATCACCTCTTCGATAGATAACACGGTCCGGAAACTTTTCCCATAACAGAGCAATGGTTTCGTTGCTTGTGTGGCAGGTAGCGCCGTCTTGTTGAAAGTAAACGTTGTCCAGATCACTACCATCCAACTCCGACCATAACAAATCATTAATCATCTCTCGATAGAGCACTCCATTCACCGTAACTGTTGATCCAACCTCATTTTCGAAAAAGTAAGGTCCAATGACCCCGCCGGAACATAAATCGCAAAAAAAGTCACACGGTGAGAATGGAGAGGCTTCTCAACAATAACTCTTGGGTTTACCGAGCCCCAGATGCGACAATTTTGCTTGTTGACGTAGCCACCGAGGTGGAAATGGGCCTCATCAGTCATGATGATTTTTCAATGGAATTCCCGATCATTTTCATGCATTTCAAGGACCCAATCAGCAAAGACACGACGTTGTTGATGATCGGCCGGCTTGAGTTCCTGTGTTAACTGAACTTTATAAGCCTTAAGACCCAAGTCTTTATGCAAGATACGGTGTAATGACGTTTGTGGAATGCCCAATTCCAAAGAACGACGAGGAATGGACAAACCTGGGTTTTCTTCAACACTTTGGGCTACAGCAGCAATATTCTCAGTTGTTCTTGAGCGACGTGCACGGGTTTTATTTTTCACATCACTAACTTGTCCCAACAGCTCGAATTTTTCCATCAATTTCTGTATTGCGGCCCGACAAGGTGCTTCACGACGACCCAAAAATGCTTTAGTTTTGCCAAGATTTTCACCATTTTTGTAGTGAATTTTAATAATTTCAATGCGTTGCTGAATCGTGTAACGTTCCATTTGTAGTAATGGCGTAGTTTCTACTTGTCAAATGCCAAAGAATAAAAGCTTCAAATGTGACAGCTACCGAAATAACGGGTGATTCAAAATAACACCTCTTGTTGGAAAACCCTGTACATACGAAAAAGGAATACTAATAAATTGCATCACATCTCAATGAGGTAATATTGAAAAATAATAGAAAGATCAAATCTTTCACATATAATACTTACGTTAAGCTTTTTGTTAAAGTTAGTCAGTCTTCTATGAAAAAATCCTCCTAAAAGACCCATTCCAATTTTTTATTAAAAAATTAAAAAAAAAATTTTATTATAATAAAAAATGTTCATATTATTTGTAACAAATTTCCGTATTGTCAGAAATAATTTTTAATTTTTGACTTTCATTTCTCATGCGGACTTATTAACAAGATCATCCCCCACGTACAACACAATACAGCCAATATAACTAACACAGACCTTAAATTATACAGATGTTCCGTCAGCCAGAAACGTCAAAATCTATCAGTTACGAACGAATAGGAATGAAATGTCACACGCGAAAAAACAGTTTTCCGCCAATATAGTTTCAACTTTTTTTGCACTAACCGATTAATATTAATTTTTTAATTGTGACTGTTTAGCATTGTGCTAAACCCTTGAGCAGAACTGTCCATCAATTGAGTGTTTTTTAAAGTAAGCAGAGATGCACCTAACTGAGGCTATGTGCGAAAGCACATACGCACACACACACAAACATCCAACGGCGGTTAGGTGCATGCTCTTCTCACTTTGTTATTGTTATTTGCTTGAATGTCGCTGGCAGCCTTGCAGGCGAAGTTACCAGCGACATTCAACAAACAAGAAACATTCTTTCCGAACGAACCTTCAACCAACGAACACTCGAACCCTCCCGTGAACAGTGAAAATAGTTAAGTGAATTCTGTGAAACACTTGTGTTTTTTTTTACTTAATTCTAAAATTATTTATATCTAAATCTAATTAAAAACTACATAAAACTTAAATCTATTTAAAAGAGACAAATACATTGAACATTGAATTAAAATTACACATTGTACAAAAATCTAAACAAAGTGAACAATCATAAATAAAACCAAAACATTGAAATTTGAAAACATTATACAAAACAAAAACACACATTCTTTTACTTACACCAAACAGACAAACAAACACTCGTAAGTAAATATATGATCCATGCGAGCCGGATCAAGTGAAAAAAGTGCTAACTACAAAAAAGTAAAAAATTAGGAAAAAAGTGCTAACTACAAAAAAGTAAAAAAAACAGAAAAAAGTGCAAACTACAAAAACATTGTGAGCTTTAAAAAAAAAGCAAAATCAATTAACAAAAAACGGTGGAACGGTACGCGCAAAAAAAAAAACAAAAAAGACTTTTACAAAAAAAAACCAGGTACCGTTGTAACGGTACGGCCAGCAACCAAATCAAGAGGACGGACACACAGCCAGCAGCCAAATCCAGAGGACGGACACACACACACACACACACACACATCCACGTAAAGTATATATACCTAGATATATACTTTCAAAGTGAGTACCCGTTTTTTGCTACACATATATACATGACCAACGAGGAATACTGGGTGCAGCATTTTGCAGTCTGACCCTGTATCCCCCGTTTGATCTGGAAAAAAAAGTTTGACTCTTGAATTTTAAATACCCATAATCATTTGCCACGACCCAATTGAGTTCCAAAACTGTAAATTCGGACGGACAAAACCCGTTAGGTAAAGACCCGTTGTCTTCCAATTTCCACCAAATTCGCGAAATCAACGACTCTTTTATACATCATTAAATTTGTTGCCTCAAAATTGCCTTTAATATTGAAGAAGAAAAAAGAAAATTTTAATTGTTTAATTTGAAATTTCCATTGTTCAAACTTTTAAAAGACCCCTCGCATCGCCCTTGAAAACTTTGGAAAAAACAACATTGAAAGGAAACTTTCGATACGACCCCTCGTGCTTTGATACAACAACAACTGCAATACGTGTCTGTGAGAGGAAAAATAGCGGATTTTTTCTCCTTCCTTTTTGGTTGCGATTTGGGACGGACAGAAGTTCAACGTTCTGCCTTTTTTGTGGAAGACAAAAACGAATTAGAATACATAGAAAAGGTTTTCGAAATAACATAAAGAACTGAGAAAGGAAAATAGATTTTGAGAGGGGGAACAACAGAAGGGAACCAAGTCGGCATTATTGGAATTATTATTTTTTCATGATTTTGGAAATTTATACCTGTTGACAAAAATTAAATTTATGAGAATTTTTGGAATTTACACCTACATACAAAAAATTAAATTTATGAGAATTTTTGGAATTTACACCAGCATACAAAAAATTAAATTTGTGAGAATTTTTTGGAATTTACACCTACATACAAAAAATTAAATTTGTGCAATTTTTTGGAAATTACATCTGCCTACAAAAATTAAATTTATGAGAAATTTTGGAATATACACCTGTTACAAAAATTTAATTTGTTTTGATTTTTTGGATTGACCCTTGCTTACAAAAATTTAAATAGTGCTAATTTTGAAATGTTCACTTGTCTACAAAAATTTATTAAGTGGTAATTTTGCAATTTACATTTTACTACGAAAATAAATTTAGTCCAAAAAATTTATTAAGTGATAATTTTGCAATTTACATTTTACTACGAAAATAAATTTAGTCCAAAAAATTTATTAAGTGATAATTTTGCAAATTACACTTTACTACGAAAATAAATTTAGTCCAAAAAATTTATTAAGTGATAATTTTGCAAATTACCCTTTACTACGAAAAATAAATTTAGTGCAAAAAATTTATTAAGTGATAATTTTGCAAATTACACTTTACTACGAAAAATAAATTTAGTGCAAAAAATTTATTAAGTGGTAATTTTGCAATTTACACTTTACTACGAAAAATAAATTTAGTCCAAAAAATTTATTAAGTGATAATTTTGCAAATTACACTTTACTACGAAAAATAAATTTTGCCCAAGAAAATTTTAAGACTCATTCTCGTTCGCAACCTTTGGAATTTATTGCTGCTTTATACAAATTTGACCCACTTTCGTCAAATTTATTCTCGTTCGAAAATTTTTGAAATTTGCTGCTATTTTTATACGAATTTGACGTGGTTCGTCAAATAATTGGTTTCGTGTCCGGGCTCTTGGAAAACAACAAAAAAAATATATAAATTGGCAATTTCAGAGAAAAATTGTTTAGGAGTCTAGGAGTTGAGCTGGAATTGCCTTTCGAAAAAAGAACGCATAATTTTTAATTTTTTCACAATCTTTATTTTTTTCTTTCAATTCATTTGGCTTTTGGTAGGTTAGTGTGTACATATGTATGTGTGTGAAAGTGAACAGTGTGTGTATAAATTCAGTGGTTTTTCGTTTATTTTCGTAACTTTGTATAATTAAATGTTTTCATTTAATTTGTACATTTATGTATGTTAAATTTCAATGTTTTTTTTGTTTCAATTTGTGTTGTTCTTAAAGTTAATTATTTGTTCTTATTGTAATTATTAAATGTTGGGTCGTTTGAGTTCACTGTGTTAATTTCAGATTTTGGCACTTGTATTTTTCACTAACACTTTTATCACGGGGGAGAGGCGCACGAGTTTTGTTAAAGAAATATTTTTTTGGATTGACCCTTGCTTACAAAAATTTAAATAGTGCTAATTTTGAAATGTTCACTTGTCTACAAAAATTTATTAAGTGGTAATTTTGCAATTTACACTTTACTACGAAAATAAATTTAGTCCAAAAAATTTATTAAGTGATAATTTTGCAAATTACCCTTTACTACGAAAAATAAATTTAGTGCAAAAAATTTATTAAGTGGTAATTTTGCAATTTACACTTTACTACGAAAAATAAATTTAGTCCAAAAAATTTATTAAGTGATAATTTTGCAATTTACATTTTACTACGAAAATAAATTTAGTCCAAAAAATTTATTAAGTGATAATTTTGCAAATTACACTTTACTACGAAAATAAATTTAGTCCAAAAAATTTATTAAGTGATAATTTTGCAAATTACCCTTTACTACGAAAAATAAATTTAGTGCAAAAAATTTATTAAGTGATAATTTTGCAAATTACACTTTACTACGAAAAATAAATTTAGTGCAAAAAATTTATTAAGTGGTAATTTTGCAATTTACACTTTACTACGAAAAATAAATTTAGTCCAAAAAATTTATTAAGTGATAATTTTGCAAATTACACTTTACTACGAAAAATAAATTTTGCCCAAGAAAATTTTAAGACTCATTCTCGTTCGCAACCTTTGGAATTTATTGCTGCTTTATACAAATTTGACCCACTTTCGTCAAATTTATTCTCGTTCGAAAATTTTTGAAATTTGCTGCTATTTTTATACGAATTTGACGTGGTTCGTCAAATAATTGGTTTCGTGTCCGGGCTCTTGGAAAACAACAAAAAAAATATATAAATTGGCAATTTCAGAGAAAAATTGTATATTTTTCATCTGCAAATTGGCCTAAGACCCACCCTCGTTCGGAACTTTCTTGAAATTTGTTGCTGTTTGAACAAATTTGACGTACTTTCGTCAAATTTATATTTGTACTTGTTCGAAAATTTTTGAAATTTGCTGCTATTTTTATACGAATTTGACGTGATTCGTCAAATTTATTATTGAAATTAATTGGTTTCGTGTCCGGGCTCTTGGAAAACAAAAAAAAAAAATATATAAATTGGCAATTTCAGAGAAAAATTGTATATTTTTCATCTGCAAATTGGCCTAAGACCCACCCTCGTTCGGAACTTTCTTGAAATTTGTTGCTGTTTGAACAAATTTGACGCACTTTCGTCAAATTTATATTTGTACTTGTTCGAAAATTTTTGAAATTTGCTGCTATTTTTATACGAATTTGACGTGATTCGTCAAATTTATTATTGAAATTAATTGGTTTCGTGTCCGGGCTCTTGGAAAACAACAAAAAAATATAAATTGGCAATTTCAGAGAAAAATTGTATACATATTTTCATCTGCAAATTGGCCTAAGACCCACCCTCGTTTCGACATTCTAAAAAGATTGAATTTGTAAAATTTACGCTTACTCTATTTTGAAAAATTTGGTATAAGGCACATCAAAAAAGATAGAGTTCTTTTTTGCATTTGGGGCCTAGAATCCAATTATAAAACTTGATCCTTCATTCAAAACCGTCTTACTTTTTTTGGCTGGAACAAAAATTTTAAAAAGACGTTAAAAGTTGATCTAACGATGGACAAGGTTAAATGCGATAAATTTGCCAATTGTGTAAACGATCTCACCGACTTCGAAAATGTCTACTCTGTTGAAAGCACCGAGGACAACATACATTCATTGGAGATATCGCGAGTGGAACTGAATTCGCTCTGGGATCAAGTAAAAAGAGCCTATTTGGATTGTCGAGATCATGTACCAACAGGCGAGGAAAAGCCTATTGATAAATCGAAGCTGCGAACACACTATAAGGATGCCCTTACAAGCTACAAACGAGTTTTGAGTGCTTTGAATGCTGACATTTGGAGCCTTTCGGAGCAACAAACACCCAAACTGTCGCCCAGGGATTCAGAGAAGAAAGAAGAGGTATCCGAGGCAAACTTCACTCCAATTTCGAGATTACCACCGTGCGACACTGACACTTTTAAAGGAGGATACAATGCGTGGCCACCGTTCCGCGATCTCTTTTCTGCGATATACATAAAAAATTCAAAACTAAGTAATGTGGAAAAACTCTTTCATTTGACTCAGAAGACAGCAGGTGAGGCACGAGAAATAATCAGCAATGTTCCTTTAACAAATGATGGGTTTGAGTTGGCCTGGACGAATCTGATAGATCGATACGAGAATAAACGGATGCAAGTCAATGAGCAGCTGAAGATCCTTTTCAATTTGCCGAATGTGACCTCTGATTCGAGTTCATCAATCCAGAAATTACAACGTACAGTAAATAGCTGCATCAAAATTCTGGAAACTTTGAAGATAGCTGTAAAGGATTGGGACCCGATCTTGATATACTTAAGTTCTGCAAAGCTGCCGCGATCCTTTCTGGAAGATTTCGAAAACTCACTGGAGGATTGTACTAAACTTCCCACTTGGACGGAGTTTGATAATTTTTTGACTCATAAATTTAAGACACTAGAATCCGTTGGAAATATCCGACCATCCACTTCAAAAAATAATTATAATAAACACGATTTAAATAAAAAAGAAAGATACCTTAATTCATTTCAAACAAATATTTCACAAAAGGCACAATTTGCGGGAAATAAAAATAGATTTAACACTAAGTCACAAACAGGGAGTAAATTTCAAACTGAACAATGTTGTCCACTTTGCAAGTCGAATCATTTTATTCGTGATTGCAAACAATTCTTAGAAAAAAGCGTGAATGATAGAATTCACATAGTAAAAATTTCGAACTTATGTTATAATTGTCTCTCCTCAAATCACGGAGTGAGAGAGTGCAAAAGCAAATTTAGTTGCAGGGATTGTAATTTACGACATCATTCCCTGCTCCACAAGGGTAATGAGACCCAAACATCTAGTCAAGACCCAGCGAGAGATGAGGCACGCCCTAGTACTAGTGCCGCAGCTCTAACTACTCGTATACAGTCCACACAAAACTTAGAACCAACCAACGTTACCACATTGACCCTCCGGGAAAATCATCCTAGTATACCTAACCCACGAGGTACTTTACTTTTCACTGCCATGATACAAATTGAAGCTCATGGGCAGCTTTATGATGCCAGGGCTATCATTGACCCTGGATCACAATCAACTTTTATATCGGAAAAACTCAAAAACCGTTTGAATCTTCCAACAAAACGAAACCTAGTTCATGTTACAGGCCTTAGTCAAATAGTATCGGAAACATCTACCAAATCTTGTCTCTTCAACATACGTTCGCGATTAGACCCTAGTTTTGAATTAGAAGTTTGGGCGCCAGTCTTGAAGACGCTGCCTTCTAATTTACCGCCACATACCTTAGATAGAACCCAACTTAGAGATGCTGCTAACTTTGAATTAGCAGACCCAAGATTTTACGCAAGTCAACCGGTAGACTTATTGATTGGAATGGACATAGGACCTTGCATTTTTACCACTGGAGTCCCAATGAAGTCAATTGGGACACTTCTAGCACAAAGAACAGTATTCGGATGGATTATTGGAGGACCAATAGAACAAGGGACTCAAAAGGATCACCGAATTTCGTTATATAATACAATTTCCATTGAAGAAATACTTACACGTTTTTGGGAGGTGGAAGAGACCCCAAAAAAGATTTTGCGGTCAGAAGAAGACTCATTTTGTGAACAAAATTTCAAAGAAACTACTCGTCGAAATCGAGACGGTAGATATATTGTGACCCTACCCTTAAAAAATTGTGAGGAATTAGGAAATTCTAGAAATATTGCATTGGCTCAATTTCATCGAATGGAAAGAAAATTGTTAAAAACGCCAGAAATCAAAGAACAATACGATAAGTCTATTTTAGAATATCTGGAATTAGGGCACATGAGGAAAATTTCACAGCACGAGATTTTTAAAACCCCACATTATTATCTGCCACACCATGCAGTCATTAAGCCTGATAGATTAACCACCAAACTTCGAGTAGTTTTCAACGCGTCAAGCCCAACGTCCAATAAAAGAAGTCTTAATGACAATTTGTATGCAGGACCCATTTTACAACAAGATCTTGTTTTACAAATTCAAAAATGGAGATTTTTTAAATACGTTTTTAACGCTGATGTCACAAAAATGTATAGACAGATTTTATTGAATCCAAACCAAACGCAGTACCAGCGAATTCTCTTTAGAAAATCTCAGAATGAGCCCATAGAAGATTTCGAGTTGTTAACAGTCACATTTGGAGTAAATTGTGCTCCTTTTTTAGCTCTTCGAACACTTCTTCAACTTGCGGAAGATGTGAAAGATACTTACCCCCTAGCATCAAATATTATTCGACAAAATTTGTATGTTGATGACGTATTATCAGGGGGACACACAATAGAGGAAGCCATTACATCTCGAGCAGAATTAATAACGGCGTTAGACTCTGCAGGATTTCAGCTCATGAAATGGACGTCAAACGAACCCCAAATTATTAAAGATTTACCCCCTGAGAGATTACTTCCCGTTAATTGGTTAGACCTTTCAGAAGACTCGTCCACAAAAACATTGGGATTGAGATGGAATATTTCAGGGGATCATTTCACTTTTACGCCACCGTCTATAGACAATAAAACTTCGTTTACAAAACGTGAGGTTTTATCAACAATTGCAAAATTATTCGACCCTTGTGGGTGGTTAGCCCCAATAATAGTCGTTGCCAAGTTAATTATGCAACAAGTCTGGTTAGACAAAATAGATTGGGATGACCCACTCAAAACTATAACTTTGATGAATTGGCAGAACTTTGTCAAAAATTCCACTGCAATCGAAACTATAAAAATTCCTCGGTGGATTCAGTTCGACCCGAGCTGTCGTATAGAAATTCATGGCTTTTGCGACGCGTCAGAAAGCGCATATGCTGCGTCCTTATATATCCGCGTGGAACATACCAATAACAAGACAGATACTTTTCTATTAGCCGCAAAAACACGCGTTGCTCCGATTAAGAAGATTTCATTACCCAGACTCGAATTATGTGGGGCAGTTCTACTTTCCAAATTAGCCTCATCGACAATATCCAATCTTCAGCCTTCCAATATATCCACTCAATACTGGACCGATTCAACCATAGTTTTAGCCTGGCTTAGGAAACCCCCATGTTCTTGGAATACATTTGTTGGGAATCGAGTATCCGAGATTTTGGAGAATGTAGGTAATGAAAACTGGCGCCACGTGGACTCTGAAGATAATCCAGCCGACATTGCAAGTCGAGGAGGTTCACCCGATGATTTAAAGTCACATCATCTATGGTGGCATGGTCCACAGTGGTTAAAATTGCCCAGAAGCAGGTGGCCAGCAGCTGAAGTTGGAGAAGACACGAGTTTGGAAGCAAAGGCAGTCAAAGTTTTCGCAACAGCAATCTTTGAAGACCCTTTAGAACGTTTTTCCTCTTTACCACGAGCTTATAAGGTCTTGGCTTATGTTTTGCGTTTTTGGAGAAACACTGGGACCAATCGTACCCATTTAAGAAGGCAATCTTTAGAAATTACGGCAGACGAAATTCATGACGTGAAGAGGCGACTCATCGTATCGACTCAGAAGCATTTCTTTGCCGCCGAATATCACTCTTTGCAACAAAAAACGAGAATATCCCCAAATAGTACACTTTTGTCACTCAATCCGTTCTTAGACTCGAAGGGAGTAATCAGAGCCAACGGTCGACTTGTTCAGTCCCCAGTTTTAACGTACAATGAACGGCATCCTATTCTTCTTCCTTATAGCGCTAAACTGACTCAGTTACTAGTTGAATTCACCCATAAAATAACTATTCATGGAGGGAATCAACTTATGACCCGAGTCTTACGATCTGAATTCTGGATATTTAGATTAAAACCTTTAGTAAAAAAAGTCATTCACAACTGTAGAATTTGCATTTTATACAAACAACACACTCAAAACCAAATTATGGCATCGCTACCTCCAGAACGTACTTTGCTTACCAGACCCTTCAACAATACCGGGGTCGACTTTGCAGGTCCTTTCAATCTAAAAAGCTTTACTGGAAGAGCGTGTCTTATAACCAAAGGATATGTATGCGTTTTTGTGTGTTTTGCGACAAAAGCGATACATTTGGAAGTCACAAGTGACTTATCGACACAATCTTTTCTCGCAGCCTTCTCACGGTTTATAGGTCGTCGCGGTTGTCCCTCTTGTATGTTCTCAGACAACGGTACAAACTTTGTAGGAGCCGCAGAACTTTTAAGGAAAGATCGACTCGAGTTTCTAAAAACCCTTAGATCGTCTCTAGTTCAACAAAATGCTCATCAAAATCTTAATTGGAAGTTTATACCCCCAGGCGCTCCTCACATGGGAGGTCTATGGGAGGCAGGAGTTAAATCCTTTAAGACACATTTGCGAAAGGTCATTCCAAAAATGAACTTTACGTTTGAGGAATTCTCGACAATATTAATTCGTATTGAGGCTTGTTTAAATTCTCGACCATTACGTTCAGCTAGTAATGACCCTAATGACTTTTCCCCACTAACTCCAGGCCATTTTTTGATTGGTAGTTCCATGCTTGCACCGGCAGAACCCGACATATCTGACCAGGATGTAACCCTAGTTAACAGATGGAAACGTCTCAAAATCATTTCACAATATTTTTGTCAAAGGTGGAAGTTAGAGTACCTTAAAGATCTGCACAGACGTAATAAATGGAAGTATCAACAAGATAATATTAAAATTGACGATTTAGTAGTCATCAAGGACGAAAGATTAGCCCCAAATGAGTGGAGACTAGGTCGGGTCGAAAAGACTTACCCCGGAATTGATCAAAATGCTAGAGTATTGGACATACGAACTGCAAGTGGCATTGTTAACCGACCCATAACTAAAATTGTCAAACTTTTTTGCGACTGACTAGTCGTGTATATCATAATCAAAAAACATAGTACTCGCAAATATTTATTTACAGAAATGGCCGCTTACCTACCCTCACAAGATTGGCGCGATGAGGAGGGCCCCAACCAACGACCCAACGGGAGACCCGGTCAGCGACGTCCCCAGGCTGATGAGAGAAGCCGATCCGCCTCTAGACCCGGACGACAAGCGGAAGGACGAGGGCGTCCAGGTGCGTGGCAATATTCCTGTGGTATTTGTCAGGAGGACCACGCAATAAGCTCCTGTCGACGATTCCGCGATTAAACCTCCGCGCAACGATATGAAACGGTGGAGCGTAGAGGTTATTGCCGGAATTGTTTGGCCAGGAGCCATTTAGCGCCGGACTGCCCAAGTCTGAATGGTTGCCGACGATGCGACCACCGTCACCATACCCTTCTCCACGGCGCTCCACAGTTGGACAACTCGCTGCAAAGGCCTCCGGTGGTCACAATCCCGTACAAATGGGACCTAGTATTTGTACCGACCGCTATGGTAAAGATTATACGAGATGGTGTAGACTCATATGCCCTTGTGAGAGCCCTGGTCAGCCAATCAGCCACAATGTCAAGGATGGGCTATTCAACTTTTCGGCGACTGGGGCTCCGCTCATTTCTTCATCAGGGCCAGCGCTTTACGAGATTCAAGATTATGGCTCGTCAAACCAACAGCACTTGGGCACTCAAAGTGAATGCCCTGATTACAGACGAGTTGCCCACATGACCCTATTCCGACCCACTGATTGAAGACCCGACCCGCAACTTTGCCGAAAGCGCCATAGCAGACCCAGACCCTCGAAGCAACACTCCTACCGATGTTGAACTTGGTGCCGACACATTTTCCGCCCTTCGACGAGAAGGATGCAGTTTCGCTGGCGTAGGTGACGTCCATGCCCATAAAACGGCCTTGGGCTACACGTTTTCGGGTCCAATACGCAACCTACCTAGAAATTAAGTAGACTAAGTATCACATGTCACGGGGGGGCAGAATGTTTAGCATTGTGCTAAACCCTTGAGCAGAACTGTCCATCAATTGAGTGTTTTTTAAAGTAAGCAGAGATGCACCTAACTGAGGCTATGTGCGAAAGCACATACGCACACACACACAAACATCCAACGGCGGTTAGGTGCATGCTCTTCTCACTTTGTTATTGTTATTTGCTTGAATGTCGCTGGCAGCCTTGCAGGCGAAGTTACCAGCGACATTCAACAAACAAGAAACATTCTTTCCGAACGAACCTTCAACCAACGAACACTCGAACCCTCCCGTGAACAGTGAAAATAGTTAAGTGAATTCTGTGAAACACTTGTGTTTTTTTTTACTTAATTCTAAAATTATTTATATCTAAATCTAATTAAAAACTACATAAAACTTAAATCTATTTAAAAGAGACAAATACATTGAACATTGAATTAAAATTACACATTGTACAAAAATCTAAACAAAGTGAACAATCATAAATAAAACCAAAACATTGAAATTTGAAAACATTATACAAAACAAAAACACACATTCTTTTACTTACACCAAACAGACAAACAAACACTCGTAAGTAAACAGTGACAATTACAAAAATTTCGGCACAATCGGTCCGAAATCCGCGGAAAAACTCATTCTTTGATGTCCTACTCGTTGACATTTCTATTCGTTCGTACCTGATAACCTTCTCGCTACGGGATGACATATCTTATTATTTATTATTTTTGATAACTACGACACACAAGAAATATAAGTTTCTCTCATGAATGTTTGTTGTTGTTACTATGAATAAATGTAAAATAATTTTAAATAGAATAACATGTTTGTGTTCACGTATTACTTATGAACATCTCTCCCACAATTCAAAAAACACAGCGTGTATCTTATAACATTTCTGAAAAAGTGTTCATTCAAAAATAAACAAACAACAGATTCTCTATTGTCTGAAAGACAATAATCCGCTTCTATTTTTATAGACTCATACGTTATCAAAAAAAACCTCATTCTCAAAGAAAGAGTACAATTAAATCTAAGAGAGGAACAGTATAATTATCTACCATATAGAATCAATTTAAGAATTATTCTTTAAAATAATGGCAACTGTCATAAAATTAACTTACAGAGCCGACTTTCTTTTTAAAGTCAGAACAGCCTTAAATTTATTACTCAAATTTTGCATACTCTATACCCTCATACACTGAAAAAAAAATTGTCATAAAATTAAAGAAATGCTCCAAAGACGTCATTAGTTTTTAAAATAAGTACATTTTGTACTTAAAATATAGATAATTTCAATAACATTAAGTAATTTACTTAATTTTAAGTACATTTTCTTAATTTTAAGTACAAAATGTACTTATTTGGAAGACTAAGGACGTCTTTGGAGCATTTCTTTAATTTTATGACAAATTTTTTTTCAGTGTACGTTATCAAAAAAAACCTCATTCTCAGAGAAAGAGTACAATTAAATCTGAGAGAGGAACAGTATAATTATCTACCATATATGTAGTCAATTTAAGAATTATTCTTTGAAATAATGGCAACTGTCATAAAATTAACTTACAGAGCCGACTTTCTTTTTAAAGTCAGCACAGCCTTGAATTTATTACTCATTTTTCATACTGAGAATTAAGTCCAATCCGGCTTTAAAACTATTACTTGCCTACATCATTATTTTAATTTAGAAAATCCTTAAAAGTAATGAAATACTTCTTAAAATAATAAAATTTGGCAGATAAATAATGATTTTCTTCCTTTAATTTAAAGGCATACATATAAAGAAGGCCGTATACGAAACTTATTATTAGTGTGTCATCACGTCAATTGCAACAAACTTTAGATCATGAAAAATTTCTTAAAAAGTATGTAAATTGTAATTTTTTACTACAATTTATGATTGCATTTATGCCGTGGTCTTATATATACTTAATTTAAGAATGTGTCGTCCAATAATTTTATTACTATCTTTTTTTAGTGTAGAGTCGATCTCTAAGAGTTACTAGTATAAATCCTTTTTATACCCTCACTTTAGTGATACGAGGGTATATATCATTTACTACGAACGAAAAGTGTAACACATCGAAGGAGTGACCTAAGACCCTAAGTATGTTCGGGTTATTTTAAGTCGAATGAGCAATGTCCGTCCGTCTGTCTGTCTGTCTGTGCTCTGGCTGGTGCGCACGATTAGTCTCGAAAAGAGTAAACGATTGACTTCAAATCTGGTATGTGGTAATATTTTCTTCTATCTCCGGCTAAGTTCGAAGATGGGTCATATTGGTCCACTCCTTCTAGTACCTCCCCCACAAAGGGTTAACATTTAGTGAAATATTGATTATATCATAACTTCTACACTACTTACTCGAATCTTCTGAAATTTCGCACATAGTATTAGTTTGTTAGTCGCTAACACGTCAAGAAAAATGGGCGAAGTGGCCACTCTCTTTTTGGTACCTCCCACACAAATGGACCATTTTGCACCAAAACTTAACTGCTTATGGCTTTAATATCAGTTCATACAAAAACTTGAAATGTTGTACAGTGTAATGCTTTTATAGTACCTACACTGAAAAAAAATATGGTCATAAAATTAAATAATTGCTCCAAACACGTCCTTAGTCTTCAAAATAAGTAAATTTTATACTTAAAATTAAGAAAATTTACTTAAAATTAAGTAAATTACTTAATATTAATGAAATTATCTATATTTTAATTAGAAAATGTACTTGTTTTGAAGGCTAAGGAAGTCTTTGGAGCATTTCTTTAATTTTATGAAAAAAAATTTTTTCAGTGTAGAGTCCAGAGAAAAAGTGGGCGTTATTGGCACGCCCCTTTAGGTACCTCCCACAAAAATGGACATTTTTTGTACCTAAAGTTAACAGTTTTTATCTTTAATACCAGTACATGCTTTAAAGTTAACAGTTTTTATCTTTAATACCAGTACATGCTTTAAAGTTATGAAATGCAATTGAAGTTGATAATAATTTAATTAAGCCAAAAAAAAAAATTTACGAATATTATTTTGGGACTCAAGGTGAGGGCTTTCATAAGTCGGTTTATTGTTTTTTTCGGTCCAACAAAAAATTATTAAAAAAAAAATCAAATGTCTTCTTATTGTTTTAACGACAGTTGCCTAACTTCCGTTTCTACGTGATACTGATATTTGCAGCATTCCTAGCCCTTATAATTTCCTTTACTTTAAGTGGTATTCCGGCTTTATCGAGCTTATACTTGAACAAGTAAAAGCGTTAAGTTCGGCCATGCCGAATCTTATATCCCTGCACCATGGATAGCATGTGACCTCACAAAATAACTCAAACCTAAAGAAAATAAGACCGAAAACACAAAAAGATGAGAACAGTAGGAATCACAACAAGTTAGATGCTATATATGGGAGCTATATCTAAATATGGGCCGATATCGCCAATTTTCAATCCCAAGTTACCTGCAGCTATAAGAAGTATCTATGCATAATTTCAGCCACCTACCTCAAGTATTATAGATGGTAGCGTGATTACAACAGACGGACGGACGGATGGACGGACATTGCTAAATCGTCTTAGAATTTTACGATGATTAAGAATATATATACTTTATGGGGTCTCAGATCAATATTTAGAGGTGTTTCAAACGAAGTGACAAAATGAATATACCCCCCATCCTATGGTGGAGGGTATAAAAAATATGGACCAAATACTTGAGGTAACTTCCATGAAAATTGGAATTTAAGAAAAACAATTTAAAAAAAAACTTTACCATAAAAAAGTTGTTTAAATAGGTTTCATAAAATAGTATGCCTCAATCTATACAAAAAACTAGTTTTTAGGTCTGGGACACACAACTTTTTTTTGTTGCATAGTGTATTCGTTACCAAACAACACTCCACCACAAGGTTCTGCCCTTATTACGCTATTAAAAAATTAAACATAGTTTTTATTTTTATACCATACACCACTGTGGTACAGGGTATTATAACTTTGTGCATTTGTTTGTAACACCCAAAAAGAGAAGAAATAGACCCATCGTTTATTATACCAATCGACTTAGAATCACTTTCTGAGTTGATTTAGCTATGTCCGTCTGTCTGTCTGTCTGTCTGTCTATCTGTGCATGTATTCTTGTAATCAAAGTACAGGTCGCAATTATGGTCCGATCTCGACGAAACTTTTCACATATCTTATTTTTAGCCCAAGGACGATCTATTGAATTTGGTTAAAATCGCTTCAGATCTAGATATAGCCCCCATATATATGTTAGCCCCGATTTGACATGTAAACGCTGTAAAAACTTTATTTTATATCCGATCAGTATGAAATTCAGCAGAAAGAGGTTTCTTATTATATAAATGAACACTGTTAAATTTGGAAGAACGTTACCCCCGATTTGACATGTAAGCGCTGTAAAAACTGTATTTTATATCCGATCAGTATGAAATTCGGCAGAAAGAGGTTTCCTATTATTTGAATGAACAATGTTAAATTTGGAAGAAATCATTTCAGATTTAGATATAGCCCCCATATAAACGTTTCCCCCGATTTGACATGTAAGCGCTGTATAAATGTTAATTTATATCCGATCAGTGCGAACTTCTGGAAAAAGAGGTTTCCCTCTACATGAAGAAATACTGCCAAATTCGGAGAAACTCGGTTTAGATTTAGATATAACACCCATATACATATATGTTACGCCCGATTTGACCTGTAAGCGCTGTAAAAACTGTATTTTATATTCGATCAGTACGAAATTCGACAGAAAGAGGTCTTATTACATGAATGAGTATTCAGGGAAAATCGGTTCAGATTTATATATAACCTCCATATATATATTTTCCACCTGAGCGCCCCAGTAGGTGAGTTGGTAGCGAGCTCGCCTATGCGTTTGGGGGTCGTGGGTTCGATTCCCACCAGAGGCTCTGGTCTGTCGCAACAAAAATTAACAAGCAACATGGTCTTTGTCACCCTGCTTCTCCCTGGACCTTAAAATTAGAATATAAATTTACTTTGTATTGTAATTCATATAAATAAATAAATAAAATAAAATAAAAATATTTTCCACCTGATTTGGCACCAAAGAGCTATAGAAGTTGTACTTTACTTCCGATCATTAAAATTTTCCAGAAAGATGTTTCTCAACTTAGGAACGAATATTGCTTGATTTAGCGATTATCGGATCAGAATTAGTTAATATGTTCCTACCCATTTACCAATTATTACAAATTATTATGGCAATGACCCTTATCGCATTTTAGGGAGATGTAGGGTATTATATGTATAGTTGGCCCCGCTCGACTTTTTGCTTTTCCTTACTGTTTTTTTTTATAACAGTTTCCTTCATCCATCCCTTTGGAGGATATAATTTATTTCCTCCAACTTCTGTAACAATCGTCTAAATGTCTTCTTTATTTTGGATTATTTTTCCAATGTCTTCAGTCTGACAAAGAATGAACAAAATCTTGTTGCGCCGTTCAGACATCTCACACACAAAGCGCCTACATAATTCCGTATTATACTTTTCACAAAGTGATAAGGGTATACCTTAGACGGCTTACTCCATTGATATTTTCTTATTTGTTTATAATTTTCATTAAATTCCATAATTATTGAGTCTCACATAAAGATAAGCAGAATATGCGATAAGTGATTTTATTCATTCAAAATTTTGTTGTGATAAGCAAACTACAACACTTACCAGTCGTTTATAGTTTATGGTTTTGTTAAATATTTATTTATTTTCATTTAATTAAAACAAGTTTCAATTATTGCCGACTAACCCCACCATCCCCGCAGCTCTTTTTATGAAACCACTATTATGTCTTCAATTTGTCAGCTACTCTGTAAGACCAGATAAAATGGCTTTAATCACGTCTTATCTTTTAGAGGAAAATAAAAAATGTCTGGATTTATTTAAAAACGTGCCAATCATACTAACTCCCCTAGACCACCACCGCCAACCACAACAACGACACCAACAAGTCATAAGATTTTCAAAACTTTTTCTTTTCATTCATTAAACCTGTCCGCCACAATTGAATGAGTTGTGTAGTTTGAACAAACTACGACGACGACGACGACTACGGTTAATCGGATTTTTTTGGTATAAAATCCAATCAATTTTATTCAAATCTGCCTAAGCAGCAATTGACTTTACGAGCGAAAATTGCATTCGAAATGTGTTCAAATTAAAAATTTATTTTCCTGTAAGCCATGGCGCGTGCGGGCAACCATAAGCTAACAACAAACTGGCGGACACTATGTCCGTCCGCCCAGCCATGCTGTCCGTCTGTCCGTCCATCTTTCAGTGACCGCCTGCCTCAGCACCAGAAAGTCAGACTTTCTGATGTTCCTTCAGTCTATATATATATATATATATACATATATAGAAAACACATTCCATTTGACTGAGCATTTGCTAAGCATTCACAAAAGACTAGAGAAAAACGCTGCCTTCATTCAATTCAACTGATTGTGGTTGGGTTATATATGTAACTTTTAAGCCATGAAGCAAATTATGGCTAACGATTAAATGCATTAAGATAATGTTGATTTTTCTCCGCAACTACTCTGTTGACTCTGGGCAAAAGTAAAGCCAGCCAGCTAGCCAGCTAGCTGGCCAAAATGCCTAGCGCGCTGCGCTGACTAAGCAAAATATTGCTGGCCTCAAACAGCGCTTTGGGTTGCTTTAACGTCAATTTTAGTTTGATTTTTTGGAAGCTCTTGCGACAACAGGCATTAAACGGGAAGTATTTTATTTTTAGGCTTAGAAAGAGTTAAACGAGGGGAGTTGTGTGGAATATAGAAATACCAAAAAATAATCTTAAAAAAAAAACAGTAAGGAAAGGCTAAAGTCGGGCGGGGCCGACTATATAATACCCTACACCACTCTCGTAATATTGAATAACTCTGAAATATAAATTTTGTAATTCATGTATAAATTGTTTACATAAATTTACTTTTGAGTCATTTTATACTTAAATAATACCCTGTACCACAGTGTGGTGTAGGGTATAAAAACGATTGGATGTAAAATACAGCTTCTACAGTACTAAAGAACTCTACCATTCTAAATTTCAAAACGATTGGATGTAAAATACAGCTTCTGTAGAACTAAAGGGCCAAATCGGACGAAACATATATATGGGAGCTATAGCTAAATCTTAACCGATTTTCTTCAAATTCGGTAGAGTTGGTTCATGGATCAAGAAACTCTACCATTCTAAATTTCAAAACGATTGGATGTAAAATACAGCTTTTATAGGACTAAAGGGCCAAATCGGACGAAACATATATATGGGAGCTATAGCTAATTCTTAACCGATTTTCTTCAAATTCGGTAGTGTTGGTTCATGGATCAATAAACTCTACCATTCTAAATTTCAAAAGGATTGGATGTAAAATACAGCTTCTATAGAACTAAAGGGCCAAATCGGACCAAACATATATATGGGAGCTATAGCTAAATCTTAAGCGATTTTCTTCAAATTCGGTAGTGTTGGTTCATGGATCAAGAAACTCTACCATTCTAAATTTCAAAGTGATTGGATGTAAAATACAGCTTCTATAGAACTAAAGGGCCAAATCGGACGAAACATATATATGGGAGCTATAGCTAAATCTTAACCGATTTTCTTCATATTCGGTAGTGTTGGTTCATGGATCAAGAAACTCTACCATTCTAAATTTCAAAGTGATTGGATGTAAAATACAGCTTCTTCAGGACTAAAGAGCAAAATCGGACGAAACATATATATGGGAGCTATAGCTAAATCTTAACCGATTTTCTTCAAATTCGGCAATGTTGGTTCATGAATCAAGAAACTCTACCATTCTAAATTTCAAAACGATCGGATGTAAAATACAGCTTCTATAGGACTAAAGGGCCAAATCGGACGAAACATATATATGGGAGCTATAGCTAAATCTTAACCGATTTTCTTCAAATTCGGCAATGTTGGTTCATGGATCAAGAAACTCTACCATTCTAAATTTCAAAACGATTGGATGTAAAATACAGCTTCTATAGGACTAAAGGGCCAAATCGGACGATAGATATATATGGGAGCTATATCTAAATCTGAACCGATTTCAACCAAATTCAATAACGATCTTAATAGCCGCGAAATACTCTAAACTGCAAAATTTCAGAACGATCGGAGTGAAATTGCGACCTGTAGTCGACGAACAACTTTACATGGACAGACGGACGGACGGACAGACATGGTTAATCAGCTAGTGATTCTGAGTCGATCGGTATACTTTAAGGTGGGTCTAGCTGTGTTATTTTCAGGTGTTACAAACATCTGCCGTGAAACAAACTTATAATACCCTGTACCACAGTGTGGTGCAGGGTATAAAAATGCAAAGATACACGATCATCGAACGATACAAAACGATCGAACAAAAAACGATATGAACGATACAAAATCATCTTCACTGATGAGGCCCATTTCCACCTCGGTGGCTACGTCAACAAGCAAAATTGTCGCATCTGGGGCTCGGTAAACCCAAGAGTTATTGTTGAGAAGCCTCTCCATCCTCAACGTGTGTCCGGCGGGGTCATTGGACCGTACTTTTTCGAAAATGAGGTTGGATCAACAGTTACGGTGAATGGATTGCGCTATCGAGAGATGATTAATGATTTTTTATGGTCGGAGTTGGATGGTATTGACCTGGACAACGTTTACTTTCAACAAGACGACGCTACGTGCCACACAAGCAACGAAACCATTGCTCTGTTGCGGGAAAAGTTTCCGGACCGTGTTATCTCTCGAAGAGGTGATCACAATTGGCCACCGAGATCTGGTGATTTAACACCTTGCGACTTCTTCCTTTGGGGCCACGTGAAAGATAAGGTCTACGTCTACAGCCCAGCGTCGATTCAAGACCTCAAAGATAGAATTCGAGAGGCTATCGAGGACATAGGGCAGCCACTTTGCGATTTGGTTATGGAAAGATTAATGAAAAGCATATGGTCCTCTAAGCATGGTCGTGGTGGCCATTTGGCTGTTGTTGTTTTTCATTATTAACGGCAGACCTTCCTCTTTATTATGAAATAAACATACGATCATTTATCTCAACAAATGACATATTTCTTTGAATACCAAAATAACACCTCTTGTTGGAAAACCCTTTATAAAATTAGTTTTTAAGAATATAGTTTAGAGAAATGTATTAAACCTTTATTTGTGTCGATAGAACGGAACAATGTTTAAAGGCGAAAACATCAAAACAGCTGAGCTGTCAATTACAGTGTTACCAAAAAATCACCCAACCAAAAAATCAGACAACCAAATTGCAGTATGTAAATTATGACAAGATTGAGATAGTTTATTTGTCCTCTAAAACTCAACTATGATATGTGAATGGGTTCTAATCGTTGTTCAGAATAGCTGACGGGGTGTATAATAATTAAAAAAATGCAGAAATATTAGGATGTGCGTCAAAAAACACTTAACTGGACTTGAAAGTCAGTATATAATTAGTGTCCATTTTGAAATATTGCATTGTCCCCAAAGCTTAACTGTGTTATGTAAATGGGAAACCTAATCCTTATTCAGGATAGCTGAGAAGATGTAAACTAATACAAAAATTCAGAAATATTAGCATGTGCGTAAAAGAAAAGGTAACTGGACTTAAAAGTCACTATGTAATTAGTTGTAATTTTGAAATGTTGCATTGTCCCCCACTAAACTAAACTATGATATGTGAATGAGATCTAATCATTGTTCAGGATAGCTCAGAGGGAGTACAGTAACACAAAAAAGCAAAAATATTAGGATGTGCGTCAAAAAAAGTTAACATTTAAAGCACCAAATATGCAAAAAGTGTATCAAAACACTTAGTGTAGCTTTTTAAGGTTTGTACTCGTAGTTAAATTTAAAATAATTTTTAAGATTTTTATATTATTAAAAAAAAAATTAGATATATATATATCCGCACACCCTTGAAAGAAAAGCATTTCAGCGAAATAAACTTTTTTGCTAAATGTTTATACTAAAGATACGAAAAGTGTACCACAAAAATCGGTGCTTAGCTTTTATATTCATAAAAGATTTGAATTAAGATCTTTGCAGAGCAAATTAATAATGCGATTCTGCACATATTTCACAGAAAATTTTTTTAGAAATGTAATTTTATATAACATTCGGTATCACCAAATACCCACAAAGTGTACCACAACAGTTAGTGTATCCTTTAACTTTTATGGAATTTTTTATTTAATTTTTTCGATTTTGAAATTTCTAGAATAAATTAAATATTGTATTTCTGCACATCCCTCACATTAGAGCATTTCATCTAAATAAACTTTATGGCAAAATGTTTATAATAAAGATATAAAAAGTGTACCACAAAAATCCGTGCAGAACTTTAATGTACTTAAAAAATTTATATTATTTTTTTTTTGGGATACTATAACTGGCAGAGTGAATTAATAATGTGATTCGGCACATATTTCAAAGAAATGCTTTTTATAAATGTAATTTTATATAACATTCAGTATCACCAAATACCCACAAAGTGTACCACAACAGTTAGTGTATCCTTTAACTTTTATGGAATTTTTTATTTAATTTTTTCGATTTTGAAATTTCCAGAATAAATTAAATATTTTATTTCTGCACATCCTTGACATTAGAGCATTTCATCTAAGTAAACTTTATGGCAAAATGTTTATAATAAAGATATAAAAAGTGTACCACAAAAATCCGTGCAGAAATTTAATGTTCTTAAAAAATTTAATTATTTTTTTGGATACTATAACTTGCAGAGCAAATTAATAATGTGATTCTGCACATATTTCAAAGATAGGCTGTTTATAAATGTAATTTTATATAACATTCAGTATCACCAAATACCCACAAAGTGTACCACAAAAGTTAGAGTATCCTTTAATTTTTATGGAATTTTTTATTTAATTTTTTTCAATTTAAATTTCTAGAATAAATTAAATATTTTATTTCTGCACATCCTTGACATTAGAGCATTTCATCTAAGTAAACTTTAATGCAAAATGTGTATACTAAAGATATAAAAAGTGTACCACAAAAAATGCGAGCAGAACTTTTATGTTCTTATAAAATTTAAATTAATTTTGTTGGATACTACAACTCTCAGAGTAAATTAATAATTCGATTCTGCATATATTTCAAAGAAAGGCTTTTTAGAAATGTAATTTTATATGAAATTCTGTATCACCAAATATCCGCAAAGTGTACCCCAAAAGTTAGCGTATCCTTTAAATGTTATCAATTTTTTTAAATCTTTTCGATTTTGAAATTTCTATAATAAATTATTATTAATAATGTGATTCTGCACATATTTCAAAGAAAAGTTTTTTCGAAATGTAATTGTATATAACACTCGGTACCATCAAATACCCTCAAAATGTACCACAAAACTTAGTGTATCCTTTAATTTTTATGGAATTTTTATTTAATTTTTTCGATTTTGAAATTTCTAGAATAAATTAAATATTTTATTTCTGCACATGCTTGACATTAGAGCTTTACATCTAAGTAAACTTCTTGGCAAAATGTTGATACTAAAGATACGAAAAGTATACCACAAAAATCAGTGCTTAGCTTTTATATTCATAATAAAAATTAAATTAAGATTTTTGCATACTATAACTTACAGAGCAAATTAATAATGCCATTCTGCACATATTGAACATGAAAGCTTTTCATTAATTTCATTTTATGTGATATTCGATTTCACCAAATACCCGCAAAGTGTACCAAAATAGTTAGTATAGCCCTTTAATTTCCGTAGAAGTTTTTTTTATATAATTTAGATTAAGAATAGATTTTAAGATTTCTAATATAATTCATATATCTTCTTCTGCACATCTGCGAGAACAGAGCTTTTAGTCTAAGTACATAAAGTTGCCATTTGAGGATGAGAAAGACCCGGAATGTGTACCACAAACATTTGTGTAGCAATTTTATTTTTGTTAAAATGTGAAGTAAACTTTTTGGACATTATTACTTTCATTATATATTATAAGCATCATTCTTCATATATCGCTTTTATTTATTTTTAAAAACATTTTTGTTTTCAAAATTTTATGGGGATTTGAAATTTAAAAAATTAGGAAAATTGCATTTTTGGCTTTTACGAAATTTATAATTTTTCTTGAACGACTGAACAAAATACTTTTTAGAAAGTTTAAGTCGTTTGAGAGAGAACATTACGTGCCATTTTTTTAATAATTTTTAATTATTTTTTTTTAAATCTATATTTTAAAAAATGTTATTACAAAAAATTGTTCCCCCTTCGAGTTTTTCCAAAACTACGCAGAATATGCAACAGTCTCTCATAAATCGAAAACAGTAATTGGATTTTTGGGGACTCAATATTTTTAGGTTATGTGTTAGACTTTTGGGCCATATCAAATGACATATAGCTCCCTAGGGGTTATTGGTAGCAAATTTTCCAGTTTTTCATTAGAAAGAAACTGAAAACCTCTTCATTAGTCAAATTTTAGTTTACCGTATTTTTTCTTCAACATTAGCAAAAAGTATCCCCAAGTTATCCTGCTCAAAACTTTCTCCATACCCCTCGCAGTGTGCATATGCATTAGATATTTGTTTTGGTTTTCTTTTCCTAACTGCCATCATTCAAATGATTAAATCTCTGGGGGGATTTTTCATTACAAAGCCGTTGCCATAAAAACGTTTCGTTTAGTTTTGTTGGACTGCCAATCTCGCCTTTTTGGGGGTAAACAGTGTCATTTAAGATTTGAATTTAAAGATATTAAACGGAAAAGACAACTTCGATAGTGGACCGGATTCGGACAAAAAAGAAAACTATTTTGGACATCTGTGTAAAAAGGATCAACATTTTCCTCTCTGTGGGGCAAATACCAATCAAATCATAGATTGAAAGAAGTTTCACATATTTCTGATGATGATGAGGGCCATAAGCCGGGAGGCTGAAATGGAAATATGGGCTATATGTTTGATGGACTAGAAAAAATTGTTCATTTGATCCATTAATGGATTTTTAACAAACTACTCTAAATGGTTGAGGTTTTTTTTAGTTTTGCCATCCCTCCATGGAGACGAATTTTCGTGAATTTTATGAATATTTTTGAAATGTATTTATGTGTTTTGTACATGAATTAAGTTCCTAAAACTACAATTTCAATTTCAATCGCTATTTACCAAAATCGCTTAAATTAAAGAAGTCGGGGAAGGTTTTTATGAAGCAGTTGTGTAAATTATAAACTAATCAACAAATTGTGAAAGTTGTCTAAGAAAAAAATCTCATATAAATAATGGGCTAATCAACATATTGTAAACCCTTAAGAAAAAATTCATCGCTAATGAAAAATACTTAAATGATACGAGTATGTACCTTTTAAAAAAAGTTTTCTTCCCTTTGTGTGGAATGGAGTTCTCATATGGACAAAATTCATATAAATCTAAATGCTCTTCTTCATTACCAAAATCTACACTTTTATGAAAGCCAAGATACCAAGAGGATTAGTTAAATATTGCATTGCTATTTTTTTCTTTGGATAAAAATCTGATAATTTAGCCGTTATTTAATAATATATTTTTAAAAGGTCCCCCCCATGTCGTATGATTCATTTTAATTAATTAGTTTATTTCTTTATTTGAGCATAACTTTCTAGAAAGTCAACCGATTAAAGTTGAAAATATCTCAAATGAATTTTTAAAACTCTAGGCTATTAAATATAAAAATATTTCTTAAGTAGTTGTTACTTGAAATAAAAGAAAAATAAGTACAAATTATTTTTGTTGTTAATAATATATTTATAAAGGGTAAAAATCGTCGAATTGAATTTTCTAAATTTTTTTGTTAAAATTCCAAATTTTGTACAAAATTGTTTCTAGAAAATTTTATTGAAATTTATTTTTCTTGAAAATTTTTGTACAAATTTAATTTTTGTATAAAATTGCATCGGTATTGTATTTCTCCAAAAATTTCGTTCACATAACGTTGGAAATTTAACGAAGATTTTAATTTTATCGATAATTTTTCTACAAAAATTCCTCAATTGCATTTTTTCAGAATCTTCCTTAAAATTTTCAGTTTTCTAGAAAATTCATTTTTCAGCGAAATATACTTTTTTGCTAAATGTTTATACTAAAGATACGAAAAGTGTACTACAAAAATCGGAGCTTAGCTTTTATATTCAAAAACAAATTAAATTAAGATTTTTGGATTTCTTAAGTAGTTGTTACTGAAAATAAAAGGAAAATAAGTACAAATTATTTTTGTTGTTAATAATATATTTATAAAGGGTAAAAATCGTCGAATTGAATTTTCGAAATTTTTTTGTTAAAATTCCAAATTTTGTACAAAATTGTTTCTAGAAAATTTTATTGAAATTTATTTTTCTTGAAAATTTTTGTACAAATTTAATTTTTGTATAAAATTGCATCGGTATTGTATTTCTCCAAAAATTTCGTTCACATAACGTTGGAAATTTAACGAAGATTTTAATTTTATCGATAATTTTTCTACAAAAATTCCTCAATTGCATTTTTTCAGAATCTTCCTTAAAATTTTCAGTTTTCTAGAAAATTCATTTTTCAGCGAAATATACTTTTTTGCTAAATGTTTATACTAAAGATACGAAAAGTGTACTACAAAAATCGGAGCTTAGCTTTTATATTCAAAAACAAATTAAATTAAGATTTTTGGATACTATAACTTGCAGAGCAAATTAATAATGCAATTGTGTACATATTTAAAAGAAATACTTTTTAGAAATATAATTTTATATAACATTCGGTAACACCAAATACCCACAAAGTGTACCGCAAAACTTAGTGTATCCTTTAATTTTTATGGAATATTTTATTGAATTTTTTCGATTTTGAAATTTCTAAAATAAATTAAATATTGTATTTCTGCACATCCCTGACATGAGAGCATTTCATCTAAGTAAACTTAATGGCAAAATGTTTATACTAAAGATACGAAAAGTGTTCCACAAAAATCGGTGCTTAGCTTTTATATTCATAAAAAAATTAAATTAAGATTTTTGGATACTATAACTTACAGAGCAAATTAATAATGCAATTCTGCACAAATATGACAAGAGAGCTTTTCACCAATTTGATTTTATATGATATTCGATTTCACCAAATACCCGCAAAGTGTACCACAATAGTTAGTATAGCCCTTTAATTTCCGTAGAAGTTTTTTATTTAATTTTTTCGATTTTAAGATTTCTAATATAAATCATATATCTGCTTCTGCACATCTGCGAGAACAAAGCTTTTAGTTCAAATAAATAAAGTTGCAATTTGAGGGCGAGAGAGACCCGGAATGTGTACCACAAACATTTGTGTAGCAATTTTATTTTTGTTTAAATGTGAAGTAAACTTTTTGGATATTATTACTTTCATTATAAATAAAAAGCATCATCGTCGAATGGAATTTTCAAAATTTTTTTGTTAAAATTCTAAATTTTGTACAAAATTGTTTCTAGAAAATTTCATTGAAATTTATTTTTTTTTTGAAAATTTTTGTACAAATTAAAATTTTCTATAAAATTGCATCGGTATTGGATTTCTCCACAAAATTTCGTTGACATTATATTGGAAATTTAATGAAAATTTTAATTTTATCGATAATTTTTCTACAAAAATTCCTCAATTGCATTTTTTCAGAATCTTCCTTAAAATTTGCAGTTTGCTAAAAATGGTGTTGAAATCTATTTTTTTCTACAAAATTTATCTAGAAAATTTTTTGAAACGAATATCTTTAAAAATTTTCGTTCAAATTGGAAATCTTTTACAATATTTTTTCTAGGAAATATTGTTGAAGCCTAATTTTTCTTGAAAATTTTGACCAAATGAAATTGTTCTTTAAAATTGCATTGATTTTTGATTTTTCAAGAAAATGTCGACGTTCATTATTTTAGAAAGTTTCCGATTAATAAATTACATTGAAATTGCATTTTCCACAAAACGTCGTTGAAATGGCGTTAGAAAATTTCAATTTTATAGAAAATTAAATTTTTCTACAAAAATTATTAAAATTGCAGTTTCTTATAAAATCCTTCAAACTTGCATTTGTAGTTTCCTAAAAAAATTTGTTGAAATTGAATTGAATTTCCCTAAAATTTCAATATTTTACAAAAAAACATTCTTGAAAATTTCATATTTTCCACAAATCTTCGTTGAAATTACATTAGAAAAGTTAATGAAAAGTGCAATTTCACAGAAAATTACATTTGTATACAAAAATTATTAAAATTGAATTTTTTGTTTTAGAAAATTCCTTGAAATTTGTTTTTTCAAGAAATTCCTTAAAATTTTGTATTCTTCTAAAAAAAATGTTAAATCTAATTTTTCCACAAAATGTCTTTGAATTTGCATTTTTCTAGAAAAATCGTTGAATCTAAATTTTTTTTCTAAAAATTATATTTTTTTTGTAAAATTTAATTTTTTCTAGCAAATTTTGCTGAAATTTTATTTTTCTTGGAAATTTCGATATTGGATTTTTGTGAAAAATTTCGACATTTATTTATTTTAAAAAAATTCTGATTAACAAAATCAAAATTTGACATTTTTCTAGAAAATTTCTTCTAATTTGAATTTTCTAAAAAATTTCGTTGAAATATAAATTTTCTACAAAGTTTCGTTGAAATTGCATTTTTCTTTGAATTTAATTTCTCAATTTTTTTTGTTAAAACTTTAATTTTTCTAGAAAATTTTGTTTAAATATTTATTTTATGGTTGATTACTAATATTTCCATTTCATTAAATTTGCATTTTTCTAGAGAAATCGTTGAATTGAATCGAATATAAAAGTTTTTGATAAAATTGTAATTTTTTACAAATTTTTTTCTTAAAAATGTGGAATTTTCCATGAGGATATTTTCTGGGAAAATGTAACTTCGAAGAAATTTTGATGAAAAATGCAATCTCAACAAAATTTTCTAGAAATATGCAATATTTAGGATTTTTTTTAGAAAAAATAGTTTTGACATAACTTTCTAGAAAAAAAAAAGTTTTCATTAATAATTTTAAAAAAACTGCAATTTTGACTATATTTTCTAGAAAAATGAAAGGACATAATTATAAAAAGCCGATGAGGAAATTTTCTGGGAAAATTCTAATTCGGAAAATTTTTTAAAAAAAGTAGCAAAAATTAAATTTCTAGAAATTTGCAATATTGAGGAAATTTGTTAGAAAAAACTAGTTATGACATAATTTTCTAGAAAAAACAAAGTTCGTTGAAATTTAATTTTTGTTAAAAATGTCATTTTTTAAATTGAATTTCCCTACAAAATTTCAGTTAAATTGAATTTCCCTAAAATTATTGGCTAAAATTTTAATATTTAACAAAAAAAACATTCTAGAAAATTTCGTACAAATTAAATATTTCTATAAAATTGCATCGATATTGGATTTTTGAATAAAATTTCGTTGCAATTGCATTTTTCCACAAAATTTCGTTAAAATTACATTAGAAAAGTTAATGAAAATTGCAATTCCACAGAAAATTACATTTGTCTACAAAAATTCTTAAAATTGATAATTTTTTTCGAAAATTCCTTAAAATTTGCATTTTCTAGCAATTCCTTCACATTTGTATTTTTCTAAAAAAAAATGTTAAAACCAAATTTTCTCTATTTTTTTTCTAGAAAAATCGTTGAATTAAAAAAACGTTGAATCTAAATTTTTTTTTCTAAAAATTATATTTTGAAAAATGAAATTTTGCTGAAATTTTTTTTCTTGGAAATTTTGATATTGAAGTTTTGTTTTTCTAGAAATTCCTTCAAATTTGTATATTTCTAAAAAAATGTCAAAACCAATTTTTCTAAAAAATTTCTTTAAATTTGAATTTTTCTAGAAAAATCTCGGAACCAAATTTTTTTTCTAAAAATTATATATTTTTTTTTAAATTTGCATTTTTTCTATGAAATTTTGCTGAAATTATTTTTTTTTTGGAAATTTCGATTTTGGATTTTTGTGAAAAATTTCGACTAAATTTATTTATTTTAAAAAAATTCTGATTAACAAAATCAAAATTTGCATTTCTCTAGAAAATTTCTTCTAATTTGAATTTTCTAACAAATTTCGTTGAAATCTAAATTTTCTACAAAGTTTCGTTGAAATTGCATTTTTCGAGAAAAATCGTTGAATTTAATTTCTCAAATTTTTTTTTTGTTAAAGCTGATTTTTTTTCTAGTAAATTTTTTTGACATTTACTTTTTAGTTGATTACTAATATTTCCACAAAATTTCATTAAATTTGAATTTTTCTAGAGAAATCGTTGAATTGAATCGAATATAAAAGTTGTTGATAAAATTGTAATTTTTTTCAAATTTTTTTCTTAAAAATTTCTTCTAATTTGAATTTTCTACAAAGTTTCGTTGAAATCTAAATTTTCTACAAAGATTCTTTGAAATTGCATTTTTCTAGAGAAATCGTTGAATTTAATTTTTCAAAATTTTTTTGTTAAAGCTGATTTTTTTCTAGTAAATTGTTTTGACATTTACTTTTTAGTTGATTACAAATATTACCACAAAATTTTATTAAATTTGCATTTTTCTAGAGAAATCGTTGAATAGAATCGAATATACAAGTTTTTAATAAAATTGTAATTTTTTTTTAAAAAATATTCCTTGAAAATTTTGTGAAATTTCCCATGAGGATATTTTTTGAGAAAATTTAACTTCGAAGAAATTTTAAAGAAAAATTCAATCTCAAAAAAATGTTCTAGAAATATGCAATATTTAGGAATTTTTTTAGAAAAAAATAGTTTTGACATAACTTTCTAGAAAAAACAAAGTTTTTATTAATAATTTATTTTTTACAAAATTTAAAAAAAACAATGCAATTTTGACGATATTTTCTAGAAACATGAAAGGACATAATTATGAAAAGCCGATGAGAAAATTTTCTGGAAAAATTCTAATTCGGAGAAATTAAAAAAAAACGACAATTTCAACAAAATTGTCTAACAAAAATTTAATTTCTAGAAATTTGCAATATTGAGGAAATTTGTAAGAAAAAAACTAATTATGATATAATTTTCTAGAAAACAAAGTTTTCAATAAAAATGTTTTTGAACAAAATCTTCAAAAAAAAAAATAAATTTTGACGAAATTTTCTAGAAAAATTAAAGTAAATAAAAATAAGGACATCAATGACCTATAAAAAAGGACATTAAGGATATTCGATGAAATTTTCTATAAAATTGCAACTTCTATGAAGTTTTTAATAAAATAAAATTCAATAAAATTATATTTGGTCGAAATTTTTTTAAAGCAGTACTTAGCCCAGAAAATTTGAGACAAATTGAGACAAATGTCTGGGTGGCAAATCCATTGAAAAATTGAGATTAATGCTATTCCACAATATTTTTGTTTTGAATATTTAAAAAAAAAATTAAGAAATATTTCTAAAAATTTTACAAATTCCATTAGAAGCATTACACTTTAGATACTTTAGCACTGTTAGATATTTTTAAAAGTAAAAATTCCCATAAAAATATGTTGAATATAGCAAACATAAAAAGCAGTAATATATTTATTAAATGTACTCATGGCAACCCTGGACTGTTGCTACGGTCCCCTGAAGTCCTGATCTAGAGAGTCAACCGATTAAAGTAGACAATAGCTGAAATAAATCATAGACCATGAAATAATATTAATATAGCTCAAGAGTTTTTACTGGAAATTCTAGAAAAATAAACCCCACATTATTTTTTTTAATGATTACGAAAAATTCATGAAATTTTCTTTTAACTGGGCTAGCCTTTAACCAACAATTTCCGTTGGGTATTTCTTTTGAAGTACGAGTATGTCGATTGTTTTGGCTTTTTTCTTTATTTTCTTTTTTTTTCAAACAAATGCCGCCTTATATGTTTGCTTTTTATGGCCTAGTGTTGTTGTTGGTATTGTTATTAACTTTAGCCGGTGTAAATGTAGTCTGTCGTTGCCAGTTCACGTTTTAATATGCAAAACGTGCATTCATTTATTCTTTGGTTTGTTTATTTTTGGCTGTATGTATATGTATGTGAATGGGTGTTGCTGTTTTGTACTTTATATTTACAATAAATAAATTGTTAGTTTTTTTTTTCATGCTACTGCTGTTGTTGTCTCTTATTATGCACTGTGCGGTTTTGCCGTTTTGTTTTGCTGTTGTTTGAATATTCGGTCACGTGACTAATTTTAAATTAGATCCACTTCACTTTTATGTTGGCACACTCATACATATTTCATATGCTTCATGTGTACATAGAGGGAGGCGGTAATTTGGTTAATGGACTAAGTCTTGGGGGAATATATGCAAAACTATGAACTTCCTAAAATCGTAAATTAGTTAAGGCTAATAGTAGAACTATTATATTCTTAAATAAATTACATTTTATTAAAGATGTTTTCTCAATATTTTATTTGAAATTAGATTTAATCCATTTTAACAATTGACGTGAGACTCCCACATAAACATATTTAAAACATACTTTTGGCATTGTTGTAAGTCCAATATAAAATACTAAATCTTTAAAATTTCTTTAAAAGAAATTTTAAATTAGGGCTTCGTATGAGCCAATGACAGTGACAGTGTTGTAAGTTCCATAAGAAAAATACAAATTTAAAAAAATCCTAAATTTCCATCAAATGTTAAGCAAAGAATAGGAAATTAAATTTTGTTTTGAAAAAATTCTTAACGGAGGAGGTACTTTTTAAAAATTGACTATTCCACTTTTGAAAGAACTGATTTTTTGATTTTTTTTTTGTTTGGCAGCATTGAATTCAGAGATCAGAGAAAATAAAAGTGTGCGAAGTCTGTATAACTAATCTTGAAGTCTTTAATAATGCATCAAAATTTCGGGTTAAATACATAGGGCCATCGAATTTTCTCAAATTGTGCAAAAACACCAGAAGTGGAATAGTCAAGTTTTGAAAAGAACCTCCTCAATTTATCTTATGGCGAATTCTTTTCTGCAAAAAAGTGCAACATTTTCATTGCCCTTTTTCCGAAAACGGCACTTTTGTGATACTTTTTTGAAATTTGGTAATTAAGTTGCTCGAATTTAGCACAACTAAAATTTCAAAATTTCAAAAAAGCGATATAATAGTGCAGTTTTCGGAAAAAGGGCATTAGAGAAGTGATTAATTAACGGCTAATATTTCTTAATTTTCTTATAATATTTGTTATATTGTGACAATATTTGTATATATAGTTTACACTCATTATTTTGGTTAATGGTTTAAGTCTTGGAAAAATACAAAAATATGAACCTTCTTAATTATTTAATAGAAAGTGACTTCATCTACTATCATAATAATGATCTGATATATACGGATTTCCAATAAGAGTGATATGATTTCTTTGAAAAAAAAAACACACTTATTGTTAAGAAAATTCAAAAGTTTTTTTATTTAATGTGAAGTATAGCGTGCTCCATTTCGAGGTTCCCTACTTTTTTAAAGAAAAAAACAGAAAATTCAAATTGAATGGGGAATGTTTATTATAATTTGAAAGAACATTCTTTGGCATTTATTTTTTGAAGATTATGTCTATCAAATGTTGGCCGAGGCTACGTCTCAGATGGTCCATCCGTTGAGTCCAATTTTCGATGACTCGTTCGAGCATTTCGACTGGTAACTGGCGAATGACACGTGTGTTGTCTTGCTCTAAGGCCTGAATCGAAGCGGGTTTGTCCGCATAGACTTTAGACTTTACATATCCCCACAGGAAAAAGTCTAACGGTGTGATATCACACGATCTTGGTGGCCAATGGACCGGTCCAAAGCGTGAAATTATCTGCTCATCGAAGTGTTCTGTCAATAAATCCATTGATTGATGCGATGTGTGGGAAGTGGCGCCGCGCCGTCTTCTTGAAACCGAATGTCGCCGAGATTACGAGCATCAATTTCAGGCATCAAATATACGGTTATCTTGGCACGATAACGGTCGCCATTGACGGTTACATTCTCGCCGGCATAATTTTTGAAGAAAAATGGTCCGATTTTGCTTGTTTACATACCCATTGCGACAGAAATGGGCCTCATCGCTGAACAAAATTTGGCTGGAAAACGTCGGATCTTCTTGGAACTTTTCAAGAGCCCATAGAGCGAAGCGATGTCGCTTGGGAAGGTCGGGCGGTTTCAGTTCTTGCACAAGCTGTATTTTGTCTGCTTTCAATTTAAGATCTCGACGTAAACTCCATACGTCAGTCCGAGTTGCTGCGAACGGCGCCGAATCGACTATCCACAGTCTTCGTGTACACTCTCAGCTACGGCCGCTACATTTTCTACACTGCATGCTGCACGTGATTTATTCGGTCGAATATTATCCAATAATGAATGCTGGGTCTCATATCTCTATACCTCATCTATTTCATAATAAGAGGTCAAAATAGATCTTTATGTAATCTGTAGATACTGTAGACACTCTTTATTTCAAATCTGTAGCTCTTCTACAGCCAAAGTAATTTCTATTTTCTCTCAGTAGTTTTTTCTATTAATATGAATCATACGCACTATGGGATTTTGTTTACAATGAAAGAAAATATAATAATATCAGCAAAAAAAAAATTTAAAATTTTTTTGAAAGACATTGATTAATCCTATTGCAATGAACAGTTTATATATATATAATTATATTTTCCATATTTTTCGTTGAAAGCAACATTTTAATAATTAAGGAAATATTTTACAGATTTTATATGATTTCTAAAGAAATTCTTTACTAATGCTTTTTTGTCTTCCCTCCTTTCTGTACAGGTACGTGTGATTATAATTTAAACGTGTAAGTAAAATATTCATATCTACTCCAAAGGACATAAGAAAAAAAACAGCGGCGAATCGTTTCATAAACCAATGAAGAGAAAATACGGCGGATTTTAAAAAATAAAAGACTTCCCGATTGATTGGTGATGATGAAAAAAAAACACAACATTAATATATATAAACTAGCCTTAAGAACGAATAATAAAGATGATAAATTCAACTTAGCATATAACATAAAATGTAAAGGTTACACGTCCAGCATATGCAACAAGTTATATGTATACTAAGACGAAATTGGAGACTAGAATTTTCAGACATAAATTCGATCAAAAAATGATTGACAAACCGTTGCAACAGAAAGCAGTTTTTGCAGCTCTTCACACATTAACAGAACCGGAAGGATGTTGAAATCGAAAAGATCTAAGTGCGTGTGCATTTCATATTTGTTTCATATTTCTAACATTTTTAGTTCAGAAGTTATGACGATTTTTTTCTCCAATCCTAATTAATATCAGTCATACGCACTATGGTGCAAAATGAAGATTAATAGAAATTTGCCATTTTCAGCAGGACATTAAATAAAAACGTATGTTCTATTGAATTTTTATATCGAGTCCACAAAACACTACTTCAATATGAGACCTGTGTACAATTAGTAGGAAGGTAAAATTCTCTTTAATTGTATAAATTAGGGATGTAACGAAAGTGACTTTAGCGAATGTTGAAATATATTTCCTGCGAATGCGAAAGTGAATAGTTAAATATGCATTTTTCCGAAAGCGAATTCGAATAATAGTTTGACCCTTTAGTACCAAAAAATTTAAGGAACTGAATTGATACTTTTCCAGGATATTCAAGTATTAAAAATGTTTTCCATATTTTTACCTCCTGTTACAACAAGGACAAAAATATTTTTGCAACTGTTTTGAAAAGATGTGGCAGAGGTTTTCATTGGTATTAATATCTTCAAATTGTGTGAAGGGAATAAGGAGTTTTAACACATTTAACAAATGGAAGCGAATACTGAAATCTATTTTTGCGAAAGCGAATAATCCAAAGATGGGTTTTGCGAATGCGAAAGTGAATTTAAAAACCAGTAAGGAAAGGCTAAAGTCGGGCGGGGCCGACTATATAATACCCTACACCACTCTCGAAATATTGAATAACTCTGATATATAAATTTTGTAATTCATGTATAAATTGTTTACATAAATTTACTTTTGGGACATTTTATACTTAAATAATACCCTGTACCACAGTGTGGTGTAGGGTATAAAAACGATTATATCTAAAGAGCCAAATCGGATGAAACATATACATGGGAGCTATAGCTAAATCTTTACCGATTTTCTTCAAATTCAACAATGTTGGTTCATGGATCAAGAAACTCTACCGTTCTAAATTTCAAAACGATTGGATGTAAAATACAGCTTCTATAGAACTAAAAGGCCAAATCGGGCGAAACATATATATGGGAGCTATAGCTAAATCTTAACCGATTTTCTTCAAATTCAGTAGTGTTGGTTCATGGATCAAGAAACTCTACCATTCTAAATTTCAAAACGATTGGATGTAAAATACAGCTTCTATAGGACTAAAGGGCCAAATCGGACGAAACATATATATGGGAGCTATAGCTAAATCTTAACCGATTTTTTTCAAATTCGGCAATGTTGGTTTATGGATCAAGAAACTCTACCGTTCTAAATTTCAAAAGGATTGGATGTAAAATACAGCTTCTATAGGACTAAAGGGCCAAATCGGACGAAATATATATATGGGACCTATATCTAAATCTGAACCGATTTCAACCAAATTCAATAGCGATCTTAACAGCTGCGAAATACTCTCAACTGCAAAATTTCAGAACGATCGCAGTGAAATTGCGACCTGTAGTCGACGAACAACTTTACATGGGCAGACGGACGGACGGACGGACAGACATGCTTAAATCGACTCAGCTAGTGATTCTGAGTCGATCGGTATACTTTAAGGTGGGTCTAGCTGTGTTATTTTTAGGTGTTACAAACATCTGTCGTGAAACAAACTTATAATACCCTGTACCACAGTGTGGTGTAGGGTGTAATGATGCGAATAATTCGCGTTCGCATATGCGAATGAGAATATTCGTTACATTCCTGATATGATAACTAAAACGAAATTAGAGACTAGAATTTTCAGACATAAATTCGATCAAAAAACGATTGACAAACCGTTGCACCAGACAGCAGCTTTTGCAGCTCTTTACACATTAACAGAACCGGAAGGATGTTGAAATCGAAAGGATCTAAGTGCATGTGTCATTGAACTTGCCTTAAAATTTCATATTTGTTTCATATTTCTAGCTTTTTTAGTTCAGAAGTTATAACGATTATTTTCTCCAATCCTAATTAATATCAGTCATACGCACTATGGTGCAAAATGAAGATTAATAGAAATTTGCCATTTTCAGTAGTACATCAAAAATGTATGATCGTTTTCAATTAAAACGTACGTTCTAATGAATTTTTATATCGAGTCCACAAAACACTACTTCAATATGAGAGCTGTGTACAATTAGTAGGAAGGTAAAATTCCCTTTAATTGTATAAATTAGGGATGTAAGGAAAGTGACTTTAGCGAATGTTGAAATATATTTCCTGCGAATGCGAAAGTGAATAGTTAAATATGCATTTTTGCGAAAGCGAATGCGAATAATAGTTTGACCCTTTAGTACCAAAAAATTTAAGGAACTGAATTGATACTTTTCCAGGATATTCAAGTATTAAAAATGTTTTCCATATTTTTACCTCCTGTTACTACAAGGACAAAAATATTTTTGCAACTGTTTTGAAGTGAAGTGACAGAGTTTTTCATTGGTATTAATATCATCAAATTGTGTGAAGGGAATAAGGAGTTTTAACACTTTTAACAAATGGAAGCGAATACTGAAATCTATTTTTGAGAAAGCGAATAATCCAAAGATGATTTTTGCGAATGCGAAAGCGAATTTTAAAATGATGCGAATAATTCGCGTTCGCATATGCGAATGCGAATATTCGTTACATCCCTGATATGTATACTAAGACGAAATTAGAGACTAGAATTTTCAGACATAAATTCGATCAAAAAACGATTGACAAACCGTTGGAACAGAAAGCTATTTTTGCAGCTCTTTACACATTAACAGAACCTGAAAGATGTTGAAATCGAAAGGATCTAAGTACATGTGTCATTGAACTTGCCTTAAAATTTCATATTTGTTTCATATTTCCAGCTTTTTAGTTCAGAAGTTATAACGATTATTTTCTCCAATCCTAATTAATATCAGTCATACGCACTATGGTGCAAAATGAAGATTAATAGAAATTTGCCATTTTCAGTAGGACATCAAAAATGTATGATCGTTTTGAACTAAAACTTATGTTCCATTGAATTTTTATATAGAGTCCAAATACACTACTTCAATATGAGACCTGTGTACAATTAGTAGGAAGGTAAAATTCCCTTTAATTGTATAAATCATACTCAATTTGTGACTTTTTTGGGAAAGAACAAATGTAGGGTTATATTACAAAACTATCTGTGACAGTTGTCAACTACGTACTCAACATCTACAAGAGCTACTGTCAATTTAATTAAATGTCGAACGGCGTTGTGAGTAGAAAAACACGAAAAGACCGTTACTTAATTTCAAATTCAAACATGGCACGCTTATTGAAATTATTTATATCTTATCTTGACGAAGTGTTGACTTAATTGAGTGAAAACAATTTCCTAAATGAACTTTATGTGTTGTTCTAAATATTACAAAAAAAAAACACACACCACAAACCAGATACAACAAAAAGGTAAACAAACGCCAAACAACAAAATGCACTTAATAAAAAGCAACATAGTAAATAAATAAGACAAACCCTCGAGATATATAAAAATTTTGAAATTGACAATGTTTTTTAATAAATTAAAACAGAAAAAATAAACAAACAAAGAAATGTTTTTTACGCTAAACGGAAATGCAATGTTAAAAATAATTTCAAATCTCCTCAAATTAACGTTATTGGAAAAAAAGCACAATAAAAATCCATAACAATGCATTTAATATTAACATAACATTTTCAAATTAAGTGAACATTTAAATAATTTGAATATCTACATTATAAATAACATGCGTGCGCTCTCTGGAGAAAATCGTTATTGTCAAGAAAACAAAAACAACGAACTACATCATAAAACATTTAGCAGCATTTTCCAACGAAAACGCATTTTTAAACATTTAATGAATTCTCTAAACACCTTGGGGCGTTTTTTAACTTTAAATTTAAAATTAAAAATTGAGAAGCAGACAGGAGTTGTTGCTTGATAACACGCAATGGAACAAGTGTTTCACGTACATGCAATTTCAGTTACATTTATTAATAATAGGGTGTGTCGCTAGGGAAAGAAAGGAAATGACAAAAAAGTCATAAGGGCATAAGACAATTTTTTTTCTATAAAAACCAAGGCACAAGAAAACTACAAGAGCTGAAGAATAATTCTGGATCAAATGAGTCTGGGAAAATATGGTCTAAAATTTGATTTTGACAAACGAACAAACTATGAAATTAAGACTTCTAAAGAAAAATTCAAAAATGTTGCTTTTATTTTACTAATTATTATTAAAATAATAAAGTCGGTCCATAGGCCACTTGAGCTCCAGATATATAACCAAATTTATCCGTTTAATATTCTGCTGATTACCAAAAATATGTTAATTGTTTTTTTTTCGTACCATAGAGCGTATAACTAATATTAATTGGAAAACATACGGGGAAAGTTTTCACAACTTTTAATCCTCTAACGCCTACTGATTTCTAACAAAATCCATTGATAAGCCTAAGTAATACTAAATTTTTTACAGTTAAACGATTTTTGAACCTCTTTGTACCTCTTTTTATAATTGATGTAATATTGCCCGTTCGTCGCCCTAATTTAAATACCATACCATATGTTGTTGATGGCCTCAAATACCGTTAATTGAAAAATATTATAGGTAAAGTGGTCATAACTTCTGAACCAGTAACGCTACTGATATCAGATAGACCCCCATGGGAAGGCGATTTTTAGGCAGTTTTTAACAACTTTTAAAGTTGTTCGGCTCTCTTTGGCCATATATTTATTATTAAACTAAAAGTGTCCGTCCGCCGGTAAAAGTGTCCGTGCTGATGACTTTAAAATCCTTTAATTTTTAGTTCGTACCATATGTCGTATAACTAATATTAATTGAAAAATATTAGAGACAAAATTGTCATAACTTTTGAACCTGTAACGCTTCTGATATCAGATAGACCCCATGGGAAGTCGAATTTTAGGAAGCAATTAAATACTTTTAATTTTTTTGGCTTTTATTTATCTAATTATTATTAAAACAATAAAGTCGGTCCATCGGTCACTTGAGCTCGAGATATAACCAAATTTAACCGTATAATATTCTGCTGATTACCAAAAATATTTTAATTATTTTTGTTCGTACCATAGAGCGTATAACTAATACTAAGTGTAAAACGTTCGGGGAAAGTTTTCAGAATTTTTGAACCGCTAACGCTACCGACTTCAAATAAAATCCATGGAAAAGCTTAATTAATACTCATATGTTTATAGTTAAACGATTTTCGGACCTCTTTGTACCTCTATTTATAATTGATGTAATATTGCCCTAATTTAATTATACCATATGCTGTTGATGGCCTAAAAAACATTTTATGTTTAGTTCGTTCTATAGAGCGTATAACTAATATTAATTTAAAACCACTCGGGGAAAACTGCAATAACTTTGGAACGGGTACTGCTACTGATTTCACATGAAACCTGATGGAAAGCAAATATTAAGAACTAAGTATGTACCTTTATACATTTTTCGGAACTCTTTTAGCCTCTATTTATTATGAAAGCAATAGTGTCCGTCCGTCGGTCCGTCCCATCTAGCTCAATATAAAACCAAATTTAATAGCATTATAATCTACTGATGATTAAAAATAATTTTAATTTTTAGTTCACACCATAGAGCGTATAACTAGCATTGAATTAAAAAACCACGCAAGAAAAAATTTTCATAACTTTTGAATGGTTAGAGCTAGTGATTTTAAATAAAACGAAATGGAAAGCAAAATTTAAGAAATTGATATATACAGCTATACCTTTTTCCGACTCTTTGTTCTTTAATTAAATATTAAAGCAATAGCTTCCGTCCGTAGGTCCAATGAGACGGAGATAAACCAAATTTAATATTACATTATTTTATTGAAAACCTAAAATTCCTTTCATTTCTAGGTGACACCATAGGGCTAGAAATAATTGTAATTGGAAAACATTTTCATATCTTTAGAACCAGTAACGCTACCGACTTCAGATAAAACCAGTTGGAGATCAAGTTGGAGATTTTGGGAGCTACTTTTAAAGTTTTTATGAACTCTTTGAACATCTATTTATTATTACAGCGAAAGTGTCCGTCTGTCGTCCGATCGAGCCTGAGGTATAAGCAAATGTAAACGAATAGTATTCTGCTGACGACTTTAAGTACCTTTAATTTTTAGTTCGTACCATATGTCGTATAACCAATATTAATTGAAAAATATTATAGGTAAAATGGTCATAACTTTTGAACCAGTAACGCTACTGATATCAGATAGACCCCCATGGGAAGGCGATTTTTAGGCAGTAATTAACAATTTTTAAACTTGTTCGGCTCTCTTTGGTCATCTATTTATTATTAAAGTAAAAGTGTCCGTCCGCCAGTAAACGTGTCCGTGCTGACGACTTTAAATACCTTTAATTTTTAGTTCGTACCGTATGTCGTATAACTAATATTAATTGAAAAATATTAGAGACAAAATTGTCATAACTTTTGAACCAGTAACGCTACTGATATCGGATAGACCCCATGGGAGGGCGAATTTTAGGAAGTAATCAACTACTTTTAAAGTTTCTTTGGTCATCTATTTATTATTAAAGTAAAAGTGTCCGTCCGTCAGTCCATCAAATTAGAGACAAAACCAAATTTACACGCAAAAATCATATGTAATATATTTAGTTTGTACATTAGGTTGTATAAATTGACAAAAATTAGAGACAAAATTGTCATCACTTTCCGTCGGTCCATCAAGCTAGAGAAAAAAACAAATTTAAAAGTATAATGCTCTGCTGATGTATGTATTAAGTTCGTACCATAGTGCGTATAACTAACATTAATTGAAAAATGTTAGAGAAAAAATGTTTGTAACTTTTGAGCTACTAACGCTACTGATATAAGGTAAAACCTATGCGAAAGAGAATTTGAGGAACTAATAAAAAACCTTTATATATTTTTTGCACCTATTTGAGCATAGATTTATTATTGCAGCAATAGTGTCTGTCCATCGGTACATCGAGCTCGAGATATGTACATATATACAAGAATTATATTCAGCTGCTGACCTAAAATACATGTACTTTTTAGTTCGTATCCTAGGGCGTATGACTAATATAAATTGAAAAAGATTAGAGAAAAAATGTTCATAACTTTTGAACCAGTAGCGCTACTGATGTCAGATAAAACCCATGGGAAAGCGAAGTTTAGAATCTAAGTATCTACTTTTAAAGTTTTTTGGACCACTTAGGTCATCTATTTATTATTATTGTAATAGTGTCCGTCTGTCGGTCCATCGAGCTTGAGATAAAATTTAATATTTTTAGTTTATACCGTAGGACGTAAAAGTAATATTAATTGGAAAGCATTAGAGACAAAATTGTCTTACCTTCTGAACTGGTAACGCTACTGATTTCTGTTAAAACCCTTTGGAAAATACTAGGAATTAAGTATGTCCCTTTATAAGTTGTTCGTACCTGTTTAAGCATCAATTTAATATTGAAGCAATAGTGTCGGTCCGTCATTCCATCGAACTCGACACAAAATTAAATTTAATAATATCATACTCGTATTCTGGTATTGACCTCAAAATACCTTTAATTTGTAGTATAGCATTTATTATACTCGTATAGGTCGTAGAACACATATTAATTAAGAAACATTAGAGAAACAAACCAGAACCGCTGGCGCTGCTGATTTCAGATAAAATCCATTGTAAAACAAATGTTAGGAACTAAGTAAATACTTTTAAAGTTTTTCGGACCGCTTTGGACATCAAGCTCGAGATAAAATCAAATTTAATAATATAATATTCAGCTGCTTACCCAACATAATATAAATTTTAAGTTCGTACCACAGGGCGTATAACTAATACTAATTGAAAAACATTTGAGAATAATTGTCATAACTTTTGACCCAGAAAAGCTATTGACTTCAATTCAAAAACAATGGAAAGCCAGTCTAAAGAGCAATACGTCTGTCTGAAGCAGATTCTCAGGTCTCTTTCAGCATCCATTTATTATTGCAGCAAAAGAGTCCGTATGTCGGTCTATCGAGCTCAAGATAAAGATACGAGTATATTTATAAATGTTCTCTTCGTGAAATAACTTCTAACTTAAAAATCAAACTAACTTACTTCTATATCTACAAACTGATTCTGCTTTCTCAACATAAAGGAATTCCTTCTTTGAAATCGAACTAAGTTACATCCATACCTTAAAACTGACTTATATTTTCTTAAAAAATTCATCTGAAAATTTTTAATTTCAAAATTCCCATCATTCCTTCGAACTCAAGAGTTCGGTACACCCTCTCCTTCATATACCACCTTTTTCTGCAGGTACATTAACATATTTATTATGTATGCTAAACACATCTGTGTACCGCTCAGACTCACCCATATTTTCCATTAAAAAATGCTTGTGTTTTATGCGTTTTCTTTTTTTTGCTGTTGCTTTTCAAACTTAACTTTTCTTTCATTTCATCGCAGTTGTTTTGCCCCCGCTCCTGTTGTAGTAGTGGTACGTAGTATGACATGCCACTGATGCTAATGCTAATGTTGTTGATATGAGCGCTGTTATTACTTTTAAAGTACAACAATCTTAACTTTTTTATACCACCTTTCGATAGGAAGGCGTTTGTCTTCAGTTCTTTGGTTTATTGTTTGGTACTTATTTTTGTTTCTAAATAAGAACTCATGTAAATCTTTATTAGTGGAAATTGATATAGATGTAAATGTGGCACGTGTACGAAGGAGAGTGTTTAAACTGAAAAAAATCTTAATTGTCAAGATTTTAAGGGAGTGATGAGGGGGAGATGTTGTCCTGAAAAGTTAATCAAGTTACTTATTTTAATATGAGAAACATTAAGCCATTGCAGGGAAAGTTACGAAAAAATAATATTTGCAGAAAGACATAAGCTATTTCTTTCACGGGTCTAGGTGGTACATATCAAAAAATGATCAAAGGTAAAATTTAACAGAGCAGCATAAATGACACAGAAAACCTGAATTACTTAATATGCAAGTCTTGTCTTTTTTATTAAAATTATCTCTTATGAAAAGCTTAAACGTTGAAAACCTTTTTTGTACATCAGTGCGTATAACTAATATTAATACATGAGTAATTCATCAAAATTGCCCATAACTCCTAAACTAAGAAAGATATTAATATTTTTGAAGTTAATTTTAATAGAAGAGACTTGGGGCTATCCGAGAAAATTAACTGCATAATAATATCATTAATGTATAACATTTTTTTTGCATTCAAATCTTTCCTGCCAAAATTCCTACTCTTTAAACTATTATTTTCCCTGTTTCCCAGAATCCATAGCTGTGTTTTCAACGCTCTGCCCCTTCCATTTGTAATTGAATTAACTTATGGCGAATTCGTTTCTGCAAAAAGGTGCAACATTCATTGCCCTTTTTCCGAAAACTGCACTTTTGTGTTACTTTCTTGACATTTGGTAATTAAGTTACTCGAATTTAGCACAACTAAAATTTCCAAATTTCAAAAAAGTTATACAATAGTGCAGTTTACGGGAAAAGGGCAATACAAGTGTTGCACTTTTTGGCAGAAACGAATTCGCCATTAGTTTTTTTTATAAAATTGATTGAAGTGATTTGATTTTTAAAAAATTATGAGCTGCATTCTGCTTTTTAGATAGAGAGACACACAGCTGAGATTAATATATTTATACTTATATTATTAAAAATATCCTTAATATAATGCCTAATTGTCGCATACTTAATTGTACATCAGTGCGTATAACTAATATTAATAGGTGAATGTACTTAATAAATTGCCCATAATTTCTAAATTAAAAAAGATTTAAATATTTTTGAATTTAATTTTGATAGAAAACACTTCAGACTATCTAAGAAAATCATCTGCATTGTTATAAAATGTCAAACTGATATTTTTAAATTTTTTTATAAATCAATTTTAATATTTTTTTATGTTATTCCATTCAAATCTTTCCGGCTTAAATCTTTATTTTCTACATAATTTTCTTCTGCCCCTTCCATTTGTAGTTGAATTAAATCTGCATATTTAAAAATTTATAAAATTTTTGTCAAATGTCATTTGATTTTCAACAAATTAAGTGTCGCATGCAAGATCCCAACATTTCGGGTCCGACATATTACCAGACTTGACTCATCTCAGAGAATATGACTGGAAGATACTTAGAAAATTCGTGTCTAGTACCGATTTTCTGTAACTCGTGAGGTATAAAAAGATCATAAATAAGGAGCGCACAACAGGCCGAACCACTGGCTTAAGTGTATGTCCATGGACATGAGACGTTTAAACGTCTCCTCTCTTCAACCTAACCTAACCTAACCTAAGTGTCGCATTCAGGTTTTTAGCGCGAGATAGGCAGCTGCTAGTAATATAAGGCACAATAAAATTAATTATTTAATCTTCAAGACTTATTTTTTATTATTTTATATAAAATTAATAATAGTCTTAATATAATGCATACTCCTTGCATACTTATTTGTACATCAGTGCGTATAACTAATTTTAATAGGCGAATGCCCTTGGAAAATTTACCACACTTTCTAAGCTAAGAAAGATATTATTATTTTTTAAGTTATTATTGATAGAAGAGACTTCGGGCTATCTGGGAAAATTAACTGCACTTTGATATAATGCTAAACAGACAATTTTTCAAAGTTATTACGAATCAATTTAAAAACTAAATATTTTATTTTTTCATTTTATATTCAAATTTTTGCCTTAACATTATATATTTGTTTAAGAAATTATATTCTCCGTTTGTCAGAATCCATAGCTGTGGTTTCATCGCTCTACATTTGATGTCATTTTAATTAGCTTTCTACAGAATTTTATTCTTCCCCCTCCCCTTCTATGTGTAATTGAATTAACTCAGTTCATTTAAAAATGTACAATATTGTTGAGAATAATATAAAATAATCTTTAAGACTTATCCTTAATATAATGCATAATCGTTGCATACTTATTTGTACATCAGTGCGTATAACTAATGTTAATAGGTAAATTTACTTGGTAGATCCCCCATAATTTGGAATCTAAAAGAGATTTGAATATTTTTTAAATAAATTTTAATAGCATAGACTTCAGCCTATCTGAGAAAATTATCTCCATTTTTATAAAATGTCAAAGTGATATTTTTAAATTCTTTAAAAAAAATTTCAATATCTTTTTATATTGAACCATTCAAATCTTTCCTGCTCAAAATCATATTTTTTTTAAACAATTACTTTCTCCGTTTGTCAGAATCCATAGCTGTGGGTTCATCGCTCTACAATTAATGTCATTTTAATTAGCTTTCTACTGAATTTTATTCTGCCTCCCTTCCATGTGTAATTGAATTAACTCAGTTTATTTAAAAATGTCCAATATTGTTGTCAAGTGTCATTTGATTTTCAACAAATTAAGTACTGCATTTTTAGCTCGAACCACGCAGCTGAGAATAATATAAAATAATCTTTAAGGCTTATCCTTAATATAATGCATAATTGTTGCATACTTATTTGTACATCAGTGCGTATAACTAATATTAATAAGTAAATTTACTTGGCAGATGCCCCATAATTTGGAAACTAAAAGAGATTTGAATATTTTTTAAATGAATTTTAATAGCATAGACTTCAGCCTATCGGAGAAAATTATCTCCATTTTTATAAAATGTCAAAGTGATATTTTTAAATTCTTTAAAAAAAATTGCAATGTTTTTTTATATTGTACCTATTTGTACATCAGTGCGTATAACTAATATTAATGGTAAATTTACATGGTAGATCCCCCCTAATTTGGAAACTAATAGAGATTTGAATATTTTTTAAATGAATTTTAATAGAATAGACTTCAGCCTATCTGAGAAAATTATCTCAATTTTTATAAAATGTCAAAGTGATATTTTTAAAGTCTTTAAACAAATTTCAATATTTTTTATATTGCAGCATTCAAATCTTCCCTGCTTAAAATCATATTTTTTTAAAACAATTCCTTTCTCCGTTTGTCAGAATCCATAGCTGTGGTTTCATCGCTCTACATTTAATGTCATTTTAATTAGCTTTCTACGGAATTTTATTCTGCCTCCCTTCCATGTGTAATTGAATTAACTCAGTTTATTTAAAAATGTACAATATTGTTGTCAAGTGTCATTTGATTTTCAACAAATTAAGCGCTGCATTCAGCTTTTTAGCTCGAGCCATGCAGCAATGACAAGAGCAGTGACAAACAACAGTTCGCAGCAAAAGTAGCAGCAATGCAGAAAAGGCAACTTAACCCAGCGCAAGCAGCAGCAACTTAATTGAATTGCGTATGTAATTTATTTATGATACAACAACATATTGTTTTTATAGTGCCAGAGTGAGAATGTATGTATGTATGGTTTATTTAAACGACATCAAATTCACTTAATTGGCTTATAAATGAATTTGTAAAAAACTTCAGTTTCCCCTCAAAATAGAACAGAAGTATAGTAAACGCAGGTCTTATAATCAGAGGCCAGGAGAATGGGGTAAGCAATCAGCCTAGCCACATGTCTGTCAGGGGCAGCAAGATTTACCAAGAGGTTTTTGAGACCCGATTTGTATGAGGAGGATGTCTTGACAAGTTGAGGGTGGGGGGCAAACTACAGCTTTATGTTGCTCCAGCACCCAATTGCGTGACATTTGATAGTTTATGTGTTGCATGTTACCCACATCGCATTGCATAAGACGTAAAGTCCGCTTAAATCTATATTAAGCGAGTAATGTTAGTTTAAATTTAAAATACATAAATATTATAAAATACATAAACATTGAAATGCTTGACAGGAGGACGGACAACTGGGCAGACATACCGGCCGATTAATTGGCCGCTTGCTTTGAGAACCACTTTCGAACAAACAACATGACATGAGAGGACTTAAAATAGCTCAATTGGAATATTTAGCAAAAAAAAATAGTTAAAGCATAAATAAAGAAAAATAAAACGAAACACATAAATTAAAGAAATAAAATAGGAAGAAGCATTCCACCAGAAAGTATGATTAATTTCAATGATAATGAATTTTTGATTCACACTAGTACCTTGGGGCGTATAACTAACATTAAGGAAAAACATTAGAGAAACAATTTTTATAATTTTCAAACCGCTGACGCTGCTGATTTATTATAAAAGGAAAGACAATTTTAAGAACTAATTAAGAACATTTATGCGTTTATTTATACAATAGCTTTATTAGTTTGAACGTTATAAGGAATTTCCTTGAGTATTTTTTATTAATATTAGTCATACGCTTCATGGTACAAACCAAAAATTAATAAATTACCTTTATTGGTCTTCACTAACCAAGATGAATGTCTTCGTATCATACATATCCAAAAACTTTGAGCATTACAAATATTTAATATAAATCACGAAAAATGTATGCTATACATAATAACCATTTGTTTATATGGACCTATATTGTATAATGAATCTTCCAAAAACCTAAACGTAATACATACACATAAGTTTAGTAATATTAATTAAGAAACTCTGGAGAAAAGTGTCACTCCTTCTGAACTAGTAATTTGTTCATATTAAAACAAAGCAACGTTTAAAAACTAAATAGGGTTTTCGGTCCTTTTCGAGCATCTGTTTATCATTTTAACAATAGTGTCCATCCGTTGGTCCATCGAGCTCAAGATAAAACCAAATTTAATAATACTATATTTTACAGATAACCTATAATACTATTAATATTGAACCAGAGACACTATTGACTTCAATTAAAAAACAATGGAAAGCTAGTCTAAAGATCAATATGTCTGTCTTTGCCAGATTATCTGATCTCTTTGAGCATTCATTTATTATTTAAGCAATAGTGTCCGTCCGTCGGTCTATCGAGCTCAAGATAAAGATACAATTTATAAATGTTCTCTTCTTAAAATAACTCCTCCCTTTAAAATCAGAGTAAATTACTTATATATCTTAAAACTGACCCTGTTTTCTCTTCTTAAAAGAACTCCTCCCTTAAAATCGAGCTAAGTCACAGCTATATCTTAAATCTGAAAATTTTTAAATTCAAAATCCCTATCATTCCTTTGAACTCAAGAGTTCGGAACACTTTTTCCTTCATCAGGTTCATTAACATATTTATTATGTATGCTAAACACATCTGTGTACCGCTCAGACTCAACAATATTGTCCACCTAATTTTTAGTTCGTTCCATAGAGCGTAGATTTAATAACGTAGATGAAAACCATTGGGGGAGGGGGAAACGACAATAACTTTGGAACGGATATGGCTACTGATTTCACACAAAGTCCATTGGAAAGCAAATATTATGAACTAAATATTTACCGTTATACATTTTATGGACCTCGTTAAACACATAGTCTAGGTCGAGATAAAACCAAATTTAATAACACTATATTCTGCTGATGACATAAAATAATTAACAGTACCATAGTACGTATAACTAATATTAATTAAAAAAAAAAAAACATATAAAAATCATAACTTTTGATTGCTTAGAGCTACTGATTTTAGATAAAATGCATTGGAATGCAAAATTTGGTTATATACATTTATACTTTTTTCGGTCTCTTAGAGCATCAATGAAATATTAACGCAATAGTGTCCGTCCGTAGGCCCAACGAGAGGGAAATAAACCAAGATTTAATAAAATAATATTCTACTGATGGTTTAAAATACATTTAATTTCTAGGTCATACCATAGGACGTTCATACCATATTATTTGCAAAACATTAGGGAAAACAAAATATCTTAATTGAAATGTCTAGCAAAAACAAAAATAGTTAAAATATAAATATTTAAAAACCAAACTTAGCACATATAAATTAAAAAAAAAATAAAATATGAACAAGCATTCCACCAGAAAGTGTGATTAACTCGAATGTACGTACCACTTTGCGTATGGAGATGAACATAAGTCATACACTCTAGAAACCAAAACTTACAACCTTCACCCTAAGACATACCTGGCTTATTGGCCGATTACTTTTGGGAACCGCCTTGGAACAACCGGAATGGCATGAGTTGACTTACAATTGCTTAATTAGAATATTTGGAAAAGAAAAACAATAGTTAAAGCAAAAATACCCAAAAATAAATCGAAACACATAAATTGAAGAAATAAAATATGAATTAGCCTTTCACCAGAATTAAAGAAATAAAATATGAATAAGTAGTTTTCCTACAGAACGTATGATTTATTTTATTATAGGCACCACGGTGCGTATAAGAACTAACATAAATCATACGCTCTCATACATAAACTAACCATTTCTATCCTAAGACATACTCGGTTAATAGGTTGATTGCTTTTGGGAAGTACCTTGGAACAAATGAAGTGGCGTAAGGATCTCAAAAAAGCTTAAATGGAATATTTATAACAATGGAATATTCAAGTAAAGCACCTCTGCGAAATAGAATATTTCTAAGATCAGGCTGATCAATTAGGCATCTGAACGCCAGCAACAATTTTCGATTGATCGGACTGAAATTTGATGACTTCGAGTTCATTTCTAACCGGAACCAAGAAACTTTGTAGCTCCCATTTTCGCTTCTTTAGTCTGGTTTTCCTAAATCGTGAAAGCGCCAAGAGCAAATTCCTACTGATTCCGAGGCCAAGTATTATTTTTGATGGGACAACAGGATAACATTCAACCGAGATTCTTTAGAGTGAACCAATTAATGTTCAGGTGATGGCCTAAAATACCTTTTCGCTTCGTACTATAGGGCGTATAACTGATGTAAATCGAAAATTATTCGTGAAAAAGTAGCCATAACTTCAGGAAATCGAATTTGTATATACCTTTCAAAGGGTTTTTCGGTCCGAAAAAATTTATATTTCGCTGCTTTAAATAATCTCCATGATTTAGGCATTACGGCCTGGCCGAACTCAACACTATATTTATTTGTATGATAAGGCTTTGAGCTTCACGATGCGATGTGGTCTTTATCTCACCAATCGTGGCGTTTTTGTTAGCGCTATCGTAAGCTAGAAAATTTCCTACGAGACCAGTATAATTTCTGATTGCGTACTACTAGATATAACCCTTACATTTTCTGTTGATAGCCTAAAATACCTTTACTTTTCACTTCGTACTATAGTGCGTATAACTGATATTAATTCAAAAGTACTCATAAACAAATTGCCATAACTTTCCAACTAATAAAGCTATTGAATTACATTAAAAATCATCGGATAGCTACTTTTAATAAATATCTATACATATTGAATTTTTTTCGGTCCATCTATAAGAAAAGCAAAAATATCCATTTGGCATTATGAATTCTAAAAATGCTTTTTTTTTAATATTTTTTCACGGTTTTTTTTTTCAATATTACGCTAAATATACATAAATTTTATTTATAAGGGTGATCCATTTCGAGATTCCCGACTTTTTTAAAGAAAAAACACAGAAAATTCAAATTGAATGGGGAATGTTTATTATCATTTGAAAGAACTCTTTGGCATTTATTTTTTTAAGATTATGTCTATCAAATGTTGTTCGATGACTCGCTCGAGCATTTCGACTGGTAACTGGCGAATGACACGCGTAAACGTTGTTCAGGCGTAAGCCTTTCCATGATGAAATGCCAAACAATACTTAACAAAAATAACATGACAGCATGACACGACTCACACGTGATCTGTCAAAAAAAAGGCTATTGAAAAAAGTATCTCTACTTGGATCGCCCTTTGAACTTCACGATGCGAGGTGGTCTTTATCTCATCAATCGTGGCGTTTTCGGAATCGCTATCGTAAGCCAGAAAATTTCCTACGAGACCAGTAGAATTTTTGATGGCATACCACTAGAGAGAACCAATAAAGTTGTTTGTTGATGGTTTAAAATGCCTTCAACTTCCACTTCGTACTATAGTGCGTATAACTGATATTAATTCAAAAGTACTCGTAAACAAATTGCCATAACTTTACAACGAATAGAGCTATTGATTTGTGATAAAAATCATCTTAAAGCTAATTTTGATATATATTTATATATATATTTTATTTTTCGTTCTGTCTGTAAGTAATGCAAAAATATCCTTTTGGCGGTATGAATTCTACAAATGTTTCGTCTTAAATATTTTTCAATTTTTTTTTTAATATTACTCAAAATATATAAACTGTATTTTTATATAATATAACATATATATATATAGTATGTACTCGTACCCTAAGAAAAAAAATCGCTTCTGTAGTATATTTTCTGGACACATATTATATTTGGGGAAAATTACTTGTTTTCTAAAGGTGGGAAAACAAATTATGTAGCCGATTTAAATATTTTCTCGTTTTTAAAGATAATTTGCACCAAAACTCCGAAAAAAAATAACGTTTATAAAAGAGATATTCAAACTTTTTTTCCGGTAGGTACATAAATACAAAATATTCGCACCAAAGTATATTTTATTTAAATTTTGATCCCAAACATATTATGTTTCCTTTTCTCCGTGTATAAAGGATATTTAAATGTATGCCACTCATACGCAAACACATAAACTTTTGAGCTTTTCTAGCGATGCGGTCTTTAACTCCTCAATAGTAGCATTTTTAAAGACGCTATCGTAAGTCAGAAAACTTACTACTGCTTTCGAGACCATGTATAATTTTTGATGGGATTTCATCCATTCAAGCCTAATTAGAGTGGAACCATACTTTTTCTGTTGTTAGCCTAAAATACCTTCAATTTTCACTACGTACTGTAGTGCGTATAACTGATATTAATTAAAAAGTACTCGTAAACAAATCGCCATATCTTCCAAACTAATGAAGCTATTGAATTAAGATAAAAATCATGGGAGAGCGAATTGTAGTAGATATATAAATATATATTTTCAAAACATTTTTCGGTCCATAAAAATGTCCGTTTGGCGGTCTAAATTCTAAAAATTGTTTTTTTTTTTCTTTCTTAAATAATTTTCAACAGGGACGCTACAAAAGTAGACCGATAGGGACAGCAAACGACGCCATATTTTTTGCCGCTCTTTTGACATTTCTCTTCAGTAAGGTTTGTCATTTCATGTCGGAAAGATATACAAGCCAACAACGAGTCGAAATTATTAAAATTTACTACCGAAATTCGGAGTCAGTGGCCTCAACGTTAAGAGCGCTACGTCCAATTTAATCATCTTCAGCGATGAGGCTCATTTCTGGCTGAATAACTTCGTTAATAAACAAAATATGCGTTATTGGCCAGACAGCAATCCACACGTACTCCATGAGTCATCATTGCATCCCAAAAAAATTACGGTTTGGTGCGGTTTATGGGCCGTACTTCTTCCGTGATGATCAAGACCGGCACGTTACTGTGAATGTGAATCGCTACCGTTCAATGATAACCAAATATTTTTGGCCCCAACTGGATGATATGGACTTGGAGGACATGTGGTTCCAACAGAACGGCGCCACAAGCCACACAGCGAATGCCACAATCAATTTATTGAAAGTAGCGTTTGTCAGCACATTGAAACTACATTATGGTATAATTAATATTTAAATTAATACTACGCATACGTCTTAGTTAGAAAGCTTTGGGATACCCACTAAATATTGATCTGAGACCCCATAAAATATATACATATATGTATTCTAAATCGTCGTAAAATTCTAAGACGATTTAGCCATGTCCGTCTGTCCGTCCGTCCGTCCGTCTGTGTTAATCACTCTACAGTCCGCAATAATAGAGCTAGGTTGATCAAATTTGGTACAAATACTTCTTATAGTTGCAGGTTGTTTGGGCCATATCGGTCCATATTTAGATATAGCTCCCATATATAGCATCTACTGTCCTCATCTACTATATTTTTTGTGTTTTTCGGTGTTATTATACCCTACACCACACTGTGGTACAGGGTATTATAAGTTTGTTTCACGGCAGATGTTTGTAACACCTGAAAATAACACAGCTAGACCCACCTTAAAGTATACCGATCGACTCAGAATCACTAGCTGAATCGATTTAACGATGTCCGTCCGTCGGTCCGTCCGTCCGTCCGTCCGTCCGTCCGTCCGTCTGTCCATGTAAAGTTGTTCGTCGACTACAGGTCGCAATTTCACTCCGATCGTTCTGAAATTTTGCAGTTTAGAGTATTTCGAGGCTGTTAAGATCGCTATTGAATTTGGTTGAAATCGGTTCAGATTTAGATATAGCTCCCATATATATCTTTCGTCCGATTTGGCCCTTTAGTCCTATAGAAGCTGTATTTTACATCCGATCGTTTTGAAATTTAGAATGGTAGGGTTTCTTGATCCATGAACCAACACTACCGAATTTGAAGAAAATCGGTTAAGATTTAGCTATAGCTCCCATATATATGTTTCGTCCGATTTTGCTCTTTAGTCCTGTAGAAGCTGTATTTTACATCCAATCATTTTGAAATTTAGAATGGTAGAGTTTCTTGATCCATGAACCAACATTGCCGAATTTGAAGAAAATCGGTTAAGATTTAGCTATAGCTCCCATATATATGTTTCGCCCGATTTTGCTCTTTAGTCCTGAAGAAGCTGTATTTTACATCCAATCGTTTTGAAATTTTGAATGGTAGAGTTTCTTGATCCATGAACCAACATTGGCGAATTTGAAGAAAATCGGTTAAGATTTAGCTATAGCTCCCATATATATGTTTCGTCCGATTTGGCCCTTTAGTTCTATAGAAGCTGTATTTTACACCCAATCGTTTTGAAATTTAGAATGGTAGAGTTTATTGTTCCATGAACCAACACTACCCAAGTTGAAGAAAATCGGTTAAGATTTAGCTATAGCTCCCATATACATGTTTCGTCCGATTTGGCCCTTTAGTCCTGTAGAAGCTGTATTTTACATCCAATCATTTTGAAATTTAGAATGGTAGAGTTTCTTGATCCATGAACCAACACTACCGAATTTGAAGAAAATCGGTTAAGATTTAGCTATAGCTCCCAGATATATGTTTCGTCCGATTTGGCTCTTTAGATCCAATCGTTTTTATACCCTACACCACACATGGTATTATTTAAGTATTATTTAAGTATAAAATGTCCCAAAAGTAAATTTATGTAAACAATTTATATATCAGAGTTATTCAATATTACGAGAGTGGTGTAGGGTATTATATAGTCGGCACCGCCCGACTTTAGCCTTTCCTTACTGGTTTTCTTTAGGTTTGAGTTGTTTTGTGAGGTCACATGCTATCCATGGTGGAGGGTATAGAAGATGCGGCACGGCCGAAATTAACGCTTTTACTTGTTTTATTAATATTATTCATACATCACATCCTATTATCCTTACTATAGGTGAGTATGAGTATGTAGTATGAGTAATAAGTGAAATTAGGAATATTTAAATTGATATCACTCATACGTCTTGGTAGGACAGGTTTTAAATTAATACATGACTGAAATAAAAGATATTTCAATTAATATCACTCATACGACTGATTATGTTCGACTCACTTACATCATAACAGTGTAATTGCTATTTAAATTCGTCTGGGTTTCAGAGCTTTGTCGAAATAAGTAATTTCATACACAGTCTTTTTGTTGTGTACAATTTCCATTTAATATCAATCATACTCCCTAAATGTCAATTCTTTTCCCAACTAAATATTTTCAATGTTTTTTTTACGTTTTTTAAAAGTTTTTGTTTAAATTGTTATACTCGTATATCCAACATTATTCTCTGAATATACTTTGCCGAACAACAACCATTTGTTTCTATAATAAATCACTCTGCAAGGTAAATAACTGTTTCGGAACATGGTGCATCCATTCATTCGTCCGTCCATCCGTCCATCCATCCATCCATCCGTTCATCCCTCTCCCACGCTCCCCCAAGGCAGTTTGAACAGTAAATCATCATTAAACAACTGTCATATACATATCCGCAAGACAAATAACAGTTCGTTGAAGCAAACAAGGACGTTCGCCAGGATTTGTTGGTTGGTTGCTAGCAGTCAAAGGAGGGAAATGGAAATGGAAATGAAACAAGAAAAAAATGCACAGAAACAAAAACTTTTCACTTAAGTTTTTGAGAAATCATATATTGTTAAGTTGAAATTATATGAAAACACAGAAGAGCAGCAGACAACAAAAAATAAAGCAAAAACCTTTGTATCTGCCGATTGGAACTTTTATTGTGTGCATCATACATATGTGTGTGTGTGTATGTTTACATTCAATTCGATTGAGTTTTTGTTAGGAGGCGGGAATGGGAATTATTCCCCAAGGCAGTATCAGCTCTGCCTCTCCCTCCCCCTCCAACTGTCGACTGTAAATCATCAGCTCAAGTGATAGCTGATTGTTTATTCAGGGATATATATATACTCGTATTTTTATATTGATACGATATATGTATATGAATTTCTATTGTGAGGATATCATAAATATTTGCTACATCCCTTTGTTTTCACTTCATAAATATTTATCTTAAGCATCAAGTGCAAAAAAAAAAATCTCTAAAGACAACTTTTCCACAAGACAATAACGACTGTAGAAATAACGTTGAAGAAAAGTTGGAAAATATATTTCCGCAAGGTAGTTGACGACAAATTCATAATAAAAAGTTGCAAAATGTAAGAGTGATTTACATTTGTAAAAGTTTCACATAAATTTCCAATTACTAAATACAAAGAACATTTTAACAAAATGCGAAAAAAAAACTGTTTTAGAACACTGTCCATGAAATTAGTTTACTATGGAAATTAGGAAATTTTCTGCATGATTACTCTTAATGGTTGAGTATATAATAAATATGTATATACATATTTATTGATTTGTCACTAGTATTTGGACCATCTTTGCCTCTATTATGTGTTATAGAATGCAAAGTTTTTTTTTTAAAAAACGCTGAAGCAATTACTTGACAAATTTACAATATTTAGAAATTTGCAAATTTACCAAATGACAAATTTTGTTTGTTAATTAGCAAATTTCAAAATTTTGTAAATTTGCCTGCTTAAAATTCTGGGCGCCTTCTATTTCAATCGGAAAATGAAGCAATATTTGCATTTTGTAAATTTGCAAATTTGGAAATCAGTAATTTTGCAAATTTGTGATTTTGTAAATTTACAAATTTCTATGTTTTGTAATTCGCTTGTTAAAAATTCTGAGCGCCTGCCATTTCAGTCGAGAAGTGAAGCAAATTTTGCATATTTTAATTTGCTAATTTGCAATTTTGAAAATTTATTAAAAATTGTTAAAAATTCTGAGCGCCTGGCATTTCAATCGAGAAATGAAGCAAATTTTGCATATTTTAATTTGTAAATTTGCAATTTTGTAAATTTATTATGTAAATTTCCAATTTTCTATATTTTTTAAATTTGCTTACTGAGAAATCCTGAGCGCCTGGTATTTCAGTCGAAAAATGAAGCAAAATTTGCATTCTGGGCGCCTGGTATTTCAGACGAAAAATTAAGCAAAATTTGCTTTTTTAGTTTGTAAATTTGCAATTTTATAAATTTCTTATTTTGTAAATTTCTGAATTTTGTAAATTTGCCTGCTGAAAATTCTCGTCGACTGGTATATCAGTCGAAAAATGAAGCAAAATTTGCATTTTTAGTTTGTAAATTTTCAGTTTTATAAATTTCCTATTTTTTTAATTCGAAAATTTCCAAAATTTGTAAATTTGCCTGCTGAAAATTCTGGGCGCCTGGTATTTCAGTCGAAAAATTAAGCAAAATTTGTATATTTTAATTTGTAATTTTGCAATTTTATAAATTTCGTACTTGCAAATTTGCAAATTTCTAAATTTTCTTTTACGCTTGCTAAAAATTCTGGGACCCAGGTATTTCAGTCGAAAAATTAAGCAAAATTTGCATTTTGTAGTTTGTAAATTTGAAATTTTATAAACTTCCTATTTTTTGAGTTCGCAAATTTCTAAAATTTGTAAATTGAAATTTTATAAATTTCTTATTTTGTAAATTTGCAATTTTGTAAATTTTGATGAAAATTCTGGGCGACTGGTATTTCAGTCGAGAAATTAAGCAAAATTTGCATTTTGTAAATTTCTTATTTTGTAAATTTCTAAATTTTGTAAAGTTGCTTTGCTGAAAATTTGCTGGACGCCTGGTATTTCAGTCGAAAAATTAAGCTAAATTTGCATTTTGTAGTTTGTAAATTTTCAATTATATAAGTTTCTTATTTTGCAAATTTGTTAGTTTACGAAATTTGCAAATTTCTAAATTTTGTAATTTGCTTAATGAAAATTCTAGACGCCTGCTATTTGAGTCGAAAAATTAATTAAAATTTGCATATTTATTTTGTACATTTTAAAATTTTTAAATCCTTTAATTAGTAAATTTGCCAATATCTAAATTTGTAAATCGCTTTATGAAAATTCTGCTGCTTCGTTTTTCAGTCGAAAAATTAAGCAAAATTTTTGAAACTTTATTTCACAAAATGATTTTATTATTTCACAAATTTTTTGAAATTTTATTTCACAAATTTTGTGAAATTTTAATTTTTTAAATTTGCAAATTTCAAAATTTATTTCGCTTGCTGAAAATTTTGGGCAATTTTGTAAATTTTTTATTTTATAAATTTGTTATTTTGGAAATTTGTAAAATTTGTAAATTTGCTTGCCGAAAATCCTGGGTGCCTGGTATTTCAATCTGAAAATGTAAATGTTAAATTTGTTACTTGCCTGGTATTTTGCAGAGTTTTTTGTGATTTGTCGATAAGATCGTACGGACGGACATATTTTTAGTGAACAATAGGCGTGTTTTGTTTATTTGTAATGTTTAATATCTCTAGTTTTCAGTGACATCGAAAAAAATACATTTAAAACTTTATTTTTTAATATTAATTTATTATTTTAGTAAAATATATTTTAATTACTTTTCTTATTTATTTACAAATACATTTTATGACATAAATATTAAATAACAATAAATACTAAATACTAAATAAATAAATAAACAAAAAATATCAAATATTTTATTTCAAAAAAAATTCAGGGTTTTTAAAATTTGAATTGATGATGTCTTCGAAAATTAAGACTTCCTCGGATGTGTAGAAGAATTCATGAATTGTTCGTATGGTAATCAAATATTTGAATATACATATTCCAGTATATGTATGTACTCGTATAAAGTATGTATAGATATTCCAAGGCGATTAAATCCTGTAAAGATAAAAAAAATATGACAAATTATTAAAATATGATGATATAAAAAATATCGCAGCTGTTCACTCAAAATGAAAAAAAAATCAGTTGAGACCAAAAACAGCTTTTGTAAATATTATTGACGTCCAAAATATTATATAACATATTTATGCCTACCAGGCAATGTCAAAATCACAAGTTTCGTTTTATTTTCGCAAGGAATATACCAGGCGTCAGCATTTTGAGTAAGCAAACATATAAAATTTCGAATTGAGAATTTACAAAAGTAAAAAACAAAATCTAAATTTTGCTTAGTTTTTCTACTAAAATACCTGGCGACCAACATTTTCATACAAACTGTCAAATTTATAAAAAAAAATACAAAATAAATTTTGTAAATTTATAAATTTACAAAATTTTAAAATTTACGAAATTGCTAAATTTTGCAAATTTACAAATTCATAATTTAATAAATTTACAAAATTTTTAAATTTAAAAATTTGCAAATATACAAATTTACGAATTCACAAATTTACGAATTTAAAAATTTAGGAATTTAATATTTTTTAAATTTACAAGTTTAAAAGGTTAAAATTTGCAAATTTATAAATTCACAAAATTTTCAAAATTACGAATTTACAAAATTTTAAATTTACAAATATAGAAATTTACGAATTTACAAATTCCAAATTTACTAATTTTAGAATTTACAAATTTGTAAATTAACAAATTTACAAAATTTATAAATTTGCAAATATACAACTTACGAACTTACAAATTTATAAATTTACAATATTTAAAAATTTAAAAATTGCAAATTTACAATTTAACAAATTTAAAAACTCACATATTAACAAATTAATAAATTTACAAATTTAAAAATAACAAATTGACGAATTTCCAAATTTAAAAAATTCAGAAAATTCCAAATTTACAAATGTACTAATTTACAAAATTTAATAATTTACGAATTTGCAAATTTAAAAAATTTATAAATTATTAAATTTAAACATTTTCAAATATACAAATTTTTGAATTTACGAATTTAAAAATTTAGGAATTTAAAATTTTTTAAATTTACAAATTTAAAAGGTTAAAATTAGCAAATTTATAAATTCACAAAATTTTCAAAATTACGAATTTACAAAATTTTAAATTTAGAAATATACAAATTCCAAATTTACTAATTTTAGAATTTACAAATTTGTAAATTAACAAATTTACAAAATGTATATATTTATAAATTTGCAAATATACAACTTACGAACTTACAAATTTAGAAATTTATAAATTTACAATATTTAAGAATTAAAAAATTGCAAATTTACAATTTATCAAATTTAAAAACTCACATATTAACAAATTAATAAATTTACAAATTTGAAAATAACAAATTGACGAATTTCCAAATTTAAAAAACTACAAATTTACAAATGTACTAATTTACAAAATTTAATAATTTACGAATTTGCAAAATTTGCAAATTTAACAAATTTATAAATTATTAAATTTACAAAATTTTTAAATTTAAACATTTTCAAATATACAAAATATTGAATTTACGAATTTAAAAATTTAGGAATTTAAAATTTTTTAAATTTGCAAATTTAAAACGTTAAAATTTGCAAATTTATAAATTCACAAAATTTTCAAAATTACGAATTTACAAAATTTTAAATTTACAAATACATACAAATTTACGAATTTACAAAATTACAAATTCCAAATTTACTAATTTTAGAATTTACAAATTTGTAAATTAACAAATTTATATATTTATAAATTTGCAAAAATACAACTTACGAACTTACAAATTTAGAAATTTATAAATTTACAATATTTAAAAATTAAAAAATTGCAAATTTAAAATTTAACAAATTTAAAAATTAATAAATTAATAAATTTACCAATTTGAAAATAACAAATTGACGAATTTCCAAATTTAAAAATTTAGAAAATTACAAATTTAAAATTTTCAAATGTACTAATTTACAAAATTTAATAATTTACGAATTTTCAAATTTAAAAAATTTATAAATTATTAAATTTACAAAATTTTTAAATTTAAACATTTTCAAATATACAAATTTTTCAAAATTACGAATTTACAAAATTTTAAATTTACAAATATACAAATTTACGAATTTACAAAATTCAAAATTTACTAATTTTAGAATTTACAAATTTACAAAATTTATATATTTATAAATTTGCAAATATACAACTTACGAACTTAAAAATTTAGAAATTTGCAATATTTAAAAATTAAAAAATTGCAAATTTACAATTTAACAAATTTAAAAACTCACATATTTACAAATTTGAAAATAACAAATTGACGAATTTCCAAATTTAGAAAATTACTAATTTAAAATTTACAAATGTACTAATTTACAAAATTTAATAATTTACGAATTTGCAAATTTAAAAATTTATAAATTATTAAATTTAAAACATTTTTAAATTTAAAAATTTACAAATTTAAAAATTTAGGAATTTAAAATTTTTTTAATTTACAAATTTAAAAGCTTAAAATTTGCAAATTTATAAATTCACAAAGCTTTCGAAATTACGAATTTACAAAATTTTAAATTTACAAATATACAAATTTACGAATTTACAAATATACAAATTTATAAATTTAAGGTTTTACAAATTTTCAAATTAAGAATTTATAAATTTACAAATGACTAATTTATAAATTTACGAATTTACATATAAAATAAAAATTACTTAAATTTGCAAATTTACGAATTGGCATATTTATAAATTTACGAATTAGCAAATTTACAAGTAAACAAATTTAAAAATTTGCAAATTTATGATTTATTTACAACATTTGCAAATATAAATTTAATTTATAAATATATATATTTACGAATATAAAGTTTTAAGAATTTACAAATTTAAGAATTACAAATTTACAAAATCAAATTTCAGCAAGCAAAATTAGATATTTAATTTTTATTTATTCTATTTAAAATTGGTAATTTTGTAAAATTGGTTGCAGAAAATGCTGGGCGACTGGTACTTTAGCCGGAAACTGAATTTCTAAATTTGAAAATTTTTGTCGGAAATTTAAGCAAAACTTTGATTTTGTCTTTTGGAAAGGCGTTGAAAAATGCTCAACTATAGATTGTTGTAAATTTTCTCAAATTTTAGGAAAAAATAAATAATTTTTAAATCCGATGATTTCTTAAATAGAGTATTTACCCATAGATTTTCCTATTTTCTTTGCCTTCATTTATTATTCATTTTAAATTGTTAAGAAACTAAATTATTTTACTGCCTTCCACGTAAATACAGCTTAGACAACTAACCTTCTCAGTTGGGAAAACTAAACGTTTTAAGCCCTCTTGAAGCAAGTAATGGTAGTAGTAGTTGTAGCATTTAAGGAACACTGACTCCTCTTCAACCTGGATGACAAACTCAAACTGTGTAGAAGCAATTACAAGGAACAGGAAAATGATAGACCGACAAATAATTGCCAAGGATTAGGAAGAAAAAAAATAGAAGAAAAGAACAACAAAAAGTAAAATAATAAAATGGAACAGGAATGTTGCCGTCATGACTGAGAGGCAAGAGACAGGAGACAAGAAAATACTGCCATAAAAAGAAGAAAGAAAACAATTTCTCAAATGAAACTATTACAGAGCTTCTTAAAACGTAATTCTACTTTTAAGTACTTGAGTAACACACCTTAAGCGTGCTTAATTCAATTTGCTCCAACTCTGAGACAAATCTAAAAATTTAAGAAAGTAAAGAGTTTGAAGAAGCTTACAATATATTAGCAAAAACCAAGGGTTTAAAACAACAAAGCATAATTGGTAATTATTAGAAATATACCAAGCGCAAGGAAAAATTAAAGGAATTAAGAACGCGAGACGAGCAACAACAACAAAGGATTTCAGCTTTATTATATAACATGCTTTAATGCTATTTATTTAAGCTTTTATAAACTGCAAAACAGCCATTCGTGCGAAGATGGCAAACAGCAGCGCTCCACTTCCGTTTGACGAGAGGAAACAAAGAACCTGCTCAGAATACAGTTCATTTAGAGCGCCTGGGTGTAAACTTGAATATATGTATGTGTATGTATGTACGAGTACATACGATACATATACATAGAAACATCTCTAAAGCAACAACAATAGCGTCGTCATTGCCATCATCTCCTGCGACTCGATGTGTCGCATAGACGAGGTCATTATGCTAAGTTAGGATTTAATTAATATTTGATCAAATATATTTTCCACCAAGGCGTATGATTAATATTATTTTGAAAGCTGTTACTTGCATATAAAGAGAGACTTTTAGCTGCAGAATATAAGTATAAAGTTTCATGGCGATATCTCAAAGCGTTAGGGATTTATAACATTATTTGTGCTTTGTCCACCTAAGCGTATGACTAACATTAATTTTGAGGTATTAGTGGAAAAATGAGTATTACAAGAAAACTACAATACATAGAAAACTTTTACGAATTGGCTTTGATTTAGAATAAAGCCTCAGAGTAAATGCAGTAGATAATCGATTTTATATCGCAAATTTATTGACGAGAGGAAACAAAAAACCTTTTCAGAAAACACTTCATTTAGAGTGCCTGGTGTAAACTTTAGTATATGTATGATAGGCCGGGTCGATTTGTGGGGAGGCAAAAAAAGTCGCCATTGCTCAGTGAAAATCGTATTCTAGGGATCAAAATAAGAAACTTTGCCGAAGGAACCATACCTCTAAAACGAATTCTGATGTCCCGGAATTTGGGTCTAACTTTTGGGTAGGGCCAAATTTTGAAAAATCCCACTTTGACCCATTTAGAGTGCTCCAATCGAGTCCAAATGTATGACCGACCCCCACTAACTTCGGAGGCCCGACCCACCCATGCCAGTGGCACACCCTCTGGGGGTTCCATACATTTGGACTCGATTGGAGCACTGTAAATGGGTCAAAGTGGGATTTTTTCCGGGACATCAGAATTCGTTTTAGAGGTATGGTTCCTTCGGCAAAGTTTCTTATTTTGATCCCTAGAATACGATTTTCACTGAGCAATGGGCGATTTTTAAATCGACCCGCCCTAATGTAGGTTAGGGCGGGTACATTTTTGGGACAAAGGCGCGTCCTGATTCTTCTTGTTCTATGGGTCATTCCAAGAAACTTTACCGAAAACGATTTTCGAGCACCGAATCTTTCAAAATAGGTATTTTTTCAAAATCAGCTCCCGATGCTTCTTTGTACATTTTTGGGTTCCCTACAATTTGAACCACTTTAATGTGTATATGTAAATATGATACGTCATTGTTATCATCTGTTGCAACTCGATGAATTCATAGGCTCTTAATTTGAGAGTTCATATTTAAATAAAGATATTTTCTAACAAGTCGTATAATTAATATTATGTTGGTGATTTATTGTTTGCATATAAAAAGAGGCTTTCGCAGCAGAATATAAGTAGGAAGTTTCATGGCCTAACCTCTAAGCGTTAGGGATTTATATCATTCATTGTGTTTTGTCCACCTAAGCGTATGACTAATATTAATTTTGAAGTATTTGTGAAAAATGTGTATTACAAGAAAACTACAATACATAGAAATATTTTACGAATTGGCATTGATTTAGAAGACTTTAAGCCAGTCTGCTCATATGATGTGGAAATCAAAGCTTCATAGGCAAAGCAGTACATCAATGAATTAATATCGGAAATATATTGAAGAGAGGAAACAAAAAACCTTTTCAGAATACACTTCATTTAGAGTGCCTGGTGTAAACTTTAGTATATGTATGTTAGGGCGGGTACATTTTTGGGACAAAGGCGCGTCCTGATTCTTCTTGTTCTATGGGTCATTCCAAGAAACTTTACCGAAAACGATTTTCGAGCACCGAATCTTTCAAAATAGGTTTTTTTCAAAATCAGCTAGCGATGCAACTTTGTACATTTTTGGGTTCCCTACAATTCGAACCACTTTAATGTATGTATGTAAATATGACACGTCATTGTTATCATCTGTTGCAACTCGATGAGTTCATAGGCTCTTAATTTGAGATTTCATATTTAAACAAAGATATTTTCTACCAAGTCGTATAATTAATATTATGTTGGTGATTTATTGTTTGCATTTTAAATGAGGCTTTTAGCCATATAATTTAAGTAGGTTTCATGGCCTTACCTCTAAGAGTTAGGGATTTATATCATTCATTGTGGTTTGTCCACCTAAGCGTATGACTAATATTAATTTTGAAGTATTTGTGAAAAATGTGTATTACAAGAAAACTACAATACATAGAAATATTTTACGAATTGGCATTGATTTAGAAGACTTTAAGCCAGTCTGCTCATATGATGTGGAAATCAAAGCTTCATAGGCAAAGCAGTACATCAATGAATTAATATCGGAAATATATTGAAGAGAGGAAACAAAAAACCTTTTCAGAATACACTTCATTTAGAGTGCCTGGTGTAAACTTTAGTATATGTATGTTAGGGCGGGTACATTTTTGGGACAAAGGCGCGTCCTGATTCTTCTTGTTCTATGGGTCATTCCAAGAAACTTTACTGAAAACGATTTTCGAGCACCGAATCTTTCAAAATAGGTATTTTTTTCAAAATCAGCTCGCTATGCGACTTTGTACTTGTTTGGGTTCCCTACAATTCGAACCACTTTAATGTATGTATGTAAATATGATACGCCATTATTATCATCTGTTGCAACTCGATGAGTTCATAGGCTCTTAATTTGAGATTTAGGCCCTGTTTCTGTAACTTATTTTCGTTCGTCTACGGCAAACGATCAAAAATCACTCAATTATTCCGAGAAATCTATAAGTCACAACAGGTTATAATTATGTTTGTCTATAGGAAATCACGTAAAAAGCTCGTACCTAAAATATTTCTAACCTGCGTTTTATAGAATTCAAGTAATAGTTGAGTGATTTTTGATCGTTCGCCGTAGACGAACGAGAATAAGTTACAGAAACAGGCCCTTCATATTTAAACAAAGATATTTGCTACCAAGTCGTATAATTAATATTATGTTGGTGATTTGTTGTTTGCATATAAAAAGGGGCTTTTAGCCATATAATATAAGTAGAAGGTTTCATGGTCTTACCTCTAAGCGTTAGGGATTTATAAACATTTTTATGGTTTGTCCACCTAAGCGTATGACTAATATTAATTTTAAGATATTTTTGAAAAAAAATTTATTACAAGAAAACTGCAAGACATAGCAAACCTCTACGAATTGGGTTTGATTTAGAGGACTTTATGTCATTCTGCTCATATGAGATGGAGGTTAAAGCCTCATAGTAAAAACAGTATACACCCATGGTAATAATTATACTTCCACATAAAAAAAGGACGATGCAATTGTGTTTTTATATTTTGGAAAAACTTTTTATTGGAAGATTGTTCTTAAATGATTTGTTAACCAAAACATGTGTTGACATTTCAATTTATTAAAAGTATCCGAATTTTAAAAGAAAAATGAAAAGTACTTCATTGGTAAAATATATACTTCCAAATTAATTTAGACTAAACAATTTTGAAACAATACATTTTTTTTAGAAAACATAATTTGTCTTATAATGAGTATTAGCGCCAGACACCATAATTACTTCTTTAAGTCATTATGATATGCAATAAGTTAAGTTTGTAAGCAGTGATGTGGGTATTCCATTCCAAGTTTTATTTATCGCTGCTCGGAGGTCTCCTAGATTGGAGAATTGCCGCCAATTGTCATAAATTTGATTTGCCATATTCCCCAGGACGTTTTCGATCGGATTTAGATCTACACTTAACGCAGGTCATCGCAGCAGTGGTATATTTTTGGTGTTAAACCAGTCCGTCACAATTTTAGCTTTATGTATTCGGGCTTAATCTTGTTGAAAAATAATCGACGACTCATAAATATCGTCCAAAAAGGAGATAAGGACATCATTCAAAAGTTCGATGTAACCGATGGAATTTATCTTGTAGGTAAATAAAGAAATATTAACAAACAAAGTTGCATTTTTGCGCATAGGTGACTTTTTAGAGCAACATTGACTTGTGGTAGTATATTTATTACCATGGCTGTATTAATGATTTAATATCGTTTTTGGGGAATTGAATTTAGACATTTTCCGGTAGTAGTTAAATATATTAAAATTATATTGTCGGTTCATAACAGCTATTATTTATGAAATAAAATTGCGCAAATTATACATAGAGTTTGATAAAAAGGAAAATACGAGGTAAATAATAAGGCGCTATCGGCTAAATAATATTGTTAGGAATAAAGTTTAAAATTAAATCATTAATAAAAATATTTCCAAAAAATAAATTATTATTTTTTTCTAGTTATTCATACAATTTTGCCAATAACATATGAGGCTGTCACAGAAAATTTCCTATTAATAAAAAAACTAAATTAGATACAAAATTTGTTTAAACTAGGGTGGCTTCATTTCGTCGCAACAAGGACCAGAATACTCCCCGAACTTAACCTCAATGGATCTTTCGATAAGGTACATTGTGCAGGACAAATCAGTAGCAAAAAATATAAGACGCCTTAAAGATTGGTCTTCGCCGACTATGGGACAAAGTACCTCCAGACCACAATCTTGCAGCGTGTGACAGACAGACTCGATAATATTCTTCACGCTGATGCTGGCTACATCGAACTATAACATATTTTTCTAAAAAATTAAAATGTTTTCGTATATAATTATCCTATATAATTACTGCATTTTTTATTGGTAACACTGCGAGCGCCTATTCCTACATAAGAGAATTTCAAGGATGAGTTATGCACAATCGACGAAGATCTTTTTCTCGGAATTGTTTAATTGATTTAAAAATGTAATCACAGCGTATGATTAATAATAATTGTGATCTGCTGGATTCATTGTTTTCGAGGGCCACTTAACTAAATAATCTTAGGTTAAAATTACATTACCATACCGCTAAAGATAAGGGATTTATAGGAATTTTCTTATGTTGTACTCCTAAGCGTATGACCAATATAAATTATGAGGTTCCTGCAGAATATTCTTTTTAACTAGGTATATATAAGTGATACAGGTATTTAAGAAACTGGCATTTATTTAGATGACTTTTCAGCATTTTTTTATCATTTTAGAAAAAAATAATTCTGTATAGTAAAGAATGTAGAAAGAGGATTGTTGTTGACTTACAACCAAAAATAAATATATCCGCTGAAAATTTAAATGTTATATTAGCTGTATTGATTATAGATATCGATACCTCCATTCTAAAACATGCTAATTCGACTTAGCATGTTTTCAGGGAGATTGTATTTTTAATTTCTAAATATTTCAAATTATATTCAGTAAAAATTTTATGTTTATCCGTCAACCCAATCAAAAGTTATTCACAGAACAGTACAGGACATTCGATTCTCATTATAAAGGAATTCCACACAAATTTAAAAAATGCCTCAAACTTTGATCGACTCTCCTAAAAAACTACCTTTTTGCACTTAGCATAGTTTAGAATTGTATATCAGATCAGTTAAAGTCCATAGCTTTGGCGCTAAATGGATCAGGGGTTTTCCATGTTTGGTTGAGTGGAAACAAACATTCGATCATGGCATACGATTAATGTTATTTGTTATTTAATTGACATATTTGATTCAATGAGGCCTTACCTGAGGAACGTACGTTTAAATTTTCGTGACGATACCTGTAATGCTTAAGAACTTATACACATTTTATTATATTGTCCATCGATGCGTATGAATAACATTAATTATGAGGATTCTGAAGATAATGCGATATAACAGGAAAACTACAGCAGCTACAACAATTTTGTAAACTAAGTTTTATTAAGAAGGCTTAAGGCTTTCTATACATGTCGGGGGCAGACCATTGCTTTCGTATTTCATGGACTATTTTACGCCTAACTAATATTTGTTTTAAATTACTGGGCCATACTTGAAGTTCTTTGGATTTATACACATTTTATTATCTTGTCCATCTATGTGTATGACTAACTTTGGCTATGAGATGACATCAGAAAAATTGTTATATGTATGCAAATTTTTATCATTTGGGAATGATAAAATATTTGTTAAGGACTTTGTGAAATTTATCGGAAACAAATTATTGGTTTATAATAAATAAATAATAAATTCTGTAGCACAATGTTTGCATCTTATTGAACTGATCGTGTCGTATGCTTAATATTATTTAGTACAATAGAGATTCATTTAGTTCGATAAGACTTAAATCCAAAGGACATTTGGCCATACTTGAAGTACTTTAGGATTTATATAGTTTTTATTATCTTTTCCATCTATGCGTATGACTAACATTAATTATTAGGTGTCTGCAGAAAAATCATTGTTACAGCAAAACTATTAAAGCTACAAACATTTTACAAACTTAGTCTGATTAAGAAGTTTTTAAACATTTTGTATGCATTTCAGATGATTAGTTTTGCTTTGTAATAAAAGCTGTCTTGCAAGTTATTCTTCGGGATTTTCAAATAAATTAAATATTCCTGCTTTCCCAGCTTCTCTGCCTGACCCTCATATAGTTTTATTTTCTTTAATAGCAAGAGGGAAAGCTGTCTTCTATTGTGTGTTAACAACAAAACCACTCATACATACTCGCAAATTGCAACTAACTAATGCAATTTAAGCTCATCATGCTTCATTTGCTGCAACATTCGCTACACTTTCGGTTCTGCGAGTTTTTTTTCTTTTCTTTGTTTTGTTGCTCTCTTGTCTTATTTTCACAAACTGTTTCCCCAGCCATTATCTGCTTGTTTTTTGTTGTTGTTTTTGTCCTTTTCAATTACACGTTCTCAAAGTCTTTGCGTTCTTTCAGCAATGCTTGTTAAGTTAATTCTTCTGGTGTTTTATTTAAGACTTTATAAACTCGCTAGTTCGTTTCTCTTCATTTGTATCTGCTGTTAGTTTTAGCTGGGTTTTTTGTAGTTTTTTCTCCAGCATTTCTTTTTTCTTTCCCCATTTTTTTTTCATTTGTTATGAATTTTTTAATGGTAATGTTAGTTTTATATATATCATAGAAAATAGAAGAAAAAAAACTGTGTGTATTACAAGAACTTGTCTAACTTTACATATATATTGGGGGAGGAAGGAAAAGGAAACGTAGCGTAATTAAGTAAATTAATTTGTGAAAAGTAAACCAGAATTATGTTATGCAAAATTAATTAGAAAATTACTTTGTTTGTTATGGAGTTCTGAGTAAATTTCCATTTGCTGCGGCAGTTCCCTTTGTTGGCGTTGGTAAATGATGTGCAGCAGTGCGGGATAAATTCAAGGAATTTTTAAGGTCATACTTGTTTATAAAGTTAATAAAGTCAGATATTTGAGCTTTGAATATAATGCTGAAAGCAATTCTAATGAAATAAAGTGCTTGAACATTAAGCATAATGATGAGAGTTTTTCTTCTGTAAATTGTATGTGATATTAATAAATTTTATAAAAAAAATGCATTTATTTTATCTAACTTTGAATGATATTTTATTTAATATATGAAAAATTTTGGGTAACATTTAAAAGAGTATTAATTTAAAATTAAAAAAAATATACTCGTATACGCTTTAGTTTAACTTTTACAAGACTTTTCAGCTTTTGTCCCAGTGAGCGTATAATTTATATTAATTGAGAGGTTCACATGGAAATCTTTTCATAACTTCTGAAATAAAAATCACAGAGTCTTCAAATAAAGATGGATAAACAGAGAACAATTGGAGGTTTCTAAGCATCAAGAATTCATTGTATTGAACAAGAACGAATACAAGCAGTAGTGGAAAGAAATAAAAATTCGAAACACACTTAAACACTTTTTAGTCATTTATTTTTCTGTCATCAAGTAAACCAAAGCCACCTATTGATTTAATTGTATATGACAAATCAAAACTCTTAACCCAATAATACATGCCATACTTGAACAATATCGATTTATTTTACTTAGCTTTAATCAAGTAAACCAAACCGCAAGATTTACTCAATTTGTAGCCGTCGAAATCAAAACTCTCAAGCCATTTGGCAAATTCGCTCATTAATTCTTCTAAAGTTCACCGAGCTGTCAGCACTGCACGATGTTAAAGGTTTTGTATAATTGTTGTTATTAAATATGATTTAATATTTTACAAGTGGTGCTCATTTGCATATGGCAAATGTACGAGTATACAATTTATTTAATAAATTACATACAATTAATGATTCAGCATAACGGCGAATAAAACGATTGCAATCAAAGTACTTAGTCTTAAAACGTTAAAAAATCAGCCATTCAATTGCAACGGAAACAGTGGTTGTGGTTTTAATATTCCAATGGCACAAGGCGTTTGTACATATATTTTTGTCTGAATTCATATTCACACCCGAGGCACTGTGCAATGTGATTAATGCTTTTTGGCTTGAATTATACATTGGCGGTGTTTCTTTTATGTTTCGAATTGTTACTTTTAAAAGCTCATGTAAAAATATAATCGCCTTAAATTATATTAAAGTTTTTGAAAAATCACCAATTGTGGCATTATCGGTTTATGATAAATTATGTGCGTTTATGCGCGTTTGGGGATAAAGTCGGAGACGAGGTGGGCTTAAAAAAGGTCAGTGAACAGGCAAATTTCCCTGATTATCTTGAATATTTATAGAGATTCCCAGTCCCTCGGGACTTCTGGAACTAATTCTGAATTGCTTAAAAAGGATCGCCTTCTTTTTTCGAAATTTCCACCAGTTTAGAAAAATGAAAAAAAAATATTTTTTCTTTCGTTTTTATATCTCATTATATCCTATTTTTAATTTTATTTTTATAGACTTATTTATTTCTTATTTCGATCCGACGAGGATTTGATCCAGGTTACAGTTAGTGCTAGCTCTCTGCACCACCAATGGCCTCGCACTCGTCAACGCTAACTTCTACTAAGTATTTAAGGGAACCCGATTTTTCGTTTCGGGATTTTTACTTTTGCGGATTTTTGGAATTAAGTTCGCCATTAGAAAATCCAAAAAAATATAGCACATTATATTCCGGAAGGAAAAAATGCAATGAAGAATTAATGTCTTGGCGCTAGTTCTACAGCTACTTTAATAGAATGCAGAGAGCAATGCTTAATAGAATCTCTGCAAACGAAACTGGAAGTATTTCTGGGAGAATCAGTTACAAATATAACCAGTAAGGAAAGGCAGAAAGTCGGGCGGGGCCGACTATATAATACCCTACACCTCCCTAACAATGCGATAAGGGTCATTGGGATAATTATTTGGAATAATTGGTAAATGGGTAGGAACATCTAAATCTAAATCTGAACCAATTTTCTCCGAATTTAGCAGTATTCCTTCATGTAATAAGAAACCTCTTTCTGCCGAATTTCATACTAATCGGATATAAAATAAAGTTTTTACAGCGCTTACATGTCAAATCGGGGCTAACATATATATGGGGGCTATATCTAAATCTGAACTGATTTTCTCCGAATTTGGCAGTATTCCTTCATGTAATAAGAGACCTCTTTCTGCCGAATTTCGCACTGATCGGATATAAAATACAGTTTCTACAGCGCTTACATGTCAAATCGGGGGTTACATATATATGGAAGCTATATCTAAATCTGAACCGATTTTCTCCGAATTTAGCAGTATTCCCTCGTAATAAGAAACCTCTTTCTGCCGAATTTCATACTGATCGGATATAAAATAAAGTTTTTACAGCGCTTACATGTCAAATCGGGGGTAACATATATATGGGGGCTATATCTAAATCTGAACCGATTTTAACCAAATTCAATAGGGATCGTCCTTGGGCCAAACAAATAATATGTGTAAAGTTTCGTCGCGATCGGGCCATAATTGCGACCTGTACTTTGATTACAAGAATACATGCACAGACGGACAGACAGACGGGCATAGCTAAATCAACTCAGAAAGTGATTCTAAGTCGATCGGTATAATAAACGATGGGTCTATTTCTTCTCCTTTTGGGTGTTACAAACACATGCACAAAGTTATAATACCCTGTACCACAGTGTGGTGTAGGGTATAACCAGTAATTTTTTACTGGGTTTTAATGACATGTACATCTGTACATATGACTAATTTTAATTATGAAAAAAATATAAAAAAAAACTATGTTAACTATGATATTAGAGATTGTTCTAGTTCGATGGAGTCTCATTTAAAGAACCTGAGTTTAAAATTTCCTGGGCATACTTGAAGTGCTTTAGGATTTATACACATTTTATTATTTGTCCACCTGTGCGTATGACTAACATTAATTATGAGGCTTATGCAGAAAAATCGTTATAAGAAGAAAACTATTAAAGCTACACAAATTTTATAAACTGGGTTAGATTAGGAAAATTATAATAAAACTATAACTAATAAAAACTTTTGAAAACTGAGTATGCTTAATATTAACTATGATATTAGAGATTATTCAAGTTCAATAGAGTCTCATTGAAGGAATCTCAGTTTAAAATTTCCTAGCCATGCTTTAAGTGCTTTAGGATTTATACCCATTTTATTATTTTGTCCATCTAGAAATTTTCACATTGTGAGTTTTGTGATTAATATAGTTAGATTTGGTGCTTTTTAAGGATTATTAGTTAAAAATTCCCTAATCATACCTCTTGAATATTTATGGAGATTTTATTGACATGTACATCTGTGTATATGACTAATTTTAATTATGAAAAAATTATTAAAAAAAAAACTATAACTTATTTAAAACTTTTAAAAACTGAGTATGCTTAATGTTAACTATGATATTAGAGATTGTTCTAGTTCGATGGAGTCTCATTTAAGGATCCTGAGTTTAAAGTTTCCTGGCCAAACTTGAAGTGCTTTAGGATTTATACACATTTTATTATTTTGTCCACCTGTGCGTATGACTAACATTAATTATGAGGTTTATGCAGAAAAATCGTTATAAGAAGAAAGCTATTGAATCTACAAAAATTTTATACACTGGGTTAGATTAAGCAGCCTTCAAGGACTCTCTGTAAATAGCAGATGGACATCATTACTTAACAATAAAAGCAGTATAACAAGTTATACTTCTGGACTTTCAACAAGTTTAATATTTTCTTAATTTATATTCGTGTTTTCCCAGCTTCTCTCTCTCTCTCTGATCCTCATATAGCCATATTATCTTTAGTATTAAGAGGGAGGGCTGTGATCTACTGTGTGTTAACAACCTTACTACTCATACATACTCGCAAATTGAACTGAATATTCCCCCGTTTGCACAATCTTATGATGAATCGGCATAGGAAACGGTGTGATCTTTACACTATGAGGAACATTTTTGCTGAACATTTTAAATCTCGAGCTGTTCAATCTAGGGGTATTTCTGCTCCATTTTCTGGAGAAGGGCAAAAATCACCCCTAAAACAAGTGTTTAATGGCTCTCGGTATACCTTACGCAATATTTATTTTGTGTCTGAAGCAAAGTTGTAGATATTGAATATGGAAAAAAAGGCGGAACAAGCCTACCCGAAAAAAGTGCATACAGTGTCTTAAAAATCGCAAAAATTTTCTGTTATGTTTTATAATGTTCTATTTTATACGTATACGTATTACGTAAATGTATTTTTTAATATTTTACTATTTTTGTGATTAAGGCACTGGATACACCTTTTTCGGGTAGGTTTGTTCCGCATTTTTTTTCTCCTATTCCATATCTTCGTACGGTATACCTAGAAAAAATATGTATAGAAAAAATGCAAATAATCCACCTTGAACAAAAGAAAATTGTAAGGTCATTAAATTATTAACTGAGCCAACTTGACTAAACGAATGATGCAGAAGTACTTATTTTTGGAGCTACTTTCATTTCCAATTCTCAGAATTGAGTCCCAAGATTATGTATTGTGCTGTGTAATTGTAATAAACTAAAAATAATGATTTTAATGTCATGACGTATGATTAATATTAGTTGGGAGGTTTGTGCATAATATTTTTCTTTGATTTTCTACGATCTTTATGGCTTATCCGTTTAAAATTGTCTGGGCATTGCTCTAGTACTTGAGGCTATATATACATTTTATTTCCCTGTACACCTATGCGTATGACTACTATTAATTACTGGGTTTTAATGAAAAAATCGTTATAATAAGAAAATCTGAAGTAATTCAAATCTTTTGAAAATTGATACTGATTTAGCAGACCTCAAGTGCTTTTCAAATATTTCCATAGGAGAGAAATTTACTATAGAAAAAGGCAGTGTAGGCAGTTTTGTTCTTATAGTTCAAAAAAAATTTTAATATTTTTCTTTAACGTAGTAATAAAGTCACAGACAACGGCGCACAAGAGCAAACCTTATAAATTGTCCGCCATTTATATTAACCATTCGCCACAATGTTCTCTTTTCAGCTCAAAAATTAATATAAATCATACGTCATGGTGTTTCTGTCTCTGAGAATTTGCTTATCAATCAAAGGCTTTATAACGAGGAAGACTGAGACTAAGATTCCTATAGTCTGCAAAGATAAATAGCTTTTTATATTGAATTTAACGTAATATTTGCCCCAATTTTAATAAATTTAAAAACATGCTAAAACAAAGATATACATTTTTTAAAATGTTCATAAATTCTCTTATTTTAACTGCCTTTATTAAATGTATCTCTTTCACAGCATTTATTTTAGCATTGCCATAAAAATGTCCAGTCTGAATTTTGAGATAATCAATCACAAATAAAACATCAACAAAAAAAAAACGACGACGACTGCCACACAAACAATGTTATAATAAAAATAGTAACAATTTAAACGATATATAAATGGCATATGACGTTCGCTGTAGGCATTTTTTTCTCTCACTTTTTTTCGGATTTGTGGTCAATTGCATTGACTGCTAAAACGTACTCAGCCGGACGGACGGACAGATTCACATGGACAGACTCACAACATTGGCAGACTCATTCCTGGGGACAGACATTAGTTAACTGTCAGTTAGTTTCCATTTTAGCCAAAGGCAGTGCGACATTTTAGACAGACTAGCGCGGGCGCCCTTTCAGTTCAGTTGTTTGTAATCGCCCGATCAGACGTTGTCTAAATGACGCCCAAAATTTTTTCAAAATATACATTTGCTTTGTGTGAATGCATTTTTATAGATATGCGAGAAAAAAAACACTAAAGGCGGTGTCATAAATGGGTTGAAAGTTTACAAAAATCACAAAACAATATAAAGCTTCAATAAAAAGTTTTGAAGCTAAAGTCAAGAGGAGAGAAACGGGGAAATTGGAAGTACAGGAAACTAAAATTTAAAACTTTACAAAATGAAAATGGGGAGAACCGCTGTTGGCTGCAAACTGAACAGCTGGAAAACTTTGTAAAAGAAAAAAATGGTTTATAATTTAAGTCTGCAACTAAATTGAATATTTGCAAGTGCAGTTTTTTATAAACCATAAGCTAGGGTGTACCGTTATCTCAGTATTAACATAAATCATACGCTATTGTGTACATTTATTTGAGAATTTAAATAAATCATTCGCTAGGGTGTACCTTTATGTCGGTATTAATATAAACCACACCTTTAGCCCAGCATAAAAATAAATCGTGTACTTTTGAATGATAATTACACAAAAAATTTAATAAATTCAGAAAATTAAATGTTACAAATTTAAAAAAAAATATGTATCTATTCCTGTGTACATTAATATCAATCCTGGATATAATAAAATAGAAATTTATAAGGAATAAATTTCTTCAGCAAATAATAAGCAACGAAAATATTTTTAAAAAGGAATTCTTCAACAAAAGCAGAGTTTTTTGGTATTTAAATAAGGAACAATCATCTACAATAATAACTGATTTAAAGAGCCCTTGTTAAATTTGAAAATTAAATTGTTAGAATATAATCAAACGTTCAGAAGTTATGAAGAATTTACCGATTTGTCTGTTGAATTAATATCAGCCATACGCACTGGTGAACAAATAAAGAAATCATTATTTTCTTAGAAATTTTGTCTTTTAGTTTGCAATTAGAAGTTGCATACGCTATTGTAAGTTTAATATATTGTGTTTATTTTATTTGACATTAATCATACGATATGATAGAGTAATAAAAAATTTAAATTTCTTGTTTGAAAGAAAATTGACTGTTATTTTTTTTTGATAACTTCTGTAATTTGTATTCTACAAATTTAAATCAATTATCGATTTATTGCTATTCTGCAATAACATCAATAATTTGCAATAAAGATATGTAAGAAAAAATTATTATGATACATACTTTGTAAAAAATACCTTAAATTATATCCTAGATTATCTCAGCATTAATATTAAGTATATGCTAGGGTGTACCTTTATGTCGGTATTAATGTAAACCACAGGCTAGGGTGTACCTTTTTCTCAGTATTAAAATAAATCATACGCTATAGAGTACATTTATCTCCGTATTAATAAAAATCATACGCTAGAGTGTACCTTTATGTGGGTATTAACATAAACCATACCCTAGGTTATTATAATTATAATAAATCAGTACAGTTATTTGAGAATGTATATAAAGCATACGCTAGGGTGTACCTTTATATCAGTGTTAAAGTAAATCATACATTAGGGTGTACTTTTCTTCCAGTATTAATGTAAATCAAAATAGGGTTTACTTTTATCTCAGTATTAAAATAAATCATACGCTATTGTGTATAGTTTGACAATTGATATAAATCATACGCTAGGGTGTACCTTTATATCGGTATTAATATAATTTATACGCTAGGATGTGTCTTTATGTCGGTATTAGAATAAAACAGATACTAGGATGTACCTTTAGTTCAGTATTAAAGTAAATCATACACTAGGGTGTACTTTTAATCCGGTATTAAAATAAGTCATACGCTATTGTGTGCCTTTATTTCTGAATAGATATTAATCATACGCTAGGGTGTATTTTATATAAGTATTAATATATATCCTACGCTATGGTGTACCCTTTTGTCAGAATTAAAGTATATCATACTTTGGTGTAACTTGATATCAGTACTAATATAAATCATACGCTAGGGTGTATCTTTATGTCGGTATTAGTATAAAACATACCCTAGGGTGTACCTTTATCTCAGTATTAAAGTAAAGCATACACTACGGTTTAACTTTATGTCAGTATTAATATAAAACTTACGCTAGGGTGTACCTTTATTTTACCCTACACCATGGTATTTTCATTTTGTCACTCCGCTTGTAACATTGATCATTGTAACATTGATCTGAGACCCCATAAAGTGTATATGTTATTAATCGTCGTAAAATTCTAAGACGATTTAGCCATGTCCGTCTGTCCGTCCGTCTGTTGTAATCACGCTACAATCTATAATACTTAAGCTAGGTGGCTGAAATTTGCTACATATACTTCTTATATCTGCAGGTATGTTGGGATTGAAAATGGGCAATATCGGTCCAGTTTTGGATATAGCCCCCAAGTATGGCATCTTCCCGATTTGACTTCTTAACCTCATAGAGACCACAACTGTCAATTGCTCGGTCTGAAAGTTGGTAACTGGGGTTTATTTATACCCGGTATCCTTCACACGCGCAACGGTAGTCAGAGGTCCATGTTTTGATATAGCCCCCATACAAAGGTCCCTCAAGTTTTGACTTCGTTACGGCACAAAAACCTCAAATTTCAACGAAATTTGCCTGAAATTTGGTATAATGAGTTTATTAATACCCGTAACCATTCACGTGCGATCCACGGCGGAGGGTATATAAGATTCGGCATGGCCGAACATAACGCTTTAACTTGTATCAGTATTAATTTAATCATGCGCTGGGGTGTATCTTTATGTGGGTATTAGTATAAAACATAACCTAGGGTGTAACTTTATCTCAGGATTAAAAATAAATCATACACTAGGTTGTACCTTTCTCAGTATTAAAATAAATCATACGCTATTGTGTACAGTTATTTGATAATTGATATAAATCATACGCTAAGGTGTACCTTTATACAAGGTGGCGCAAAAGTAATCCTCCTATCAGAAAATGCTATAAATTTTGCGATTGGCCCCTAATGCCTAATGTTGACATTTGTGTAGTAAACACATGCGAAATACACGTTAATAAACAATGTTACGCTACACTGCTCCAGAACGCGGAATAGTGCTGACTATTTATTTGACCAATAATCGGTCGGTGACTTTGGCACAAAAACATCGAAAGGTTACTTTTGCGCCATCTGTTATTAGTATTAATGTTAATCATACACTAGGGTGTACCTTTATCTCAGTATTAAAATAAATCATAAGCTTTTGTGTATAGTTATTCGAGAATTGATATAAATCATACGATAGGGTTACCTTTACGTCGGTATTATTATTAAACGTACGCTAGGGTGTACCTTTATCTCAATATTAATATAAATCATACGCTATGGTATACCTGTATCTCAGTATTAATATAAATCTTACGCTAGGGTGTATCTTCATGTCTGTATTAATATATATACATACCCTATGGTGTACCTTTATCTCAGGATTACAAATAAATCATGCACTAGGATGTACCTTTATCTCATTATCAAATTATACAAAAGGGTGCTCCTTAATATCAGTATTAATATAAATCATACGCTAAGGTGTATGATTCGTATAACACATGCCCTATGGCGTACCTTTATCTCAGTATTAAAATAAGTCATACGCAGTTGTGTACAGTTATTTGAGAATTGATATAAATCATACCCTAGGGTGTACTTTTATCTCAGTATTAAAGTAAATCATATGCTAGGATGTACCTTTATATCAGCATTAATATAAATCATACGCTAGGGCGTATCTTTATGTCGCTATTAGTATAAAACATACCCTATGGTGTACCTTTATCTCAGTATTAAAGTAAATCATACACTTGGGTGTATTTTTATCCCAGTATTAAGATAAATCATACATATGATAGGGTATACCTTTATCTCAGTATTAAAGTAAATAATACACTATTGTGTACAGTTATTTGAGAATTCATATAAATCATACGATATAATGTACACCTTTATATCAGTATTAATATAGATCACACGCTATGTTGTACTGTTATGTCGACATTAGTATAAAACATACGCTAGGGTGTTCCTCTATTACAGTATTAAAGTATTTCATACGCTAGGCAGTACCTTTATCTAAGTATTAATAAAAATCATACGACAGGGGGCAACTTTATATCAGTATTAATCTAAATCATACGCTACGGTGTATCTTTATGTCGGTATTAGTATAAAGCTTACCCTAGGGTGTACCTTTATCTCAGTATTAAAGTAAAACATACACTAGGGTGTAACTTTATCGCAGTGTTAATATAAATCATACGCTATTGTACATATTTATCTCCGTGTTAATACAAATCATACGTTAGGATGTACCTTTATGTCGCTAGTAATATGTATTATAGCCTAGATTTCGGTATTAATATAAATCATACGCTATCGCGTACCCTTATTTCCGTAATAATGTAAATCATACGCTAGGGTGTACATTTGTCCTAGTATTAATATAAGTTATACGTTAGCTTATCTCAGCATTAATAGAAAGCATACGCTAGGATGTACCTTAATGTTGGTATTAATCTAAATCATACGCTAGGGTGTAACTTTGTGTCGGTATTGATATAAATCATACGCTAGGATGTACATTTATCGCAGTATTAATATTTATTATATCCTGGCGTATCTCACTATTAGTATAAATCATACGCTAGGGTGTACCTATATGTCGTTATTAAAATAAATCATAGCCATGTTAAATATCGCCCTACAAGAAAGAAATGGCTAATGAATGTTAAGAAGTATCTTCGAAAAAGTGATATTGATCTGGTTGTCTATAATTAAATTTAGCTCACTTTAAACAGTTACATTTATTTAGAAGATATTTGCTGAAATCTATGAAGATCCATTGTCCTGGCATCATTTCCTATCTTTGTTGTTTATAATCTTTTGGATTTATCCTATATTTAAAAATTATTATGTGCTACTTTGAAAGACATCATCATTTGAAAAAATTTCATCATTCTACTTAATGATTTTATCCAGTTATACTTTGAAACATTGTCACAATATTTTGACATGCCATTCTGCAAGTGAAATACAAAACGAAAATATTCCTGCATGATTTCGTGCACTGATATATTATCGTATCAACATATTATTTCTCAAGACTTTGATTAATTATTCGAATCGCTGTTTTTCCCCCTCACTTTCATGGCACGCGATTTTCAGTGGCATTTCAGCAAATGACAATTTAATGTCCAACAAAAACGATTGATATTACGCTTTTGGTAAATATTACAACCGAAGTTCTATTCACGCTGCTATGGTTGTCTTATTTAAATGCAATTTAATGTTTGTTTTTAGTACAGAGACACAAATATTTTTTGGTTCATATATCAAACCCGAGAAAAAAAATTATTTAAAAACCTTGAAAATAACAGCTGTCAATCAAAAAGCATGCAAACATGCACAAGTTTTTTTTTTTTTTGTTGCTTGCTGCTGTTGGACAGTTTTGTCATACTTTGTCATTTGGGGTTTTTTGTTGGGAGCGCAGAGATCGCAACGGTTCAATATGACCCTGAATATATGGCGCTTGGAAATGACCATTGTCGAAAAAAAAAATATCTAGAATAAATATGCAGTCTGATGTATCTATGATGGAATATTTATGACTTTGTTGTATGTACATATAACCTACATAGAACATTTGGTGTTAGAGAACGAATTTTTTAACATGTCAAATTTCATGTTGGTAATTAATCAAAAAATGGCATTCTGTCATTAGTATTTGGATGCCTCGACTATACGTACAAATCGCATGTTCAAGATCAACAGCATATTTCTTTAAATAGAATCGAGGCATGTACAAAACAAATGAGGAATTGTCAAAAAAATGTATGTTTTATTATGCACATATTCCGGGAGAAAAAATAATGAATAATAAATAATTTCATGTTTAAAAAGATATTGCCGAGCAGATTATGCAAAATAGCTATCTTCAGAAAAAGCATAAACTCCAACACATTTTGTTATTTTTCAATTTTCGGTTAATATACAAGGTGAACCCATATCCAAGGATAACTGAATAAAGCCTTCAGCTCTCACCTTAAATTTGCAATTCAAGTTCTTGAATTATCTTCAAAGATTTAGAAGTTACTTAGAATTTACCGGGTTTTCCAACAAGAGGTGTTATTTTGAATCACCCGGTATTTCGACAGCTGTCACTTTTGAAGCTTTTATTCTTTGACATTTGACAAGTAGAAACTACGCCATTACTAACCAGTAAGGAAAGGCTAAAGTCGGGCGGTGCCGACTATATAATACCCTACACCACTCTCGTAATATTGAATAACTCTGATATATAAATTTTGTAATTCATGTATAAATTGTTTACATAAATTTACTTTTGGGACATTTTATACTTAAATAATACCCTGTACCACAGTGTGGTGTAGGGTATAAAAACGATTGGATCTAAAGAGCCAAATCGGACGAAACATATATATGGGAGCTTTAGCTAAATCTTAACCGATTTTCTTCAAATTCGGTAGTGTTGGTTCATGGATCAAGAAACTCTACCATTCTAAATTTAAAAACGATTGGATGTAAAATACAGCTTCTACAGGACTAAAGAGCAAAATCGGACGAAACATATATATGGGAGCTATAGATAAATCTCAAACGATTTTCTTCAAATTCGGTAGTGTTGGTTCATGGATCAATAAACTATACCATTCTAAATTTCAAAAGGATTGGATGTAAAATACAGCTTCTATAGAACTAAAGGGCCAAATCGGACGAAACATATATATGGGAGCTATAGCTAAATCTTAACCGATTTTCTTCAAATTCGGTAGTGTTGGTTCATGGATCAAGAAACTCTACCATTCTAAATTTCAAAGTGATTGGATGTAAAATACAGCTTCTTCAGGACTAAAGAGCAAAATCGGACGAAACATATATATGGGAGCTATAGATAAATCTTAACCGATTTTCTTCAAATTCAGCATTGTTGGTTCATGGATCACGAAACTCTACCATTCTAAATTTCAAAACGATTGGATGTAAAATATAGCTTCTATAGGACTAAAGAGCAAAATCGGACGAAACATATATATGGGAGCTATAGATAAATCTTAAACGATTTTCTTCAAATTCAGCATTGTTGGTTCATGGATCACGAAACTCTACCATTCTAAATTTCAAAACGATTGGATGTAAAATATAGCTTCTATAGGACTAAAGAGCCAAATCGGACGAAACATATATATGGGAGCTATAGCTAAATCTTAACCGATTTTCTACAAATTCGGCAATGTTGGTTCATGTATCAAGAAACTCTTCCATTCTAAATTTCAAAACGATTGGATGTAAAATACAGCTTCTATAGGACTAAAGGGCCAAATCGGACGAAAGATATATATGGGAGCTATATCTAAATCTGAACCGATTTCAACCAAATTCAATAGCGATCTTAACAGCTGCGAAATACTCTAAACTGCAAAATTTCAGAACGATCGGAGTGAAATTGCGACCTGTAGTCGACGAACAACTTTACATCCACAGACGGACGGACGGACATGCTTAAATCGACTCAGCTAGTGATTCTGAGTCGATCGGTATACTTTAAGGTGGGTCTAGCTATACCCTGCACCACCGTGTGGTGCAGGGTATAAAAATGGAACGATACACGATTCAGCAACGCATTGAAATTATTAAAATTCGAAAATCATCTTGACTGATGAGGCCCCTTTCCACCTCGGTGGCTACGTCAACAAGCAAAATTGTCGCATCTGGGGCTCGGCAAACCCAAGAGTTATTGTTGAGAAGCCTCCCCATCCTCAACGTGTGACTGTTTGGTGCGGTTTATGGTCCGGCGGGGTCATTGGACCTTCCTTTTTCGAAAATGAGGTTGGATCAACAGTTACGGTGAATGGATTGCGCTATCGAGAGATGATTAATGATTTTTTATGGTCGGAGTTGGATGGTATTGATCTGGACAACATTTACTTTCAACAAGACGGCGCTACGTGCCACACAAGCAACGAAACCATTGCTCCGTTACGGGAAAATTTTCCGGACCGTGTTATCTCTCGAAGAGGTGATCACAATTGGCCACCGAGGTATTGTGATTTAACACCTTAAGTGTCAAAAGCTGTAAATTTAAATTTTACATCTGCCATGACAATATTTGGCATGTTTTTCTTCTCTACAAACGGAGTAATTAAAACGTACCTTTAAAAAAAAAGTAATCCCATAGGCGGAAAGAGAACGACAACGCTAAAGAAAACAAGCTGTAAATGTTTAACTTTTTTATTGATTTCTTTCGCCGTAATTTTTAATGACGAAAATAAAAAAAAAAGTTGGAAACTACAGTCAACCGTTTAATGTTGACAGGTTGAACGTTGTGAAGGCGTTTTTTCTTTTCGTTGTCATATCCTTTTTCTCCTGAGAATAAAAAATCGTTTGTCTTCAATTTTTTTGTTTCTTCTTCTTCTTTGTCACAATAATTAAGACGGCAGTAAAGTCTGTAATTATTATTTAACAATTTGAGTTTGTTTATCTTTAATGAACATCCGAAAGTGTTAATTTTTATTAGGTTCGTGATGAGGATGTTGATGATAATAATAATTGCTATGGGAAACCAATAAATTAATACATCAAGGAAAGGAAGATAGAAAAAAGAATTGAAGAAAAAAAAATGACTTGAATTTAAAAAGGAAATTTCTTTTATATTAGCAAAATCAAAAATTTTATATAAACTGAAGCTAAATAACTGGAAAAGGATTTGAAAGGGAAGTCCCGCTTTCACTTTTCCATTTGCAGCATACATTTTGACATTATTTTTATTTTAGTTTACTCCGTAATTAATTAGAAACTTTAGAAGTTATAAGAATTTTACTGGTGAGAGAGAATTAATTCTTCAATTTATCAGTGTTTACTCTGGCAGCAAAAAATATATTTTTATCATATTTCATAAAGATCGGATGTAAAACACAGTTTTACCATATCTCAAGTAAAAATCCTAACCTATATATGTCAGTATTATTTCCTGGACCACGAAACGTCTCTCTGTCTAATTTCGTAGTGATATAAATAAAAAAAAAACAATTTCCATAAAAGTTGCCATTTTATAGATAATGCAATCCCAAGAATTCAGTAAAACTCGAATGAAAAACAATCTGAACGTCTCCCTTTCTAACTGTAAAAAGTGTTAGTTGCGAAACCCTTGATGTCTTCTTTGGTTTGCAATCTGAAATGTCAATCTATCATACTTGGTTCAAAAGTTATTGAAAATGTCTGTGAGGCTCCTCAAATTAATATCACTCATACGCAATAGTGTACCACCAAGAAAATATCGTTTTTGAGATGAATTCTTAAAGATATTAGACTATTTTATCACAGCATACGAGTATGTATAATTAAATAAAAAATGCATATATACTATTTTTGTATTAATATCAATCATACGTCGGGGGTATAGGCTTGACAAAATCCTCATAAATTAATTCTAGTCGAGTAAGCATAAAATAACTTTAATCTAATTAAATCTCTATATTATTTTCTTAATTCTTACGAATTAATAGCAATCAAACGTCACATGGAATTACCAAAACTTACTATCTGCAACCTTTCTATTTGCTTTTCCCAGGTGACCTTTCTTTTTCATTTTAAATAAGATCATGACTTTAAGGAAAATTTAATTTAATATTGCAGACATTACAATGACAAGCACTTCTTAGTTTTTATCTTATTGCGGACCGTTTTGTCAGACGTTTGTCCATTTAATGCAATATTTTATGCCTTAGTTAAATATGTAATTTTTTTAAAAACTTTATAATTAGTTTGAACAATGTTTAGCTCATTTTGCTTTGCTCCACTCATTCGCAATACAAAGCCTTTGGCTTAATCCGAATAAGTCTAAACCAAAAACAAAAAAAAACAGAATGCAAAATATGTAAAACCTAAAAACTTATTAAGGACATTGACAACATTTTGTATGAAGAAAATGTTCAGCAATTCCTGGTCGCTGTCTTTAATACTAGCATTATTTGCTGTCCTGTATTTTAGCTTTTGAAAATTTATGCAAAAAAACTGTTTATTATTTCTGGGTTTCTTCTGTCCTTCGCTGATTTTTCTTTGTACCATTTTTCATAATTCCAAACTTTGCGCCTGATTTCCCTGCTTAACACAGTCTAAAACAGAAAAAAAATCTTTGAGAGTTTCCTTGTTTGGTTTGGCTTTCCCACTGACGTCTTTAAGTGAAATTCTTTTGCGTTTCGTGGCATTATATGTTTTTTTAATCAGCCTCGATATTACAAAACAAAAAGGCCGAAAATGCCACAAAAGAAGGGACAAAACAACAGTTTTCTATTAATATGAAAATCAGTTCCTCCTTTTTTACCGTCACCACTAAAGCCACAATGGCCCACAAAAAAACGAATATTAATGCAAGATTATGACCCACGAAACAAGAGCTGAAAAGTTTGATCCAAAGCAACAAAGCCTGAAATATATACACAAAAAGAAGAACCCGAAATACATAATGACACACACAAAAAAACTAATCAAAAGTTTATAATGATACCCAAAGCCAAAGTCTGCACACAAAACCACCAATTTTGCTTTAGGAGTGGGAAAACTGAATGAAAAGTTCATTCATTATAAGCGAATTGTGGTGTCCGGAATGGATCAGAAGAAAACAAAATTGCAGGAGATGTTGTTTTTCCCTAATGAAGTGCTGCGGTTAGACTAATTTCAAGCCTTCCAAAATTCGGAAAGGAAATAAATAGAAAGTTTAACCCAAAAAAAGTGTTGCATTTGGTTAATAATTTCCTCAAAATGAAAAGAAAAAAGCGCTGCGGATATACAACATTTTATAAAATTCAGTGGGGAAACGAAATTACAATTATTAGGTTCACTCTAATCAGTTGAAAAGATTTACGGACCTAAGCATAGGCTACATTATCCCCATAAAGTACCAGCCTAAAAGCATGCAATACTTTTTAGTATTTCCTTTAATTCTAAGCATTTCCTAAATATTATTTTCAAACCTGTAGCTCAAATTTTTAATTATTATATTAAATAAATTAAATCGGCATTTACTTCATGGAGAGAAGTCTTACACAGCGTTTTTTTTTCATATTTATCCTTTTGGGCATCCTAATGTTCTAATGTTATCTACTATGTAGCTTAAGGACCTCTGATTAAGAATCTTCCTTGAAATCAAACAAAATTTCCACAGACTCCCAAGTTATAAGCTCAGCAAGACATTTAACTGCAAATTAATGTCAGTCATACGCCACGAGGTCCATTTTTCGAAAAATTATTATTTTTAAGAAATGTCTGCTACTATGGCAACAACATATATTGCAATAATAAGCGTCTATGCAGCAGCCTTACAGGCTGAAGCTATCCGACTTTTAAATCATGCTTGAATATTAATCATACGTCAGGGAATTCCATTTTAAAGCAATGTTTTTCTTAAACTATTAATATTTAGCCAATTAGGCTTTAATGGGATTTTTCTAGCTTACTTTGCTCACTTCATTTCGTCACGCCCTTGAATGCATTCTCCTCTTTTAAGGTCCTTCCATCCTCGCCTATTGTTTCGCTGTTTAATATCATTACAGCTCAGACGAAAATGCCCTATGATAAGACTTTTAATGTTCTTTCCATGATCATTTACTTTTGCTTTATTTCTGAATCATGTCATTCTCCTCCACATACAATTTTTTTATTCGAGAAGGCATCCAAAAAGTCATATTGGTTTGATTTTATTTCATAATTAATTAATATAATATTTTTTCATACGATTGTATTGCCCGTTTTTGTTGTTCTCCGAATAAAAGAACGATTATACAGGTGTTCATGTTCGTTTGTATTGATTAAATGTATAATTTCCATGCATTTTAATTACAGAGCAGAGCAGAACTGACTTGACCAGACATTAGATAAAAAAGAAGTGAAAGGTAGAGGACCGTTTTTTAAATCAAATTTATTGCTAAATCCCTACAAGTAGTATTTTGGGTTTGGGAGAGAGGTTTGCAAGCAAAAATATAAAGTCGTCTCCTATAGACGACATTTTTCAGTCGTCTACTATAGAAGACTTTTTTCAGTCGTCTACTATAGGCGACTTTTCTCAGTCGTCTACTATAGACGACTTTATAGTCATTGTTTTGTCGTTGATGAATTTTCCAACAGAAAATTTTTTCACTTTTCCTATAGAAAAGTTCATCCTGGATAACTTTTCCTATAGAAAAGTTCATCCTAGTCGACGTTGCCTATATAAAATTTCATCCTGGATGACTTTTCCTATAGAAAAAATTCTACCTGGAAGACTTTTCTTATAGAAAAGTTCATCGTTGATGACTTTTCTTATAGAAAAGTTCATCGTTGATGACTTTTCTTATAGAAAAGTTCATCGTTGATGACTTTTCTTATAGAAAAGTTCATCGTTGATGACTTTTCTTATAGAAAAGTTCATCGTTGATGACTTTTCTTATAGAAAAGTTCATCGTTGATGACTTTTCTTATAGAAAAGTTCATCGTTGATGACTTTTCTTATAGAAAAGTTCATCGTTGATGACTTTTCTTATAGAAAAGTTCATCGTTGATGACTTTTCTTATAAAAAAGTTCATCGTTGATGACTTTTCTTATAAAAAAGTTCATCGTTGATGACTTTTCTTATAGAAAAGTTCATCGTTGATGACTTTTCTTATAGAAAAGTTCATCGTTGATGACTTTTCTTATAGAAAAGTTCATCGTTGATGACTTTTCTTATAGAAAAGTTCATCGTTGATGACTTTTCTGATTGAAAAGTTCATCGTTGATGACTTCTCTTATAGAAAAGTTCATCGTTGATGACTTTTCTTATAGAAAAGTTCATCGTTGATGACTTTTCTTATAGAAAAGTTCATCGTTGATGACTTTTCTTATAGAAAAGTTCATCGTTGATGACTTTTCTTATAGAAAAGTTCATCGTTGATGACTTTTCTTATAGAAAAGTTCATCGTTGATGACTTTTCTTATAGAAAAGTTCATCGTTGATGACTTTTCTTATAGAAAAGTTCATCGTTGATGACTTTTCTGATAGAAAAGTTCATCGTTGATGACTTTTCTTATAGAAAAGTTCATCGTTGATGACTTTTCTTATAGAAAAGTTCATCGTTGATGACTTTTCTTATAGAAAAGTTCATCGTTGATGACTTTTCTTATAGAAAAGTTCATCGTTGATGACTTTTCTTATAGAAAAGTTCATCGTTGATGACTTTTCTTATAGAAAAGTTCATCGTTGATGACTTTTCTTATAGAAAAGTTCATCGTTGATGACTTTTCTTATAGAAAATTTCATCGTTGATGACTTTTCTTATAGAAAAGTTCATCGTTGATGACTTTTCTTATAGAAAAGTTCATCGTTGATGACTTTTCTTATAGAAAAGTTCATCGTTGATGACTTTTCTTATAGAAAAGTTCATCGTTGATGACTTTTCTTATAGAAAAGTTCATCGTTGATGACTTTTCTTATAGAAAAGTTCATCGTTGATGACTTTTCTTATAGAAAAGTTCATCGTTGATGACTTTTCTTATAGAAAAGTTAATCGTTGATAACTTTTCTTATAGAAAAGTTCATCGTAGATGACTTTTCTTATAGAAAAGTTCATCCTGGATGACTTTTCCCATAGAAAAGTTCATCCTGGATGACTTTTCCCATAGAAAAGTTCATCCTGGATGACTTTTCCCATAGAAAAGTTCATCCTGGATGACTTTTCCTATAGAAAAGTTCATCCTGGATGACTTTTCCTATAGAAAAGTTCATCCTGGATGACTTTTCCTATAGAAAAGTTTATCCTGGATGACTTTTCCTATAGAAAAGTTCATCCTGGATGACTTTTCCTATAGAAAAGTTCATCCTGGATGACTTTTCCTATAGAAAAGTTCATCCTGGATGATTTTTCCTATAGAAAAGTTCATCCTGGATGACTTTTCCTATAGAAAAGTTCATCCTGGATGACTTTTTGGTCGTCTTTTAAAGAAGGTCACTTTTTAGTCGTCTTCTATCTATAAACGACATCATTCATATATTATTTCGGTTACAAATTAATAGAAAATTATAAATTAAGTTTAGATAAATTTTAAAATTTATAATCCAAGACCATTAAATTCCTCTATGTACTGTCACTTGATGGCCTCCTATACAGCCCTTCCATGAGCTCTACCATTTTAAAAAGCTTTCAAAAACCATCAACATTGGACTGTTTGAAGAGGCAACACGGCGCGGTAGTAATTTGACCATGTTGCACATACCAATAACCAGTATTAATCCAGAGTATTCGACAGTGGTAGTAGCAAATATAACATCATTATCAATGTAAAGTATAAAGGCAAACAATAGTGTTTGCTATATAATTATGCAGCAAAGTATGTAATTATACGAAATATAACAAAAAAGCAAAAGGAGTCAATGAAATAAATTTGAATTTTTATACAAAAAAAAGAATTTTAAACCTCTTCATAAATGAAATTCTTAGTTGATACACTCCCATAATTATAATCAAATAAAATGTCAATAAAATTTTTCTTATTTTTGTAACTTATAACCCTTTGCTTTTTAGCTATGGCCATACACACTAACACGTAATACAATGAATGCGCGAAGTTGAATGAAAATGAAAGAATGAATGCATCAATGGTTGGTAGGGCCACTGTTCCAGTGGCCATTCATTGCATACTCTCCGATACTTGTGGTGCTCCTGACTGGTATTTGGTGTTGCTGTGGTAATGATGATAGTGTTCTTCTGCACCATGACAATGATGATGATGTCGATGTCGACGATGATGATGATGAGGTTTTGTCCGGAGTCTGTTGTAAAACGTTCAACTGCATCATTTTGTTGCAAAATGTCCGGAAATGAGTGAAGAAGGACTGGGCAACATATTATTAATGTCTGTAATCTTTGTTTTTGCTGTAGCATTTGTAATGTGGTCCGGAGAACATGTGTCAGATTTTTCATCGTTGGGGTTACCAGGTTACAAGAATAGAGAGGAAAAAATTTTCAACAATTATCTTACCTATAAGAAAAGACATCAATGAAGAACTTTTCTATAAGAATGTTCAGCAACAATGACTTTTCTATAAGAAAAGTGAACAACAAACTTGTCTATAAGAAAAGTCATCCAGGATGAACTTTTCTATAGTCATCCAGGATGAACTTTTCTATAAGAAAAGTCATCCAGGATGAACTTTTCTATAAGAAAAGTCATCCAGGATGAACTTTTCTATAAGAAAAGTGATCCAGGATGAACTTTTCTATAAGAAAAGTGATCCAGGATGAACTTTTCTAGAAGAACTTTCTTATAGAAAATTGACTCTTTGGCATAAATGTTTTTTTATTTTTTGGTTTTAAACAATCTGGTCATCTTTTTCTTCTTCTGATTTCCCTTCCAATTCTATCTTAATGCAGATTTCATGATTTTAATTGAAACATATTTAAAAGTATTAATTTCAACCCAGGATCCAACCAGCCATCATCCAACTTCTTCCTGTCTTTCCACAAAAGATATACAATCCGACAGGCGCAAGGACGGACAGACAAACATATAGAGAGCAATTTATGTCATTCATACGTTTGATTTCCGGAGTATTTTTCGGTGAACATCCCTTCCGTAATATATGGCCACACAAGTGGACAACAGAAGTAGCCGAGTCGAAGACCGAATCTGAGCCCATTGGAGAGCTCATGTGGAAACTGTTCATGTCCGTGAGATTTAAATGAGAAAATGATACAATCGTTGTAAAGTCATGTAATTTTTCATGATTCCCCAGAATAAAAGTTGGCGGTGAAAAAGACATGGCCACGATGTCAGAATAATAAAAAAAATTAAAATGCAGATAAAAAATATTGCGAAATTTCTGCTTGACAATTTATTTGTAATGAAGTGACCTGCACCTGATTGTGTGACTGGGCTGCTCGACAAACGCTTCCCCCCGAAAGAGGTTTTATGAGAAAATAATGAAGAAAATTATTGGGTCAGATAAATTGTATTTCTTATTGCAGTTTTCACATTTTCTGTATTGAAACTGTAGTCATTAAAATTCGTAGGACTCAGGAGGTCGACTGCAATTAAGCGGAGCTAAAGTATTAAGTGAAGTAAAACGTACAACGGTTACTTACATATAAATAGGGTGAAAATACCTATCAAGCACTTTGTTAAACATACAATGCAATTAAAAGTGTGCCTTCCTTCCTTATATATATATATATATATTTATCCCAACCGATTTTTAAAGGATATTATTTTCATTAATGTTTTTTGTTTTATTCGACCTTTTTCATTATTAAATTTTTCCTTTAATTATTTCAAGCTCGAAAAGTTCATCGTTGATGACTTTTCTTATAGAAAAGTTCATCGATTATGACCTTTCTTACAGAAAAGTTCATCGTTGATAACCTCTCTTATAGAAAAGTTCATCGTTGATGACTTTTCATATAGAAAAGTTCATCGTTGATGACTTTTCTTATAGAAAACTTCATCGTTGATGTCTTTTCTTATAGAAAACTTCATCGTTGATGACTTTTCTTATAGAAAAGTTCATCGTTGATGACATTTCTTATAGAAAAATTCATCGTTGATGACTTTTCGAATAGAAAAGTTCATCGTTGATGACTTTTCTTATAGAAAAGTTCATCGTTGATGACTTTTCTTATAGAAAAGTTCATCGTTGATGACTTTTCCTCTAGAAAAGTTATCGTTGATGACTTTTCTTATAGAAAAGTTCATCGTTGATGACTTTTCTATAAGAAAAGTTCTTCATTGATGACTTTTCTATAAGAAAAGTTCTTCGTTGATGACTTTTCTATAAGAAAAGTTCTTCGTTGATGACGTTTTTATAAGAAAAGTTCATCGTTGATGACTTTTCTATAAGAAAATTTCATCGTTGATGAATTTTCTATAATAAAAGTTCATCGTTGATGACTTTTCTATAATAAAAGTTCATCGTTGATGACTTTGCTATAAGAAAAGTTCATCGTTGATGACTTTTCTATAATAAAAGTTCATCGTTGATAACTTTTTTAGTGTCATTGCAGCTCATAATTATCTAAACAAATAAACAAAAGCCACACACACACACGTACTCTCCCGGATCCTAAAACTTAAAAGCTTTAACAATCTAAGTTGTTAATTACGCTCTGAATTGGATTTGAAAATCCACTTTGAATGTGGCCAAAATAGCGCAAATGCCCTCTCGTCGTTTGAGAAAGGCGTTGTAGCGTTGCATTTTAGCACTCGGGTGTGAAAAATTCATGTTTGAACATGTTCGCATGCATATATTTAGTTGTTTGTTCGTATGTTTGTGTGTTTTTACTAATTTACATTTATTAATTGGATATTTTTCGCATTTTTCAATGAATTCATTATAGAGGGGTAATATTTAGTCGACAAAAAGGCAAACAACTTTCGCTGAAGCACAACAGATGCCAACACAACAGATTAGCTGTGAAAAAGTACATAAGTATGTATGTTATGTGGCCCTTGATGAGATTAATAGCCTCCGGTTGTATTGTTGTTGTTGTTGTTTTTTATGTTGTTTTATGGATAATTATGAAAATTACTATTAAAGTAGGGCAGGTATTTTTCGGGGAAATTTCGGGGGCAACTATAAAGTTATTATTATTTGAACAATAATAACAAAATTTAGGGTTCATTAAGAGTTATTCTAATACATTTTTGCATGAACCATGACAACTTAATATAGTACATATGAATAATCTAGCTCTAATTATAGTTTTTAAAGGTATAATTTCCACCGGAAACGGATACACTCTCGTATGATGTGATGCCTTCACATTTTATACACACTTAGAAAGTTGAAAATACAGTATGACAGTTTAAAAGCATATATAAATTATACCTCATATGACCTCCACAAAAACAAATAATAAATAATTTGTCATGGAACCAAAATCTGATACCATTATTAGAACTGATGACACTGGCAAAGTTATACAGATAAAATATTGAAGTAGTTACAAGTGAAAGTTTAAAAAAGTTAAAAAAAATGTTCAGTTAATCTTGTGATGCTTAACTAAGATTATACCGGGGCTACATCTAAATCCGAAGCGATTTTTTGGCAATGTTCTTTCTAGGTTCAAAAAACTGTAATTTCTAATTTCTAAATTTCATAACGATCTGTTCAAAAATACCGATTATATTGCCTTAGATGCAAAATAGGGATATAGTAATATATAATGTGTGGGCCATTTAAAACATTAAATTTGAACTACCGATTACTTTGACTTCTGATTTGAGCCCTTTGGATTATTTTCTGTGGGGAGCCATTAAGGATAAATGTTACGCAAAGCATCCAGAGACAATAGGGGCATAGAAACATGAAATCGAAGTTGCCATTGAAGAGATTCAACCCGAAACAATGAAAAATGTACTGAAAAATTGGGTTGATCGGATGAGGTACTGCCGAGCCAGTCGTGGTAGTCATATGAGTTATATTGTGTTCCATTATTAAATGACAAAGTTCAACATTTCCAATAAAACCAGAAATTTGAAAAAAAAAATTATCAGTACTTTTGTTATAGCCGATTCAAATTGAAAATGTTAAATGGCCCACCCTTTACAGGTGCTGTGTATAAAGCAGAGCCGATATTCTTAAAATTTGCCAAGTAACGTTCTTGGTTCTGATCAATTTTATAAAGTTCTGTTCAAAAATGCGGATTTTGTAGTCCTTATATGCATATCATATCTAAAACTGAACCGCTATATATAAATCTAAACCGATTTGCATGAAATAATTTTTTTAAACTTTCAAATTTAAGAAGAAAAATTCCAAAACAAAATTATTCAATAAACTGCTTAAAAAATTTTAATTTTGCAGTAGTGGACGTAATTTCCAAATATATTTTTTTATTTGACGAGTCTATTTAAATTTACTTTACATTTCTGGGAATTGAACAACGAAATTTGTGTCCTTTTATCTTACGAAATACTTAAAATATAATTTAAAAAAAAATTAAATTTTGAAATATTCGATTTAATTCATTTTTTATTTCTAATTATTTAAATAATTTTGTTTTAATTTGTATTCGGCGATTATGATTAAATTTATGTTTCATTTGCTTTTATAGCCGTTTATATTCTATCTTTTATTATTAAATTTTAAAATTCAAAAATAAAAATTCCAAAAAAAAAATAAAAAATAATTTTGAATATTTCACTAAATCGTAACTTTTACATAATTTTTTTTATTTGACGGTTCTAAAATTAAATAAAATTTTTTAAATTTTTGTTACATTTTTATTTTGTAACGAAATGTAGCAAACATTTTAATAGAACCGTTAAATTAAAATATATTTAAAATTTACGATTTAGTCAAATATTCCATAAAAAATATTAATTTGTTTAAAATTTTTGTATTTTTCTTTTTAAATGTTAAAACTTTAAAATATAAGAAAATTAGATGGAACGAAACAACGAAATTTGTGTCATTTTATTATGTCAAATAATTTAAAAAACATCCATTTAGAGAGAGAAAAAAACTCACAAAGAAATTATTCAATAAATGTTTAAAATAAATTTTAGATTTTGCAATATTCGACTTAATTCATCTTTGAAAAATTTATTTTATTTTTATTCGACGATTCTGTTTCAATTTTCTTTTAAAGACGGTTTTAAGCCCATTTTTATTTTTTTATGTTTTAAAAATTAAAAAGAAAAAAGAAAAATACCAAAAAAAATTTCAGAATAATATAAATTTTTGAATATTTAACCAAATCGTAATTGTTAAATAAATATTTTTATATGACGATTCTTTTTAAATGTATGTTACATTTCTGGAATGGATCAACGAAAGATGTGTCATTTTATTTGATGAAATACTCTAAAAATATTAAGGAAACATACAATTTTGATAGAAAAAAGTTCCACCAAAAAAATTTTAATTTTGGAATACTCGATTTAATTTTTTTTATCTCGTTGAAATTCTGTGTCAGGTTTTTCCAACAAGAGGTGTTATTTTGAATCACCCGGTATTTCGGTAGCTGTCCCTTTTGACGCTTTTATTCTGTGACAATTGACAAGTAGAAACAACGCCATTACCAAAAAATGGAACGATGCACGATTCATTCATTATAAAAATTCGAAAAATCGAAAATCATCGAAAATCATCGAAAAATCATCTTGACTGATGAGGCCCCTTTCCACCTCTGTGGCTACGTCAACAAGCAACATTGTCGCATCTGGGGCTAGGAAAACCCAGGAGTTATTGTTGAGAAGCCTCTCCATCCTCAACGTGTGACTGTTTGGTGCGGTTTATGGACCGGCGGGGTCATGGGACCTTAGTTTTTCGAAAATGAGGTTGGATCAACAGTTACGGTGAATGGATTGCGCTATCGAGAGATGATTAATGATTTTTTATGGTCGGAGTTGGATGGTATTGATCTGAACAACGTTTAATTTCAACAAGACGGCGGTACGTGCCACACAAGAAACGAAACCATTGCTCTGTTACGGGAGAAGTTTCCGGACCGTGTAATCTCTCGAAGAGGTGGTGATCACAATTGGCCACCGAGATCTTGTGATTTGTAGACCTTATCTTCTGAAAGATAAGATCTGCGCCTGCAGCCCAGCGCGGATTCAAGACCTCAAAGATAGAATTCGTAAGGCTATCGAGGACATATGGCAGCCACTTTGCGATTTGGTTATGGTAAATTTCATGAAAAGGTTATGGTCCTGTAAGCGTGGTCGTGGTGGCCGTTTGGCTGATGTTGTTTTTCATTATTAACGGCATACCTTTCGCTTTATTATGAAATAAACATCCGATCATTTATCTCAAAAAATGGAATTTTTCTTTGAATACCAAAATAACACCTCTTGTTGGAAACCCCTTTATTATCCAATAGCACTAAACTTGGCGCAAGCTTCATCTCGATCAGAAGACATCAGGTTTAAAAATTCACTCACTTGACATGAAATCTCCCTTATATTGATTTATGAATTGTGAGAAAATACTTTTTGGAAATTTTACAAAAATTCCCCTAGCGAAATTTTGAAAAAAAAATGTAAGCATTAAAATGTAAGCATATTTTGTAGAAAAATATTCTTTATTCTGAAATTAAAAAAAAAAATAAGTAAAAAAAATAATTTTTATACAAAAATATTTAAAAAAAAAAAAATAAGTAAAAAAATAATTTCTATAGAAAAATATTTTTTATAATCTAAAAAAAATAGGGCTAATGAAATTTTTAAAAATTTTAATAAAATTTTTTTTATTGAAAATTATTTTTTTTTAATTTAGATCTTTTGTAAATAACCTAATTAGTACTAAAAATATTATATTAAAAATTCTGACCTTATATTTTGGGGCCTATTTTCAGGACCTGTAATTTCGATCATAAAGACAGTGGAAGTACCTCATGTATGTAATGTTTCCAAATGGTTTAGATTTTTTTTAATTCCCCCACTGTGCGAAGTGTGAAATAAACCTAATTATTACTAAAAGTATTATATTAAAAATTCTGACCCTTATATTTTGGGGCCTATTTTCAGGGCCTGTAATTTCGTTCATATAGACAGTGGAAGTACCTCATGTATGTAATGTTTCCAAACCATTTGGAGATGATGATTTTAGATTTTTTTAATTCCCCCCCCTGTGCGAAGTGTGAATTAAATTATTAAAAAACTAAATTTTTAAAAATTCCCCTCCTCTATGAAATAGACCCATGTTGCTATGTTAATTGGCTAACTGATGGATCGGATTATTCATTGTCGGCCTTCTCGTTATCATTTAATAGACACACCAATGGACGTACGTACGGATGGATGGACGGACGGACCAGTTTAATTGTAATGCCTCTTTATCGTGTATTCATTTAATTACTGTAGTTCAGTATATATGCAAATCAAAAAAAAAAAGTCTTATCTCTTCTTCATCTCTCTGGAGTGGAGTGTCTGCTGGGTTTTTGTATTTCAAAGCCTAAAGGCATTATCCAATGTGTCGTATTATTAACCCATAACATGGGTTCGACATGATGAGGGACGATTATAAGGGCAGCAATAAAAAACCCCATCGAAATATTTTCAAAAAAAAAAAAAGAAATCCAATTTACAAAAGCTATCAAATTGAACTGCAATACAATAAAGTTAAATAGAAACAAAAGAGCGGAACCAAATATACACAAAATAAAATATTAATAATAAAAAAAATTGGTTAGAAACATTTTAACAATAACCTGTCATATCTACATATAAAAATCTATCAAATAAGACAAAATTCAAAAACACATTTCAAATCTAAATTGGCACTCGATAGGGGGTCTGTCTTACGGCACGCAAAGTGTAGCAAATCAAGAAATGGGAAAAAATGTAAAGTGTCAGTCAGTCAAACCATCAAAACGACGCCCCAATAATCAATGAACATTTGTATAAATGGAGAGACGAAAAACGCCGAAAGACAGACGGACACATGGGGTAGATGGATGGACGGACAGACAGACAGATATACGTATTAAGTAGATGAAAGGGCGGACAGACAGACAGACAGACAGACGAACATTTTGAGTAGACGGACGGGCAAAAAGACAGATACTCGTATGTATATTGGGTAGACGGACGGACAGACACACACAACAAAATGCTTAAATAGCTAAATAGCGTTAAAGTTAACACCATTTATCAAATCAAGCGTATAATACGTTCAACTGTCAATGGCAAACAAAAAAAAAAGAAAAAATATAGGGGGAAAAATAAAGGGTCCGCCATCTAACGTTTTTTTTAACTAGTGCTTATTTCGTGAATGGTAACACTTAGCTCATGTCTTATTTAACAGATAATTAGTTTTATCCTTCCGCAGAACGAATATGTGTATATTTCGAATATTGCGACATTACTTTGAAAATCATGGTAATGTTGCAGAATGTGTGCGAAAATTGCGTACGGATTTTGGAAGAAGAGAAGCACCGTCAGCTCCGTATGTTCGTTATCTTGTGAAAAAAGTGAGAGAAACTGGCATCCTCATCGATAAACCAAAGCGTGAAAAGCCAAAAACAGTGCGTACACCCGAGAATATTGCTGCTGTGGCAGAAAGTGTGCGTGAAGCGCCATCAACATCAATTCACCGTCAATTCACGTTCTCAACAAAAGAACATTTCGGAGACATCATTGATACGAATTTTGCATAAAGACCTTGGTATGACGCCATACAAAGTGCAATTGGTTCAGGAGTTGAAGCCATCCAATGCGATTTCAGTATTTTTATTTTTTTTTTCAAGAAAAAAAATTATTTGGCGGACCCGTTACAAATTAGTATTAAGTATGTGAATTGGAATGCATGGCTGTTAGAAATGTATCCGTATTAGAAAAAAACATTTTGTTTTAGATGCAATATGCAGAAATAAACTGACAAGTGTTATGTCTATCGACAAAAACTATGCTCTCACATTAAAGCACATAACAACCACAACTTGAATTAATATTTCAATAAATGGTCTAAAGCCAGGGGAATATCCTAGTTTAAAAAAAATGGTCACCAAACATTTGCAGACTGATGAAACAGTCTGCCGTGATGGATCAGACTTCAGAAGACAATTAAAGCAGATGTTTAATTTTACATTTAACAAGTAAGAAAGTTTAGTCGGGTAAACCGACTTATGAATCCCCTCACCTTGAGCCCCAAAGAAATATTAGTAAATTTATTAATTTTTTTGTTTTAATAAAAATGAATATCAATTTGAATTGCATTTAATAACTTTATAGTATGTACTGGTATTTAAGTTATAATTTGTTAACTTTTGGTGTAAAATGGTCCATTTGTGTGTGGGATACCAAAAGGGGCGTGCCAATAACGACCACTTTTCTCAAGACTATAGGTACTACAAAAGCAATGCACTGTACGAAATTTCAAGTATTTGTATGTACTGGTATTAAACTTATAAGCTGGTAACATTTGGTACAAAATGGTCCATATGTTTGGGAGGTACTAAAAGGAACGTGGCAATAATGCCCATTTTTTACTGTATTGTAGGTACTATTAAACCATTACACTGAACAAAATTTCAGGGCTTTGTATGTACTGGTAATAAAGTAATAAGGTATTAACTTGTGTGGGAGGTACCAAAAGGGTATAGTGTATAAAACAAGTACAGTGTACAAAATTTCAAGTCTTTGTATGAACTGGTATTCAAGTTATAAGCTGATAACTTTTGGTTCAAAATTGTCCATTTGTTTGGGAGGTACCAAAAGGAGCGTGGCAACTTCGCCCATTTTTCTCGAAGTAATAGTGACTAATAAACTAATACTATATGTATAATTTTAAATGATTCAAATAAGTAGTATAGAAGTTATTAAATAACACTATGCAACAAATGAACACTTTTTGAAAAATACACGGACTTGACAGCATAGGTTCGATTCTACTATCAAAGGGTAGTATAACCCTATACTCGGTTTGGCGAAACTGGTGACCAATTATATTTTATGGGCCTCCAAAGTTTCTGAAAATCAGTGGGCCGCTCGAAAAAGGTGTCATCAGCTTTGGTCCAACAACTAATTCAGACTTGGTGATACCGCTTAACTATGTTTGGCAATAATCTAGCTAAGAATATGCTGAACAAAGTTTCTTAAAATTTTTTGCGAAAAAACTAATTTTTCCGGTACGTTTTTTTAAAAAGTGAAGGAAAAAAATAATTTTTTTCACTTTTTCATCATAACTGTCAGGGACTTGTAATTTTTCACTAACAATGATTGGCAAAATTGTAGCTAACGTAAATCTGAACAACTTTTGTGAACATATCAATACAATCTGAACGTGTCTAGGTACCCTAAATAGCTCAAAAAACCACATTGTACCCCAAAAATTTTAGTATTTCACTATTATGTAACAAAAATATTTAAAAAAGGGGGGGGGGAGGGGATGAAATTTTCTACAAAAATGTTGGCCATACAATTTTACTATATGTGTCAGAACAAACCAAAGCTCAAAACTTAACACAAAAACCAAAAAACGGACAAATTCCAGTCAAAAACGCACTTTACTGGTATCGTTATTGCTTCGACCACTAGATCGTATTACTAACATAGCAGTAATTAGATCTTTTTTAGTATTTGTGTTAAATTTTGAGCTTTGGTTTGTTCCGACACTTCTAGTAAAATTTTATGGCCAACATTTTTGTAGAACATTTCATCCCCGCCCTCCCCATTTTAACGTGTGTTTTTTACGATTTGTTTAATTGGGGCCAAAAATAACAGTTATGTGGGGAAGCTAGATGGTTAATATGTTCCACAAAACTATTGGCCTTAATATTTTCTATAAAGTTGCTGAACATACCCTATACCAAAACAAAATATTTTTGTTACATAATAGTGAAATACTAACATTTTTGGGGTACAATGTTGTTTTTTGAGCTATTTAGGGTACCTAGACACGTTCAGATTGTATTGATATGTTCACAAAAGTTGTTCAGATTTACGTTGGCTACAATTTTGCCAATCATTGTTAGTGAAAAATTACAAGTCCCTGACAGTTATGATGAAAAAAGTGAAAAAAATTATTTTTTCCTTCACTTTTTAAAAAAAACGTAACGGAAAAATTTGTTTTTTCGCAAAAAATTTTAAGAAACTTTGTTCAGCATATTCTTAGCTACATTATTGCCAAACATAGTTAAGCGGTATCACCAAGTCTGAATTAGTTGTTGGACAAAAGCTGATGACACCTTTTTCGAGCGGCCCACTGATTTTCAGAAACTTTGGAGGCCCATAAAATATAATTGGTCACCAATTTGGCCAAACCGAGTATAGGGTTATACTACCCTTTGATAGTAAAATCGAACCTCCATGTATTTTCTCACCATGTATTTTTTCACTGTTGCACAGTTGTAATGTACAGGACGAAAAACCTAAAGGGCTTTTCAGATGCAGTTTCTATAAATTCCTATAAAGCATCGCGGAATGAAATTAGAGTTAGAACTGCGGGAGCCTTTCTTTCTGCCAGCCACAGTCGGGGGGGGGGGGGGTGGTTCGTGTCCTGCTCCAAAATTTCACCATGTTCCCATTACTTAAATTACTTTCAGACTCCCTTTTTATTTATGGATCAGAAACTAAATTTAAGGACCAGAAGACTAGCAACACAAATAAAATACCCTACACTAGTCTAATGTTTAATGTTGAACTTTACCTTGGTATCCTTCGCATTCTACATGATGTCTCTCTCTAGTGGTTTCGCGAGAGAGATCGCCTCTATACCCTCACCTACCGAATGTCCTTTTGGCGAATGAAACATTATTTAAGGACCCCTAAGTTTATTACTTTACTTCCTTAGCTTCAAGTAAGAATACACTTAAAATTTGCCTTTACCAATTCATTATTATAAAATATGTTTATTCAATGCATATTCTGATGGTTTCCTATTTAATTAGTTAATTATAAAATATTCTACAATACACTATCGATATAATATATCCATAATTTTTATAGAAAGCAAAAACAGATATAGTTCCACCCTAATATATAGTGGTTTCAATTACAAAAAATTTTGTTTAAATCTCAAAATGAGATACTATTCAGATATACTGAGTAATCAGATACAGATACTGTACACATAGAGAATAGTGATTCAAATTCATTCATACTATTCATGGAAAGTGTATATATATGTATATATGATCACCGACCGATAAGAGATTTTTTTTTGGGTACGAGAAAATTAAGAGAAATAACAGATTGAAATTCGAAATCATTAAGTGAGAAGAAGAACAAGCATCTCCGTAGAGGTTATTACTGAGAGTGATATGGAATTCGAAACTGGATCTCTTATCAGTGGTGAACTCTTAGAATCGGTGCAAGGGGACGGATTTCAGTGATTAATACAGTATACCAGTTTTACTTACAGTATTACCGCAGTATAGTCGCCATGTAGAAGATCTTCGACACAGGTGCTGCTTACTGGAATCTGTGAATGATGGTTAATGAAATTTTGGGAATTCTTCCTCTTGCACTGACGGTATAATTTAGGCTATATGAAAATTTAAAAAATAAAATCTTATACTATTGTTTATGTAAAAAGAAGAGGAAATTCATGAAAGGTAGTTATGAATACTTAGATTAATTTCTTGTTAATTTGCTGGTATGATGTCATCTAATTATGGTATTGAAAACTGTATTGACTTGGTTTTCATCTGCCAGATGGCCTTTGATTTGCTGGGTTAGGTGCAATCAGTCATGTCAACTCTTAATCAAAACTGCATAAGGTTGATTGTATGAAACAGCTCGTGGTCCAACTAATTCCTTTGGACGTGACAAGGACAGCCTGTTGGAGTTTCTGGCCAAGTTGAATAGTCACCATTGGAATATCACTTGGAGGATGATTTGTTAGCTTATTCGTGCTTCAGAAATAATATAAAATCATATGGTCCGCTAGGAAACATGAATTCGATGTCACCAAGATTGTTGCGCAATAGGTAGTGTTGCGTAACTTCCTCTTATACAAATTTTCAAACAGATGATTCGGGCTTGAGTCATGCATTCGACGGTAACGAATTGGTTGTGTAATAGCTAGATTTACACAAAACCACTCTTATTTAAGGTTTGGAATCAGATGGTCCAGGTCGGAATCATGCATTCGACAGCATCCAGTTGTTACTAATAGCTATGTTTACGTAATACCTGGTCACAAATTTTGTCACTTGGGGTTATGAGTTATAACATTTTGGCTGTTCTGCTCTTCTTGTAAAAGATTTCATAATCTCTGGAAAAATGGAATCAGGATTCTAGCACGCCCTGTGGGTGGCTAGATCCCGACAAAGTAATATTTTAATTGGATTTTCCCCAATCTCTTTGGATTTTCGAAGCTGATATTCAATTTGCGAACACAAGACCTAATAATAAAAACCTTTATAATATAATCACTGCACATAAATAATTGCAACTATACCTCAGATTACTTGTATCAACAGCCAAAAAATTAAAGTGTATGATATTGCACAAATTTTATTGGTTTTTACCGATTTATTTGGGGAAGATTTACGTCTTTACTTTTCAAAAGTATCCAGAGAAAGGAAGTTAAAGACATTTTTAATATTCACGTTGACTCGGTTCTTATGATATAAGAATAAAGTAAAAGAAAATATCAAATTCATACAGAACGATATCATCGATAACTTCATTGGCAATAAACCGAAATCTCATTGCAATTAACCGGAATTTCATTGTCCCCTCCATTCTTCAATCGTGAAGCAACCGCTGTAACTTGACAAGTACCCCTGTAACATAAGGTACTCGATAGTCACCGCTACGAAGAGTACACAACGAATAAAAAAAAAAACAAATAATCATATGGATCTCTTCGCAGATGATATGCAAGAGTTTTTGCTTTTTCAAGAGTTACAAAAAAAATAATTATAAACACTCACATTGGAGTACATTTTTGTAAACAAAAATTAACACTACTTCAAATAATGAGTTATTATGATATTCTTGCGGAGATATCAGTTGTGTTGGATACAGAGAATGGTGGGGAGCTGATTGTAATCTTATGCGGTCAGACAAGCACGGGATGCGGTCGCGAGATGCGGGGAATTTGTATCCAGTACATGTTCTAATGTACAGGCAGTCATACGGAAGGCGAGAATTTGAAGTGAGTTGGGGAAGGAACCCCTTGACTATCTTGTATGATCGCATTCATAATGGCCAATATTTTCCGACTTTTTAAATAAAACTAAATCACAGCCGATAGTAATGATTACTAGAAAATTCATCGAACAAATTCCGTAAGTGAATTCTACATCTATCTCTTACATATAAATCGTCTGTATTGTTTCAGATGTTCCTGGTTTAAAGAATATATGTAAATGGAATAATAAACAAAATGTTTACATTGATGCGGTGTTTATGGTTTAGATGGACATCAGATGAATGGACAAGAAGATTATTGATTGGACGGACATACGAATGGACGGAGGGTGCACATTCATATGAAATATGTAATAAGATCTGACTACATGTAAATAGTTGAATGTTAGAAAATAAACGCCAAAACAAAAGCAGTAAGAAGAGCACAAAGTCTGGCGAAGCATTGACTGTAAACTACAGCCTTTATAGCTCTTATATATCTAAACCGATTTATTCTGATAGTTAATACGTTTTTTCCTCTTCCTTTTTTAATTATAAGAATACAAACGGACGGTAGGACGAAAAGGAAAGTCAACTCAGAAAGCTTTTCAATAGGGTCATAGGTTTCCTAGATCCATAAATGGCCATTACACAGTGTAATCAATATTTCACTAAATGTTAACCCTTTGTGTGGGAGGTACTAGAAGGAGTGGACCAATATGACCCATCTTCGAACTTAGCCGGAGATAGAGAAAAATATTACCGCATACCAAATTTAAAGTGAATCGGTTACTCCTTTCGAGAGTTATCGTGCGCACCAGCCAGCAGACAGACAGACAGACGGACGGACGGACATTGCTCATTCGACTTAAAATGACCCAAAACGGATATCCGCCGAACATACTTAGGGTCTTAGGTCACTCCTTCGATGTGTTACACTTTTGGCTCATAGCAAATGATATTGTATACCCTCCTCGCTAAGGTGAGGGGATACAAATTTATAAAATTATTAGCTGACCCCAGCATATGTTGTCCTGCCCATTCTGTTTGGGATGTATTGGTTTGTTATTCACTGATATTTCATTAAAAAATGCATACATTCCGAGTTTCAAGAAAAAGATTACCATAAAAATATACGTATGATTCTAACCCGCCATTTGCAGATTAGAATCATACTTTTTGAAAAATACACGGACTTGACAGTATGGGTTCGTTTCTACTACCAAAGGATATTATAGGGTGATCCATTTCGAGGTTCCCTACTTTTTTAAAGAAAAAAACACAGAAAATTCAAATTGAATGGGGAATGTTTATTATCATTTGAAAGAACATTCTTTGGCATTTATTTTTTGGAAGATTATGTCTATCAAATGTTGGCCGCGACTACGTCTCATCCGTTGAGTCCAATTTTCGATGACTCGTTCGAGCTTTGCTCCAAGGCCTGAATCGAAGCGGCTTTGTCCGCATAAACTTTAGACTTTACATATCCCCACAGGAAAAAGTCTAACGGTGTGATATCACACGATCTTGGTGGCCAATGGACCGGCCCAAAACGTAAAATTATCTGCTCACCGAAGTGTTCTCTCTCCATAAATCCATTGATTGATGCGATTTGTGGGAAGTGGCGCCGTCTTGTTGAAACCAAATGTCGCCGAGATCACGAGCATAAATTCCAGGCATCAAATAGTCGGTTATCATGGCACGATAACGGTCGCCATTGACGGTTACTTTCTCACCGGCATAATTTTTGAAGAAATATGGACCGATGATTCCGGTACGTCGGATCGGGAATCGGTCAATGGCAAAAAGATAGCTCTTAAATATGGTAGAGTGGTAAAGCTCTATAGTATGGCAGGGTTTCTTGAACCATAGACCAACATTGCCGTATTGCCGTAGAAAATCTGTTCAGACTTAGATATAGCTCCCATACATATACAATGTATATTAGACATATTTGTTTTGTCCGATTTTGCCCTTTAACCCTATAGAAGTTGTATTTTACATCCAATTATTTTGAAATTTAGCATGGCAGAGTTTCTTGATCCATGGACACACATTCCCGAATTTGAAAAAAATTGGTTCAGATTTAGCTATAGCCCTCATATATATGTTTCGTCCGATTTTGTCCTTTAGCCCTATAGAGTTTACATCCAATCGTTTTAAAATTTAGCACGGTACAGTTTCTTGAACCAGGAACCTATATTTCTCATTTTGAAAAAAATATCGGTACAGATTCAGCTGTATTCCCCACATATTTGTTTTGTCCGATTTAGCCATTTAACCCTATAGAAGCTGTAGATTACATAAAATCGTTTTAAAATTTAGCGCGGTAGAGTTTCTTGATCCATGGACAAACATTGCCGTATTTGAAGAAAATCGGTTAAGATTTAGCTATAGCCCCCATATATATGTTTCGTCCGATTTTGCTACAAAGACAGAGACGTACCATATGCAAATTGTTGAAACAAATTTTTGTTCAAGTATACATTGAATATTTCAACTTACTAGAATGGTGTACGGGGTATCATATATTCGGCACCGTCAAACCTAAGCCTTTCCTTAGTGGTTTCTGTTCTTTTTTTTTTTCATTTTTTTAACGACTGTTACTGAACCACAGTTTCTACGTGAAAGGTTTTTTTTCCAATATTTGTAGCCCATGTAATTTCCTTAAATTTAATGCGTATTTCGCCTCTACCGGGCCAATACTTCAAATAATATATACCAAGTGCTAGAGCCATATACCAGGAAAAGTGAAATTTAAAAAAATACCATGAGCATTTTTCCTTTTTAATCTTTTAATCTTTTATTTTTATATTTTACAATTATTTATTTAGTTTTTTTTTGCCTAAAAAACCATATCAAAAATTTTGCTTAACCTTGTCCTCTGACCGAAATAAAAATAAACTTATATCCACCCACAGACCTTAAATTATACAGATGTGCCGTCAGCCAGAAACGTCAAAATCTATCAGTTACGAACGAATAGGAATGAAATGTCACACGCGAAAAAACACTTTTCCGCGAACATAGTTTGAACTTTCTTTGCACTAATTAATTAATATTAATTTTTTAATTGTGACAATTACAAAAAATTCGGGAAAATCGGTCCGAAATCCGCGGAAAAACTCACTCTTTGAAGTCCTACTCGTTGAAATTTCTATTCGTTAGTAACTGACAACTTACTCGCTCCGGGATGACATATATTATTATTTATTATTTTTGTATCCACCTGCCCTAATGGACATTTTTAATGTTTTTTTTTTTTGGTTTCTCCTCTTTCACATTTAACCCGTCGTTGCCCCCAAGAGTAGAATCCATTGTGTGTCTCTTGTGCCAAAGAACACTTTCTGCCAGCCCATCGCTGGCTGACAAATACCTCCCAAATGATTCCTTTATATGTGTGTAAATATAGTGTTTAGTATTTGCTGTGTTGTCTAATCGCTTTCACATTAGTGTTCTACACTATGTTGTATTTAATTTTAATGAGCTTTTACGAACTAGACGCTTAACTAAAATACCCATGTGTAGAGGGATGATAAGGGAAAACAAAAGAAGACAACTAAATTTGTAGATAAAATTGATTGAAAAAAAATCGTACATTTTTTAATAATTTTGTTTTGTATTTTATTCTTAAGGATTTTTGGTTATTTGTCTTGCTTGACATTTTATCTAAACTCACTACTACAATGCATAAATGTCTTCTAGATGTTTATTCGGTAAATAAATCATTTATCCTCTTAAATTTTCTAGTGAATTTTTATACCCTACACCACACTGTGGTACAGGGTATTATAACTTTGTGCATTTGTTTGTAACACCTACAAGGAGAAGAAATAGACTCATCGTTTATTATACCGATCGACTTAGAATCACTTTCTGAGTTGATTTAGCTATGTACGTCTGTCTGTCTGTCCGTCCGTCTGTCTGTGCATGTATTCTTGTAATCAAAGAACAGGTCGCAATTATGGTCCGATCTTGACGAAACTTTACACGTATTTTTTGTTTGGCCCAAGGACGATCCCTTTTGAATTTGGTTAACATCGGTTCAGATTTAGATATAGCCTCCATATATATGTATTAGGCCGGGTCGATTTGTGGGGAGGCAAAAAAAGTCGCCATTGCTCAGTGAAAATCGTATTCTAGGGATCAAAATAAGAAACTTTGCCGAAGGAACCATACCTCTAAAACGAATTCTGATGTCCCGGAATTTGGGTCGAACTTTTGGGTAGGGGCAAATTTTGAAAAATCCCACTTTGACCCATTTAGAGTGCTCCAATCGAGTCCAAATGTATGACCGACCCCCACTAACTTTGGAGGCCCGACCCACCCATGCCAGTGGCACACCCCCTGGAACCCCCTGGGGGTTCCATACATTGGGACTCGATTGGAGCACTCTAAATGGGTCAAAGTGGGATTTTTTCCGGGACATCAGAATTCGTTTTAGAGGTATGGTTCCTTCGGCAAAGTTTCTTATTTTGATCCATAGAATACGATTTTCACTGAGCAATGGGCGATTTTTAAATCGACCCGCCCTAATATGTATGTAACCCCCGATTTGACATGTAAGAGCTGTAGAAACTGTATTTTATATCCGATCAGCGCGAAATTCGGCATAAAGAGGTTTCTTATTACATGAAGGAATACTGCTAAATTCGGAGAAAATCGGTTCAGATATAGATATAGCCCCCATATATATGTTACCCCCGATTTGACATGTAAGCGCTGTTAAAACTTTATTTTATATCCGATCAGCGCGAAATTCGGCATAAAGAGGTTTCTTATTATATGAATGAACACTGTTAGATTTGAAAGAAATCGCTTCAGATTTAGATATAGCCCCCATATATGTATATGTTACCCCTGATTTGACATGTAAGCTCTGTAGAGACTGTATTTTATATCCGATCAGTACGAAATTCTACAGAAAGAGGTATTTTTACATGTATGAGTATTCAGGAAAAATCGTTTCAGATTTATATATAACCTCCATATAACGGGTGATCCAAGTAGAGATACTTTTTTCAATAGCCTTTTTTTTGGCAGATCACGTGTGAGTCGTGTCATGCTGTCATGTTATTTTTGTTAAGTATTATTTGGCATTTCATCAGACGTAAAGACTTACGCCTGATCAACGTTTACGAATCGTTCAACTTTATTACGAAAATTCACGATCTGTGAGGAATGTGTTTCGTGCACTTCGCTCAAGTTATGGTCAAGATAATCGGCCTACTGAGTGTACTATTCGCAACACCATGACCCTTCTTGAGACCAAGCATTCATTATTGGATAATATTCGACCGAATAGGCCACTTCCAGCACGCAGTGAAGAAAATGTAGCGGCCGTAGCTGAGAGTGTACACGAAGACCGTGGAGAGTCGATTAGGCGCCGGACTGACGTATGGAACGACTTGGCGCATTTTACATCGAGATCTTAAATTGAAAGCAGACAAAATACAGCTTGTGCAAGAACTAAAGCCGCCCGACCTTCCCAAGCGACATGGCTTCGCTCTATGGGCTCTTGAAAAGTTCCAAGAAGATCCGACGTTTTCGAGCCAAATTTTTTTCAGCGATGAGGCCCATTTCTGTCTCAATGGGTATGTAAACAAGCAAAATTGCCGCATTTGGGACGAAGAGCAACCTGATGAGATTCAAGAGCTGTCACTTCATCCAGAAAAAACCAAGGCTTGGTGTAGTTTGTGGGCCGGTGGAATCATCGGTCCATATTTCTTCAAAAATGATGCCGGTGAGAACGTCACCGTCAATGGCGACCGTTATCGTGCCATGATATTCGACTATTTGATGCCTGAAATTGATGCTCGTGATCTCGGCGACATTTGGATTTAACAAGACGGCGCCACTTTACACACATCGCATCAATCTATGGATTTATTGAGAGAACACTTCGGTGAGCAGATAATTTCACGCTTTGGGCCGGTCGATTGGCCACCAAGATCGTGTGATATCACACCGTTAGACTTCTTCCTGTGGGGATATGTAAAGTCTAAAGTTTATGCGGACAAACCCGCTTCGATTCAGGCCTTGGAGCAAGACAACACACGTGTCATTCGCCAGTTACCAGTCGAAATGCTCGAACGAGTCATCGAAAATTGGACTCAACCGTCTGTCTGTCCGTCTGTCTGTCCATGTATTCTTGTAATCAAAGTGCAGGTCGTATTTATGGTCCGATTGTGATGAAATTTAGCAGAGTGCTCTTTTTTGGCCCAAGGACGATCTCTATTGAAATTGGTTAACGTCGGTTCAGATTTGGATATAGTCCCCATATATATGTTTCACCCGATTTAACATGTAAGCGCTGTAGAAACCAGATTTTACATCCGATCTTTATGAAATTCGGCAGAGAGAGTTTTATTATTACGTGAATGAACACAACCAATTTCGGAGAAAATCCGTTCAGATTTAGATATAGCCCCCATATATATATTTTTCACCTGATTTGACATGTAAGCGCTGTAGGAACTGTATTTTAAATCAGATCAGTACGAAATTTGGCAGAGAGAGTTCTCTTATTACATGAATAAACACTGCCAAATTCGGGGAAAATCGGTTCAGATTTAGATATCCCCATATACGTTTCACCCGATTTGACATGAAAGCGCTGTAGAAACCGTATTTTACATCCGAACTGTACGAAATTCGGCAGAGAAAGTTCTCTTATTACATGAAAAAACACTGCGCAATTCGGGGAAAATCGGTTCAGATTTAAACATAGTCCCAATATATATGTTACACCCGATTTGACATGTAAGCACTGTAGAAACCGTGTTTTATATCCGCTCGGTACGAAAATCGGCAGAGAAAATCTTATCGCAATGCCCATTTTCGCATTGGTAGGTAGGTGTAGAGTATTATATAGTCGGCCCCGCCCGACTTTCTGTCTTTCCTTACTGGTTTTTCATTAAAAAAGTAGGGAACCTCGAAATGGATCACGCTATATATGTTCCTCCGGTTTTGGTATCAAAGCGCTATAGAAGTTGTACTTTACTTTCGATCATTAAAATTTTCCAGAAAGATGTTTCTCAATTTAGGAACGAATATTGCTTAATTTAGCGATTATCGGTTCAGAATTATATAATATGTTCCTACCCAATTTACCAATTATTCCAAATTTTTATCGCAATGACCCTTATCGCATTGTTAGGGTATTATTTAGTCGGCCCCGCCCGACTTCTGCCTTTCCTTATTGGTTCTACTTATATGTTAACAATGAATTTGCTACTTATCGCACATTGCTTTCTATTTAATACCATTAATCGTCCCCCCCAGATGCTCACATTTCACTTAGCCTGTCTTAGCAATTTCGATTTAAATTTTAGGAAATCTAATTAGAATTGGAGGTGCAGCGATGGGCGAAGGTGATTGGTTTCTTGTTTCCCGATGAAGTCGGTAGTTCGGCTTAAGTGCTTTTCTCTCAGTGTTATTGTTGTTGTAAAAAGATTAGCCAATTTAATCAATTTTGTAATAAACGGTAAAATGTAGCTATAACTCGAGAACCATACAAACTTGCCACCAGCACTCACATATGAAAATCCATTCATACGTCCGTCCGTCCTTTCGTCCGTCCTTTCGTCCTTCCTTCCTTCATTACTTATTCTGCCCCAGAGCTCACTCACTTGCCCATGTAAGTGGGTGGCCACTATGGGCTGAGCCTAGTTTCCTCGCCTTGTCCATAATGCCTCGGTAATTAATGGTTTGTATGGAGGTTCTTGTCTACGCTAGTAGCTAATACGTTAACTAGTGTACTAGGCTAAGGGAACAACTGTGAGTGAGTTGTGTGTATGAGTGAGTGGTCTGTTAAGGCTTAAATGTGATTAATTTTTCATTAAACATTAACCAAAATGTTATTAATGTTAATTAATTTTTCTTATCTGCTCTCTCTCGTTACAGGTAAATTGAATGAAATTCTGTTGGTGAATTTATGATGGTAAGTGAAGGGTTTATTAAACCAGGATTCTGCGAAGGAATATTAGTTAATTTGGAAAATTGAAGCAATGGATAGAGGCGTATTAAGGTATTATTTAAAATTACTTTATGTAGTACTAAGCCTTTAGATGAACATTTTGTAAATATGCATTTCATTGATTTTGGGTTTTAGGAAAATGTGGTATTGAAAAAATAAGAATATTTCCAAACGAGTGAAATGGCTGAAGTATGCCCTCAGTTTGTGTGTAAGATGCCGGAAAGAGTGTGAAAATTTTGCCCATTCTATGTCAGACTACAATTATTGCAAAGCTAATTTATAAAAATGACCTTGAAGATCATGTCGTCCTTTTTTCTGCAGATAATTGTGATAGGGGAACTGCTATATTGTTTGAAATTACCGAATAATCATGAGAGTTGTATATAAGGTTTAGAACCAGCTAGACAGACAGATAGACTGACCGTCCTGAAGCTCAAATGGCTTCAAACTTTCCAAAACAGATTTCTCCATTATATAATTGGAATATAAAGGATCGATGTATTTTAAAAATGGGTGCTCATTTATATGGAGCTAATAGCACAGATAAAACTATTACCGGTTGCGAATGTACAGAAGATTCGTTTAAGTAAAGGGTTTTCCAACAAGAGGTGTTATTTTGGTATTCAAAGAAAAATGTCATTTTTTGAGATAAATGATCGGATTTTTTTTTTCATAATAAAGAGGAAGGTATGCCGTTAATAATGAAAAACAACATCAGCCAAATGGCCACCACGACCACGCTTACGCCACGCCACCATATTCTCTTCATGAAATTTTCCATAACCAAATCGCAAAGTGGCTGCCCTATGTCCTCGATAGCCTCACGAATTCTATGTTTGAGGTTTTGAATCGACGCTGGGCTGTTGGCGTAGACATTATCTTTCACGTGGCCCCAAAGGACAAAGTCGCATGGTGTTAAATCACAAGATCTCGGTGGCCAATTGTGATCACCTCTTCGAGAGATAACACGGTCCGGAATCTTTTCCCGTAACAGAGCAATGGTTTCGTTGCTTGTGTAGCACGTAGCGCCGTCTTGTTGAAAGTAAACGTTGTCCAGATCAATACCATCCAACTCCGACCATATATGATCATTAATCATCTCTCGATAGCGCAATACATTCACCGTTGATCCAACTTCATTTTCGAAAAACTAAGGTCCAATGACCCCGCCGGACCTTAAACCGCACCAAACAGTCACACGTTGAGGATGGAGAGGATGGATATGCTTCTCAACAATAACTCCTTGGCCCCAGATGCTATAATTTAGCTTGTTGACGTAGCCACCGAGGTGGAAACGAGCCTCATCAGTCATGATGGTTTTTCAATGGAATTCCCGATCATTTTCATGCATTTCAAGGACCCAATCAGCAAAGACACGATGTTGTTGATGATCGGCCGGCTTGAGTTATTGTGTTAACTGAACTTTATAAGCCTTAAGTCGCAAGTCTTTATGCAAGATACGGTGTAATGACGTTTGTGGAATGCCCAATTCCAAAGAACGACGAGGAATGGACAAACCTGGGTTTTCTTCAACACTTTGGGCTACAGCAGCAATATTCTCAGTTGTTCTTGAACGACGTGCACGGGTTTTATTCTTCACATCACTAACTTGTCAAAGCATACAAGCTTCAAATGTCAAAGAATAAAAGCTTTAAAAGTGACAGCTACCGATATACCGGATGATTCAAAATAATACCTCTTGTTGGAAAACCCTGTATTACAAATGATATAAAGGATTCATAATTTCAATAAATTTTTATATATCCGGGAAAGATAACCGATCAGTAGGGCTAATAATTTCCATGTTGGATTTTTAGCCATTCGGCCAATCTACTAGAGAGTTTTTAAGTCATTCGGTCAATCTTTTAGAGGGTTATAGTGGTCACCAGTCAGACAGACGGACGGACATTAGAAGAGATTGTCCCTAACAGCTCTGATAGTTTTATATTTCCTGCGGTCGTTTGTTGACTTATTTTATAAATAATACCGCGTTTAGGAAGTACTAAAAATTTAACAGCAGAATGCAGAATTACATCACTTTTTACATATTGGACCAACTTGCGTATGATTGATATTAATAAAGCAAACGTTTCAGAATCATACTAATAACTTTTAAATAATTTATCATAAATTGTTCATTTTCAATGTAGTCACTATCCTTGTCCTTGTTAATTATCTTCACTATGCTCTTTTTATAGTTCAGAGCCTTGACTACACACAAGATTATAAATTGGACCACAGTGTGTATCGCTCATAATAATAAGAGATAATTATCTCAAATTAATTATTTTAGATGATAGCTTACAAGATACAAAATTATTTCTATGAATCTCTAATTTATGATTTTAAGCCACTCGGTCAATATTTTAGAGAGTTTTAGTGGTCACCAGTCAGACAGACGGACGGACATTAAGTGAGAGTGTCGATAAGAGATTTGATTGTTTGATATTTATTCTCCTTCATGATCTTCACTAAGCTCTTAATATACAGTTCAGAGCCTTGAATACAGGCAGGATTATAAATTGGACCACTATGCGTATGATTCATACTAATAAAAGATCTTTGATAAATTATGCACATAACTTTTGATATAATTATAACAAATTAATTATTTTAATTTAAAATGATAGCTAACAGTTTAAAAATTGGTTTCTTTGAATCTTTAATTCATAATTCAGAGCATTTTGGTCTATTATTAGAGACTATTATTATTTTAAAAATATTATAATAAGTAGAACCTTTCAGAATCATGCCTATAACTTTCAAATATTTTATCATAAATGGTTCATTTTGATTTTAAATAATAGATTTGTTAAAAGAATATAAAGATTATTTTTTTAAGTGAAGATAATTGTATATTAGTGAATTTATAGCCCCAAAATCTGTAACAATACAGAAATCACAGATGTTTCTGAAATACGGAGAAGATTATTATACATTTCATTATTTAATTTCTGTAAGTACTTTAAGGTATGTTACAATTTTTGGAAAAGTATTGAATATCTGTTCGTTTTAATGATCTTCATTAAGCTTTTAATATAATCCAGAACCTTGAATACAGGCAGGATGATAAATTGGACCATTATGCGTATGATGTATAACAAAATAAGAGATCTTTGACGAACTTGCTGATAGCTTTTGTTATAATTATCACAAATTAATTATTTTAATTTTAAATTATAGAGATACAAAATTATTTATATGAATTTCTAATTTATAATTATAAGCCGCTCGGTCAATCTTTTAGAGAGTAATAGTGGGGACCAGTCAGACAGACGGACGGACATTAGGTGAGAGTGTAGATAACAGATTTGATTGTTTGATATTTATTCTCCTTCATGATCTTCACTAAGCTCTTAATATACAGTTCAGAGCCTTGAATACAGGCAGGATTATAAATTGGACCACTATGCGTATGATTCATACTAATAAAAGATCTTTGATAAATTATGCACATAACTTTTGATATAATTATAACAAATTAATTATTTTAATTTAAAATGATAGCTAACAGTTTAAAAATTGGTTTCTTTGAATCTTTAATTCATAATTCAGAGCATTTTGGTCTATTATTAGAGACTATTATTATTTTAAAAATATTATAATAAGTAGAACCTTTCAGAATCATGCCTATAACTTTCAAATATTTTATCATAAATGGTTCATTTTGATTTTAAATAATAGATTTGTTAAAAGAATATAAAGATAATTTTTTTAAGTGAAGATAATTGTATATTAGTGAATTTATAGCCCCAAAATCTGTAACAATACAGAAAGTACTGCAGTTTCTGAAATACGGAGAAGATTATTGTACATTTCATTAATTAATTTCCATAAGTATTTCAAGGTATGTTAAAAATTTTTGAAAAAGTATTGAATATCTGTTATTTTTAATGATCTTCATTAAGCTTTTAATATAATCCAGAACCTTGAATACAGACAGGATTATAAATTGGACCATTATGCGAATGATTTATAACAAAATAAGAGATCTTTGACGAATTTGCTGATAGATTTTAATATAATTATCGAAAATTAATTATTTTAATTTTAAATGATAGCTAATAGGATACAAAATTATTTCTATGAATCTCTAATTTATGATCTTAAGCCACTCGGTCAATCTTTTAGAGAGTTATAGTGGTCACCAGTGAGACAGACGGACGGACATTAGGTGAGAGTGTCGATAACAGATTTGATTGTTTGATATTTATTCTCCTTCATGATCTTCACTAAGCTCTTAATATACAGTTCAGAGCCTTGAATACAGGCAGGATTATAAATTGGACCACTATGCGTATGATTCATACTAATAAAAGATCTTTGATAAATTATGCACATAACTTTTGATATAATTATCACAAATGAATTATTTTAATTTTAAATGATAGCTAACAGTTTAGAAATTGGTTTCTTTGAATATTTAATTCATAATTCAGAGCATTTTGGTCTATTATTAGAGACTATTATTATTTTAAAAATATTATAATAAGTAGAACCTTTCAGAATCATGCCTATAACTTTCAAATATTTTATCATAAATGGTTCATTTTGATTTTAAATAATAGATTTGTTAAAAGAATATAAAGATTATTTTTTTAAGTGAAGATAATTGTATATTAGTGAATTTATATCCCCAAAATCTGTAACAATACAGAAAGTACTGATGTTTCTGAAATACGGAAAAGATATATTATACATTCCATTAATTAATTTCTATAAGTATGTTAAGGTATATTAAAATTTTTGGAAAAGTATTGAATATCTGTTATTTTTAATGATCTTCATTAAGCTTTTAATATAATCCAGAACCTTGAATACAAGCAGGATTAAAAATTGGACCACTATGCGAATGATTTAAAACAAAATAAGAGATCTTCGACGAATTTGCTGATAGCTTTTGATATAATTATCTCAAATTAATTAATCTTCACTATGCTCTTATTATAGTTCAGAGCCTTGACTACACACAAGATTATAAATTGGACCACAGTGTGTATCGCTCATAATAATAAGAGATAATTATCTCAAATTAATTATTTTAGATGATAGCTTACAAGATACAAAATTATTTCTATGAATCTCTAATTTATGATTTTAAGCCACTCGGTCAATATTTTAGAGAGTTTTAGTGGTCACCAGTCAGACAGACGGACGGACATTAGGTGAGAGTGTCGATAACAGATTTGATTGTTTGATATTTATTCTCCTTCATGATCTTCACCAAGCTCTTAATATATATATAGTTCAGAGCCTTGAATACAGACAGGATTATAAATTGGACCACTATGCGTATGATTCATACTAATAAGAGATTTTTGACAAATTATGCACATAACTTTTGATATAATTATCACAAATTAATTATTTAAATTTTAAATGATAGCTAACAGTATACAAACTGGTTTCCTTGAATCTTTAATTCATAATTCAGCGCATTTTGGTCGTATTTTTAGAGACCATTATTTAAAAAATTTTATAATAAGGAGAACATTTCAGAATCATGCTTATAACTTTCAAATATTTTATCATAAATGGTTCATTTTGATTAAAAATAATAGATTTGTTAAAAGAATATAGAGATTATTTTTTTAAGTGAAGATAATTGTATATTAGTGAATTTATAGCCCCAAAATCTGTAACAATACAGAAAGTACTACAGTTTCTGAAATACGGAGAAGATTATTGTACATTTCATTAATTAATTTCCATAAGTATTTCAAGGTATGTTAAAAATTTTTGAAAAAGTATTAAATATCTGTTCTTTTTAATGATCCTCATTAAGCTTTTAATATAATCCAGAAGCTTGAAAACAGGCAGGATTATAAATTGGATCACTATGCGAATGATTTATAACAAAATAAAAGATCTTTAACGAATTTGCTGAAAGCTTTTGATATAATTATCTCAAATTAATTATTTTAATTTTAGATGATAGCTAACAGTATACAAAATTATTTCTATGAATCTCTAATTAATGATTTTAAGCCACTCGGTCAATCTTTTAGAGCGTTATAGTGGTCACCAGTGAGACAGACGGACGGACAGGTGAGTGTCGATCACAGATTTGATTCTTTAATATTTATTCTCCTTTATGATCTTCACATTATAGTGTTCAGAGCCTTGAATACAGGCAGGATTATAAATTGGACCATTATGCGTATGATTTATACTAATAAAAGATCATTGACAAATTATGCACATAACTTTTGATATAATTATCACAAATGAATTTTTTTAATTTTAAATGATAGCTAACAGGATACAAAGTTATTTCTATGAATCTCTTATTCATGTTTCAGTGCACGTTTGTCCTATATTTAGAGACTATTAATTTAAAAATATTATAATAAAAAAGATAACCTTTCAGAATCACGCTTATAACTTTCAAATACTATATAATAAATGGTTCATTTTGATTTTAAATAATAGATTTGTTAAAAGAATATAAAGATTATATTTTTAAGTGAAGTTATTTGACGTTAGTGAATTTATAGCCCTAAAATTTGTAAAAAAAACAGAAATCACTGATGTTTCTGAAATACGGAAAAGATATATTATACATTCCATTAATTAATTTCTATAAGTATTTTAAGGTATGTTTAAATGATTGGAAAAAGTATTAAATATCTGTTCTTTTCTAATGATCTTCATTAAGCTTTTAATATAATCCAGAACCTTGAATACAGACAGGATTATAAATTGGACCATTATGCGAATGATTTATAACAAAATAAGAGATCTTTGACGAATTTGCTGATAGATTTTAATATAATTATCGCAAATTAATTATTTTAATTTTAAATGATAGCTAATAGGATACAAAATTATTTCTATGAATCTTTAATTTATGATCTTAAGCCACGTGGTCAATCTTTTAGAGAGTTATAGTGATCACCAGTCAGACAGACGGACGGACATTAGGTGAGAGAGTCGATAACAGATTTGATTGTTTGATATTTATTCTCCTTCATGATCTTCACATTATAGTGTTCAGAGCCTTGAATACAGGCAGGATTATAAATTGGACCATTATGCGTATGATTCATACTAATAAAAGATCATTGACAAATTATGAACATAACTTTTGATATAATTATCACAAATGAATTATTTTAATTTTAAATGATAGCTAACAGGATACAAAGTTATTTCTTTGAATCTCTTATTCATGTTTCAGTGCACGTTTGCCCTATATTTAGAGACATTTCAAATATATTACAAAACTAAAAGACATTATGAAGTGCCTAAATTGCAGTGCAGTGCCGGCTGTAGCGCAAATTGCCTATTTATTATAGAAATACGACACAAATACAATAGAAATAAAATGTAATGAAAACTTCTTAGAAAATCTAAAAATGAGCACGTGAAATATTTCACAGTTGGGATATAGGACACATGTTATATTTTCAAAGCTTTGCCCAGAAATCCTCAAATCTGTAAAAAAAAATATGTTAATATTGATTTAATTGCGAGCCAGCAAAATATTCGTTTTTTTTTTCATTGGACCACTATGCGTATGATTATTATTAATAAGGACAACTATATTATTCATTTCATAATTTTGTACTTTCTTGCTAGAAATTATTCATTTAAATTACAAATGAAAGCTAACGTATGAGAGATTTATTTCGAGCATAAATAGTAATTTTACAAAAACAATAACCACAGAATATCAACTATGCGAATGATTACTATTAATAAAGATGGGTTTATAGATCTATAAAGAAGGTAATAATAATATGATTATTCTTCTGTTAGCCGTGACTCCCAGATTTAGTTAGAATGTAGAATAAAATCTCTTTTAATATAATGGACCACCGCGCGTATGATTGATATTAATGGGGAGGCCCTAATAGAATTTTTATTATAACTTTCTAATTATTTATCATAAATTGCTCATTTCGATTTTAATTAAAAGCTATAGAGATTAGAGCTAATAGAGAAATTTTTATAACACCCAAAATTGCAACAAAAAATGTCAATCGATTTGTTACAAATCAATTACTAAAGATAGTTTTGGGTACGTGACTTTGGCTAGCATATATTTCAAAGAAGCTATAGTTTCGTTTGAAGAAGGAGCATATTTTTCTAACACGTATACTTAAAGTGAAATTTTCTTATAGATTTAAACAATGGTATTTACTAGAGGTATGGCAAGTTGTGATTATTTTTTCACTATTGATTGATGGTATAACCATTAAAATAGTTTATAAAAAATTGTGGTCTATTACGCTTTAATTATTTCTGACCCATTAAAACTATCATAGCATGGGATTTTTGTTTAATCGGTTAATTTTAAATAAATATCTTCCATTCATTCTCATAAAAAATTTCTCAAAAATAAAAATAAAACTTAAAAGATTGCAGCTGTTAATACCGCTATAATTACAATGTGTTTTGTATCATTAATAATATTCAATCTCCGATCATTATTAATCACGGATTAATTAAAAAAAGTTCGTTCGTTCGGTTTTTCGATTTTTTTTTTAAGTAGCCCATAACAAATTCTTAATTACACGCTTCATCTATTAAATTTAATTTGCGATATTAGCCGCTTAGCGTTGATGTTAACTGTAATTCAAATTTAAATCCTTAACAAACGAAAGAAAAACAGACAAATGTTCACATATAAAACTATAAGTTCCTCACACAGCAAGAAATGGGCAGACAGACAGACAGACGGACAGTCATAGGGGGAACACAAAGCCATACTATACAATAACTTTTCATAATCGGCTAAAAACAACAGCAACAATTGTTAACAATATAGTTATTGTAAATAAAAAAAGGGAATAAAAGTGAACAGAAATATACAGACACACACACACTCCCTCTTGGAAAGCCATTTCATACAAAAGCGTTTATAACAAATGTCGTCTATTAACAATAGGCCATAATGACGCACATATAAATGGCATTACAACAACATTAGCATTTTTATACAATACATACTCGTGTAATAACAATACAACTGTATATATACGAACTCTGACTCTCTCGCTAGTGTTCGTTGTTGTGTTCGCCTCGCTGGTATAAGCCACATTTGAATGCTCACAGCCGTTATTATATTGTCATATTTATTGTTATTTAAGTAATTGTGTTAATATGTAAACCACGATTGTATCGTTTGTTAGAGTTGACTTTTTTTGGTGGATTTGTGCTATTTGAATTTTCTATATATAAAAATGGGCGGTATATTTGGTTAGGCATGGAGTTTGTGACCAGTTAGAAAACGACTTAACTCTAAAAAGAGGTCAGGGACTTGAATAAACTTAGTTTTATATATTGGACCAATGGGCGTATGATTTATATTAATAAAGAGGTCAGTGGGGAATTTTGCTTATAACTTTGAATATAATTATGATAAATTAATAGTTTTCATTTTAAATGAAAGCTATCAACAGCTGAAAGTAATATAAAGCAAGCCCAGTTTAAGTTCCATTATATAGTGTCCTGTTTTTTTGAGAAAATTTTTAAAACTCTTCACAATTTAGAAATACTACAATTAATAGCTAACGTTTTTTGGACGTCTTATACGAATTTTCTCAAATTAATGATATGTTTTACTATGCGGCTTTTCATAGCGTGCAAAGCCTTTATAGTTTAGTTTTATATATATTGGACAAATATCACAGTACATAATTTGTCTTTGATTTGGGAGTTCTAAGAACTGGACGTGAAAGTTGCCCCAAAAATAATAACTTCTGCATCATTCGTTTAGTTAAGTTGGCTCAATTAATAATTTAATGGCCATACGAATTTTTTGTTCAAGGTGGAATTTCTCTTTTGCGTCTGCAAAGTTGTAGATATTAAATAGGGGGAAAAAAATATGGAACAAACCTAACCGAAAAAAGTGCATCCAGTGCCTTAGAAATCGCAAAAAAAATTTGTTCTGGTTTAAAGTTCTAATTTACACATACACGTATTACGTATAGGTATTTATCAATATTCTACTGACAGGTATTTTATAACTTTGTGGGCATTTCTGCGATTTTTAAGGCACTGGAATTGCTCGAAGTTATTCATTTATTTAACAAATAAAAGCTAACTTTATAGGCATGTCATTCGATCACATAAATTAATCTACCAATAGCAATAATAACAGATTAGCAACAGTTTTATATATTGGACCAATGTGCGTATGATTATTATTAATAAAGTTCTCATTTTACAATTATGTTTATAACTTTCGTTATATTTACCAGAAATTATTCATTAAAGTTTCATATGAAAGCTAAGTATACGATTTTAGTTTGGATTACAAAAATTAATTTACCAAAGAATATATATTTGAAAATAGGACCAAAATTACACATCTTCAATAATATCCTTCAGTAATTTATTTGATGGGAAACCTAGAATTTAGACCACTCAATTGCGAATGATTGATTACATAGTACAGAATTTTTCAGCTCATTGATTTTGGGACTCAATTCTGAGAATTAGACGTGAAAATAGCTCCAAAAATAAGAATTTCTGCATCATTCGTTTAGTTATGTTGGCTCAAATAATAATTTAATGGCCATACAATTTTTTTGCTAAAGGTGCCTTAATGGTATGGATTTGTGAATGATTCTGTGTAGTAGTATAGAAGTTATGAGATCATAAATATTTCACTAAATTTTGAACCTTCGTCCATCTTTGACCTTAGCCTGAGTTAGGAAAAAATATTGCCCCATACCAAATTTTAAGTCAATCGGTTAATCCTGTCGGATGTTATCGAGCGCACCAACCAGACAGACAAACGGACAGGCTGACGGACATTGCTCAGATGACTTTATGTGGCCCAAAATGGATTTCCGCCAAATATTCTTGGGGTCTCTTAGGTCGCTCCATCGATGTGTTATCCGTTTTGTTGAAATTCTCTTGCTTCTACCAAAAGAGCTAAAATTTTTATATTTATTCATGGATATTCATCAAATTAGCGTTATTTTCTTCGTTAGGATGCTAGCCTTGGAAAAAGTTGGACAACGTTTTTTTGTGATTTTTTTCTATTTTTTATGATTTTTTTTTTTCGTGCTAACAAATTTTTTTTATTTTTTAATAAAATCAAATATTTTCCAATAGTTTTAACGAAATTTTTATATCTATTCATCAAATTAGCGTTATTTTCTTAGTTAGGATGCTAGCCTTGGAAAAAGTTGGACAAAGATTTTTTGAGATTTTTTTTTCTATTTTTTATGATTTTTTTCGTGCCAACAAAATTTTTTTTTTATTTTTGAATAAAATCAAATATTTTCCAATAGTTTTAACGACAGTTACTAAACTTCTTTTTCTTTTCATGCGAAAGTTTCAAGTATAGCATTTGTAGTCCTAATAATTTCCTTTAATTCAAAGTATACCCCAGTATTATCGAGCCTATATTTCAAAAAATATGGCCCAAATACTAAGGGCTCCTTCAAAGAAAATGTGAATTTTAAAGAAAAATTTTAAAAAAAAAAATTTAAAGAAAAATTTTTAAAAAAAAAATTTTGAGGAAAAATTTTTAAAAAACAAAATTAAAAGCAAATTTTTTAAAAAAAACTTTTGGGGCTGATAGATATGCTAAATTAGATACTTTAAATGGAATGGTCTCATCTTATTCATGACCGATAAGATTTTAGGAAAGAATAAAAAATATAATAATTTCTCAATGTTTTTTAAGAGGTTTTAATTGAGAAAAATATTAAAAATTTGATTTTTTCACAATATTCTTTAAGATATATTTGAACCGCGGATGGGATGAAAAATTATATGTGAAGAATATGAAGGCTACTTAATTTAGTATCATTAAGGCTTTCCAGAAACAATTGCGATAAATGGTTCTCTAGTTGTGTTTAAATATATACTTCAATTTGGGTGCGTATGATTATTAAATATTTTTTGTGGTACACTTTTCGGTTCTTTAAGATCCTCGAATCAGATTGAAATAGATATCAATGAAAAGATAATATTCCAGTGATGTGCAGAATCATATTTATGTATAGGTAATTTCACGAAGTTTTAATACATCAAAATTTAGCATAATTAAAAAAACAATCGTAGCTCAATTTTATCCTGAATTTTATTATTGGCGTTTGTATAGTGTAAACCATACGTGGTCAACTTTGAGTTCATATAGCTCCGGCCTTTATGGTAAATGAAGGTCTTGTATTGTATTGTAGTTATGTACTCTTATCTTTGTCATTCAAAGGTAGCAATTTCGAATTGTTATAAACACTTTACATTCTAATTCGTGAACTAAGAGTTTTGTTATAGAATATATCTAAAAAGTTTCACATTTAATTATTGTTTAAAAAAAAAAATAATCGAAAAACTGCCGACAACCCGAAGTTGTAATAGTTTTTCGGTGGTACTTGGGTGCGTATGATTATTAAATATTTGTTGTGGTACCCCTGTCGGTCCTGTAAGACACTCGAACCCGAATCAAATATATATCAATGAAAAATAATTTTCCACTTGTGTTTAAATTAGGGATCTAACGAATATTCGCATCATTTTAACATTCGCTTTCGCATTCGCAAAAACCATCTTTGGATTATTCGCTTTCGCAAAAATATATTTGAGTATTCGCTTCCATTTGTAAAAGTGTTAAATCTCCTTATTCCCTTCAGACAATTTGAAGATATTAATACCAATGAAACAGTTGAAAAACTATGTTTGTCCTTGTGGTAACAGGAGGAAAAAATATGGAAAACTACTTGAATATCCCGGAAAAGTAACAGTTCAGTTCCTTAAATTGGCTGGTACTAAAAGGTCAAACTATTATTCGCATTCGCTTTCGCAAGAAATATATTTCAATATTCGCATTCGCGTTCGCTAAAGTCACTTTCGTTACATCCCTAGTTTAAATAAATAGTGCAACCTCTATTTTTTTATGCTTATCTTTATTTTGATAGATATACAAGTCCCCATCCCACTTATACTTGGAACACAAAGCTCTTAAAGGAAATGACCTAAGCTTTCTTTTTCGCAGAAAAAAAAATAAAAAATATGTTTTATGGACAAAAATATCAAAACAAATTTTAATATCGCAAAAAAATGAGCAACAAATTTTTTTTCGATTTTTTAAATTAAATACGCTAGATAATTAGTTATATGGATGGGGAAAAATGTCAATATTCAAAACCCTCCAACTTGGACAGTCCTTAACCGATCTTGTTGACATATTGTATCACAACTACTATCCAATAGGACTAAACTTGGTGCAAGTCACGATGGCGATCAGAAGATATCGATTTTAAAAATTGAGTCAGTCACGTGTATAATTTTTATATTGAACCAATGAGGTAGTATTAGTAATGATGACATTATTATTATGTTTATAACTTTTGACCTATTTGCCCGAAATTATTTATTTAAATTGCAAATTAAAGCTAGTTTATAAGACATTAGTTTTGAGTTGAAAAATTAATCTATCAAAAGCTTTAACAACAGAATATCAATAGTTATATATATTGGACCAATATGCGTATGATTACTATTAATAAGGTGATTTCTTTACAATTATGTCCATAACTTTCCTTCTATTTGTCACAACCTACTCATTATAGTTTCAAATGAAAGCTATGCAATAAGACCCCATTTGGGATTGAAAAAAATAGTCCATCCAAGAACTATCATTAGGAAATATGAGCTACAATTACAATCTCTGTTAACCTATGTTCATTTCCTTTGTCATACTTTGAATTTATTGAAATCTGCTCAAACAAAAAACGCTCGTTAATGGTTTTAACTTCAATCAGGCAACCAACCCACTATTCCAGCCACGAATACCCATTCATTTATAATGAAGCTATTAACAACAGCGTACTCTAAGCTCCATGAAAACGTTGCGGTTGGATATCTATGCTTCAACGTTATTGTCATCATTTTTGCTAAGCTGTGGTGATTGTCAATGCTACACGACTGTTGTTATTTGTTAACGTTCGATTGCCGCTGAATATCCCTATGTAGTACGTACGTTTGTGGCTAAATACACTCCACTTTTATCACAATATCATACATAGATTTAATAAACATAAAATTTTATGGAAAATGTCTGCAAACGCCTCAAGAATTGCGAATTTTTTGGGACACGATTTAGAGGAAAACATTTTTCTAAAATGAATTGAGAGACTTTTAGAAAGGAGATGGGTATTACTAAGGAGTAAGAACTAATACCCGTATGAGGAAATTTTTCATAAAATAAATACTATTCTTAAAAAATATATTTGTAGGAATTTTGAATAAGAAGATTTATCTCAATCCTTTCGTATTGTCCAACCAATTATGGGAATATCAAAATATATTTTTTGGAGTCTTTTGTGCTCTGACTGGTTTCGGTGGTCTCTTCGTCTTCTTGCTATGTAGTGCCTTTAAATATTTTGCACTTAAATCTTAATTAAAACAGAAGCTTGTAGAATAAATCAGTTTTTATAAATTGGACCTCTGTGCGTATAACAACACTATGCAGCAAAATTTTTGTCCAAGGGATGTGGATAATAGTTTCTGGTGCACTTAGGTGTCACAAATACGAAAAAAATATTTAAAAAAATTGTGTAAATGGTAAATTCCAAAATTTCAATGGGTTAAAATAAAAATCTTTTATTCTGCATCAATTTTATTCGCAATACTTGGAAATTATTGAAATCAATGACATCGAAAAGTAAAGACGTTTGTTAAACGTTTTACCTTCAACCAATCAAGAAACATTTCCCTTAGTTTAATATCTTATAGATTAAAGCCTTTAATTCCGAAAACTATTTAAAGTCCTCTATAAATTAGAATTTTTAACAAATTTCGGTTATGACTTTTTTCAGTCATTCGCATAAAAAATTATTTCCAAAAATCGTTTTGCCTTCAGTAATCAAGTCTATCCCCCTGAGAGAAAAATGCCCTAAATCACTTTAATCTATGACTTTAAAACTTGGTCATTTATCACAGTCATTAACCGCATCAACCATGATCATCCATCAAAGCATTCATAATAGGGCAATACCTATTTGACCTCCTTGAATCTATGCGCCCACTCCCCTCAAAAAACATGCAATCAGGAAGAAACATTGTTTTCATTGTTCCTAAATCGCCAACAAAAAAACAATGATTATAGCCAAATTTAAGGCCACTTAAAAGAGTGGATAGGAAAATTATTACCTTAACAACGTTATAATTTTTGGGTGTTATTGTTAATTTTCTTGGTAATTTATGATACTTGTCTATCTGTGAAGAAATCCAGAAAAAATAGCAATAAAACAGCGAAAGCCGCCACCACCAGCAACAACAATAGGAAATCTCTTTACAAATTATTACACAATTACCTAGTCAAAAAAAAACCAGGAGAAATAAAATAGAGGGTTCCAAACAATAGACCTCTTTGTGCCATCAACTCTTAAAGCCACTTTTTTGTTTGTTGGAACTCAAAGTGTTGTAGTTCGTGCCATTATAATAGAGATGACGGTAACAATGATGATGATGATTATGAAGAAGGTGATGATTATGAGGATCATCATGCTCCATCGTTTCAATGTCCCAACATTACACAGTGGGGGATTTATTGTGTAAGCTGCTGCTATACATATTTTCTAATTCGTTAACTAAGTGTTTTGCTATAGATATACAAAGTTTCAAATTAAAAAATAGTTTAAAAAAATAGCAGAAAAATTTCCAAGAGTCAAAAGTTATAAAAGTTTATAAGCTGTACTTGGATGCGTATGATTATTATTTATTTTTGGTGGTACATTTTGCGGTTCTTTAAAACCCCCGAATCAGATTGAAATATGAATCACTGAAAAAATAATTTTCCAATAATGTGCAGAATTATATTTATAAATAATTTCACGAAATTTAAATGTATAAAAATTTTGCATAATTAAAAAAAAAGTAGAAGCTCAAAGTGGTCAACTTGGAGTTGCTGTAGCTCCGGCCATCATGGTAAATGAAGGTCTAAATTATGTTATTACATATATTTTGTGGTACACTTTTCGGTTCGTTAAGATCCTCGAAACAGAATGAAATATATATCAATGAAAAGATAATATTTCAATGATGTGCAGAATAATATTTTTATAAATTATTTCACGAAATTTTAACATACACAATTTTTGCAAAATTAAAGAAGCTCAATGTTATCCTGAATTTTGTTATAGGAGTTTGTATTGTGCTGTAGCTCCGGCCATCATGGTAAATGAAGGTCTAAATTGTGTTGTAGATAGGAACTCTTATATATGACATTCAGAGGTAGCATTTTTCGAATTAATATACGAGTATATACATTACTTTCTAATTCGCTAACAAAGAGTTTTGCTATAGAATATATCTACAAAGTTTCAAATTTAATTATCTTTTAAAAAAAATTTAAAAAAACTGCCGAAAATCAAAAGATGTAACAGCTATTAAGCGGCACTTGTGTGCGTATGATTATTACATATTTTTTGTGGTACACTTTTCGGTTCGTTAAGATCCTCGAAACAGAATGAAATATATATCAATGAAAAGATAATATTTCAATGATGTGCAGAATCATATTTTTATAAATAATTTCACGAAATTTTAACATATAGAACTTTTGCAAAATTGAAAACAAAATCTAAACTAGAAAGAAGCTCAATGTTATCCTGAATTTTCTTATTGGAGTTTGTATTGTATATACCATAACTGGTTAATTCTGAGGTCCTGTAGCTGTGGTCTT